>CM022303.1:690228806-690581044 GCA_011799875.1 Thinopyrum elongatum
AAATAGCACCCTGTCGGCCTGTGGTGGGCCAATGGGGGGCCTGTCGGCCTCCTGTGGGCCGAGGGGGGCCTGTCGGCCTCCAGTAGGCCGACCAGTGGCCTGTCGGCCTCCACGAAGTCGACTAGTGGCTGTCGGCCTCCAAACGGCCGAGTGGGTTCCTGTCGAGCCGAAATGTTTTTTTTGTGAAATTTGACTTATTAATGATGTACAACGATTGCCCATCTTATAAATATTGTAAAAATATTATTTATGCTTCCGCGCAACTATTTCTCTCCATGCTTTCGCACCAACTCTTTCCCTCCATATGTTCCCGGCATCCCTTTCCCGCCATCCCTTTCCCGCAGCCCGTTTCCCACCAACCCCTTCCCGCCACCTGTTTCCCGCCAACCCCTTCCCGCCACCCGTTTCCCGCCAACCCCTTCCCGCCATATGTTCCCGCCACTTTTCCCTCCATACCGTAGTCGTTCTTTCCGGCCATTTTCTCCTCTCTACCTATAAAACCCCCTTCACACGGAGTTGGATAAGCAGTCCATTTTAGTGTAGTCGAGATGTCCGATTATCCTTTTGATCGTAGTTTTCACCCTGAGATGAGCAAATGTCTTCTTAGGCCAGCCACCAATTTCAGGATGGACAATAGGATAGTTCCATGGGACGAACTCATCGGTAGTGACACCATACAGAATGAGTTGGCTCACGCATTACATAGGTCTGGGTGGCCTGAAAGGACCTATGAGGAGGTACGTAAAGAACTTCTTAGATTGCATGGAAGGTGGAAGAAGGTAGTGTAGACGAAGAGTGAAAATTTTATAAGGACTGCAGCAGAGCATACATATTTATGGACTGCCGACAGCGAAGACGAAGACGATATCTTCATGCCGAGCACCAAGGCCAAGAGTACCGCATCGTCGAAGGGCAAGAGTACCGCATCATCGAAGGGCAAGAGTGCCGCATCGTCGAAGGGCAAGAGTGCCGCATCGTCGAAGGGCAAGAGTGCCGCATCGTCGAAGGGCAAGAGTGATGCATCGACGGAGGATGACGATGATGCCTTCATGTAGTATGTAAGCTGTATTTTTTAAGTTCAGCCCTACCGTTTATGTGAGATGTACTTGTATCTTAATTATCTGTTGCAGTCTCTTTGGAAATGTAACTCGA
Organism: Thinopyrum elongatum; assembly: GCA_011799875.1. Classification (NCBI taxonomy): domain Eukaryota; kingdom Viridiplantae; phylum Streptophyta; class Magnoliopsida; order Poales; family Poaceae; genus Thinopyrum; species Thinopyrum elongatum. The sequence continues at coordinate 690,229,959 of CM022303.1, forward strand.
ATAACAATGCGGATTAATAGAAATATGTCTCTCGCATACATAAAACAATATATGTCAGCATCATCGATTCATCAAGGGTCATCTAGTATAGCAGAGGTGTCATCATCATCATCGCCCGGAGATTGCGCGGAGAACTTAGAAAAACTAAAAATAGAAGAGTGTCATAGTTTAAAAGGGGCCCTCCATCTTCCCTCGCCGCTCAAGGTTCTATACATTGTTAAGTGCGGTGGGTTGACATCTCTGGAATCTCGCTTGGGAGAGCTCTCATCGTTGGAGCGCCTCATACTCCGGGGTTGCAATTCCCTGGCTTCCCTACCGGATGGGCCGCAGGCATACTCATGCGTCCAGCGTCTTACAGTTAGATCCTGCCCTGGTATTAAGACGCTCCCCGCAAGCCTGCACAAACGGCTGGACAACATCAAGAAGAAAAACATAGATGCCCATTATTATGAAGGTAAGCACGCAGCAATCACCTTTTCTATTACTCCTTACTACTTTACTAGCGAGTATTAAATTTGCTAGTTAGAAAATGACAATAGCATCACTAGTAGTACGGCAGAAAATTGGCGTCAAATGAACCTAAATTCATCATTTCTTAATTTGTTGATGTTTCTCTGAGTGTAAGTTTTTACATTATTATTCTTTGCAGATTCATCAAGGCCTATCCCTATCCTTTTGAAACCAAAGACATGGGCATATGCCATCCGTAGAGATTAGAGAATCACGGGAATACCAGTACGGAATTTGTCATGCAGGTTGGTGATCCATAAACATGCCTCCACTGCTGGAACCCTTTAATCGTTCTTCTTTTTGCAAGAATATGCTGGCGCGGTTGTAAGATGTGATTTTTCTTTGCAGAATCCATCCACCCAGCACAAGCAGATGGGGAACAGAGATCACTTGGAGTAGAAGTATTGCCGTGCAAGACGCCCACCGGAACAGTGAGACCAGTAATCCGAAAGTGCTCCTATAACACTATTGGCTATCATTCTGTTACCAGAAATAGATGTTGTTTGAATAGCAAGTACTTGTATTTTGCCACCCCTGTTTTCCAAGAGGCACGGCGACACTCTACCCTGGGCACTGTCAGTTTTTTGTCAAAATTCTGTCGTAGTTTCCAAATTTTTTTATGGACTTGTAGACTATGGATGGAGTTATCCCTTATTGTGCAAAGAAAAGTAGGTGATGATCTTGAAAATGTAGCTTGCTTGTGGACTAGCAACAGTAAAAATATCATGATTAACATGGTTGCTGCTGCAATGATGTGGAGCACAGGAATGGCATTTTCTTTGGGCGATGCATGTGGCCTGGTTTACGGGCATTGCCTGGTTGCTTGTGGACCCACCACGAGCAGTGATTGTGGTTGCCGAGATCATACGCCCACAGGAATGTTGCTGCCATGCTGAGTTGCAAGATCAGTAATCAGAATGATTTTTTCCATCCAAAAAAAAAAAGATCAGTAATCAGAAAGTGGTTTGAACACTACTGTTTTATCCCCAGAAAGACATCGTGCTCAAATAATTACTACATGTTGCCACTTGTGTTTACCTACGGTCATGTCATTGTATTTCTTTTCAACTGTCAGTTTTTTTTTGCCTTGCAGCATTTTCTTTGAGTGCTATACCCAGAAGAGGTAACTTATTAACTTGTATTTTCCCACCTCTTTTTACCTATGGTCATGTCATTGTATTTCCTTTCCAACAAGCCTGGGCACTGACGGTTTTTTGTCGAAATTATGTCAGTGGTTTCCCAGTTTTATCTATGGGCCTGTATAAACAGAGTGCCACCATTTACAGTCAATGTTCCATTTACCACGTATTTCAGAAGTGCTATTTATGATGCTATTGATCGCCCCTGGTACTCTGCACCAGATTTTATGGAGGGGATTATCCCAGATTGTGCAAAGAGACATAGGTGCTGATTTTTTAAATATCAGCAATAGGAAAAAATGTTGTGATCAACATGGTTGCTGCTGCAATGGTGGAAACACAGGAATGGCATTTTTTCTTTGGGCGATGCATGTGGTCTGGTTTACAGGTTCTACGGCACGTCTGGAAGCCCCAATGTTAACCTACTGCTGGTGAAGAAGAGAACTTCGGTCACAGGCCCTGTCGCAGTGGTCAGGCGGCTGTTGAAGACTGTTCACTGAAGAATTAGGCTGCTCTTTTTTTTTTCTTGAGTTTCTGATGGTTTTTGCAATTTCTTTTTTTGGCTGCCTTAGCAGCAGTATGTATCTATCTGGAGCCTTGTGCCGCCTATTATGCGTTTCATTTCAATGAAAAATGGAGCGGGGCATGTGCCTTTTGATCGTCTCTCTTTTCAGTACAATCTAAGCTAGATATATAAGATTTCAGTTTCTAAAAATTGGATGTTCATCTGAATCCATACTGACTTGTGCGTACATGCTCCTTTGTTTATTGACCATCATATGCATTTGAACCTGTTGACTCCACCTCATACTCTGCTGTTTTGTTTGTTTCCAGGACCAGCTGTTGGAATAGTGTACTCAAAATGTGGTTAGGAACTTGGTATACAAAATGCGTCGTCGCGAACCTCTTCAGATTATAAGTATTAACTAGAGTTGGGACTTCAAATTTTCGAGATATAATGATGCTCATCATCAATCGCCGTGTTAACTGATCATCGTCGAGTAACCAACAGTTTCAAAGTCCGTACACTCAAGATATATATTGTGCAATAGCAGTGTGATATATATAGTATCACATAATTACGTAATGAGTGATGAGTTCATCAGTCGAACCAAGCACAAGCAGGTCGAGTGTTTTTCTTTGTCTTTATTAGTAAGTAGTACATACTCCCGTGTCAAAAAACGTCTTACATTATGGGACGGAGTGAGTACTATATTACATCCACCAAGAGAAAATGGATCAAAATGCAAAAGAACAGAAGACCAAAAAAAAAAAAAAACTCTGTAAACTAAATTTAGGGTTTCATTCTATAGTTATGTGAGCCCCAGAGTAGCAGCAGCAGCAACCAAGGCATAGTGCGCACACACAGCATGCAAAGCAGCAAGCAGAGCCTCCTTCCTAATAGCAGTCAGCAGACAGAAGTTTCTCATCCTCATCATCGATCGTCGTCGAGAGCTTCCTCCTGCACAGCGGGCATGATCCGTGTGTCAGGACCTAACCCTGACGGACCTGACAAAATCAACACTTTTTTTTTGCGGGAGGAAATCAACACTTTTACTGTAGCCGCGTCTGTTTCCTTTACTGAAGTCCTCCGTTTTGTCGTCGGATCTGCATCCAAGGGCTCTGGCGTGGTTCGGCAACGGCTGGTTACTCGGAGCCGTAGATCCTCCATCCAACGGCCGAGGACATCACAACTGTAGCTGTTTATCTTTCCGACAATGCAGGCATAGCGTGCACACATAGGCACAGGCTTTAAGGTCTGCAAACATTTCTGAATTCAGACAAAGACCAAAAGATCTAAAGAAAATCAGATTAATTACAACATAATGAGCAAAGAAAAGAAAAATAAATAACGAGCTAGGGATTATAAAATAATGCACACATATTGAAAATGTTTACAGCGACACCAAAGCTCCAAAAGAAATCCAGCATGATAGAATGATAAGAAAATAAAATGAATGAGCTCCAGATTATAAAAGAATGAACATAAATTCAGAAGGTTCACGTTACAGAAGGCAATGATACGGTGGCCAGTTAGTTCTAGACCAATTAAGCAGAGAGGTCATGATTTTAGGAGACTCTGAGTTTCCGAGGTAATGTTTTTTTTTTTTTTTTTTTTTTTGCAATGAGGTAATGTGTGATTAATTTTCAGACCCGCATACATCCTGGAAGCACGCAGAGAGGTCACCAACAGTGTTTCAGTTATTTTCCTGGTTGTCTAAAAAAAAAAAAGTTATTTTCCTCGGTGATCCTCGCCACGAGCTGCTTGTCGGTGACGACCTCGATCTCAAAAAGGTTAGAGGCCTCTCTGAACTACGATGAGTCGACAGCGATCCTCTGTATGTCCACAGAAACAATATGTAGTAAACAGGTTTCAGATAGTAACTTTGTATCGAACCTGGCTCTGGACTACCCGCTGCACCATCGGATCGACATTCTCGCTGACGACCCTGCCTGTTAGGAGACCGTAGATCACATTATCCTGCATTACCCAAAAATAAAAGATTTGTGGTAGTCTCAATTAGAATCTAAACTTTCAGCCAAGCTAACCAAGGTTATGAAGCTGTGTTCATTATTCAAGTTGCACACTCAGCCGTATGATGAGGATGACAAGGATAGATATGATTAGGAATAGATATTGTAGGAGATATGCCCTAGAGGCAATAATAAATGTTATTATTTATCTCCGTGTTCATAATTAGGTTTATGTTCCATGCTATAACTGCTGTGGTTCCCGAGCCCGTATATCCATAAAGGCTCTGGGGAAAACCCATGTGCACGTGTGGAATAATAAACGATAAAATGTATTCCTAGTCATGCCTCTAAGACTAGCTCAAGTGTTGCATGATGATTATGTTTTCCCAATCATAGGCATGTCTATGCCAGCAACTTTGAGGGCACAAATGTTAGAAGAACATTTGTGTTGAATCGACCCGATTGATGTTATGCTATGAGATACATTCGTCACAAGTTAATGGTTAATAACACAGAGATGGTTAATGTTTGCATGATTCCTCAGACCATGAGAGTATCGAGTTTCTTCATGCTTGATTCATGAACTTTGGGGTTTGTTAAACGTCATCCGTAAATGGATGGCTATTACGGCGGCTTACGGGTTCATGGGAAAGTATGTCAAGTAACTTGATAGCTCAAGATTGGGATTTGCTCCTCCGACGATGGAGAGATATCTCTGGGCCCTCTCGGTGTTACGGTATCCATCATCGTCTGGCCAGACACTATGTGATTTGATCACGGGGATGCCGGAACACGGTAACGAGAAAAGAGAACAATACCGGTAACGAGATAACTAGCATAGTGGACAAGTTGTTGATCCACGGGAATGCCTACATGTCTCACCTCGGGTATTTGTAACATATCGCGAAGCAACAGGAATAGCACACGGCAACTGGAGGTTCACTCGAATATTCATTCGTGTGGGTATAGGGGTCAATATGGGTGTCCACGGCTCCGATGTTGATCATTGATCGGAAGGGGTTCCGTGTCATGTCTATACTTCACCGAACCTATAGGGTCACATGCTTAAGGGTCATCTATCTGCTGAATACTAGACAGGGAGTCTGAGAGAAAATCACCGAAAAAGTTTCGGACACCGAAAAGTTTCGGACAGCGGAAAAGTTCCGCAGAGAGAGGTCACCGGATGAGTTCCGGTGAAACTGAAAAGTTGTTTCAGGGGATACCATTAAGTCAAAATGGTTTCGGCACATGCCTGATAATTCTTAGAGGATACCAGAATCATTCTGGAAACTTCTGGGAATTTTCTGGAAGAAAAACCGGAAATGTTCCGGGGCTGCCGGAACCGCTTCAGATGCTTTTCGCAGATGAAATCACTAAACTGGAATTGTTCCAGAACGCATTGAAAATTATTTTAGTGGGTACTGGAAATGTTCTAAGCCCACATAAATATTTTCAGTTCGAACGGACGCTGAAAAATGTCGTCGTGAATAGTGAAAGTGCTTTTTGGGAATTTTATGGAAAGCACCTTTTGGGAATTTCCCAAAAGGCTTCTAGAATGCCTTAGGCACTAAGGAAGCCCCCTTGGGGGGTCCCCCAAGGGTGTGGCTGGCCAAGCATGGTGGAGCTCCTTGGAGCTCCACATGGCACCCCTTTTATCTTTATTCTTTTGTGGAAAGGCATAAAGTGGGGGTACTTTGGGGTTTTTTTGTATGACATCTTTACCCCTTGGCTATCCTATAAATAGAGGTGGAGGGGCAGCCCTCCACACTCATCCCTTCTCACATACATGCCATTGCAATGATCTGGCTTCTCTCTCCCTCCCACGGAAAGAGTTTCGTAGAGCCGAAAGGCTGTCTGGGTTCCGGTGGGAACTAGTTCTGGACGGCGAAGCCCTGCCGGATAGATGACACCGTATGTGTGCAACTCTGTAGAGAGGTCGTAGTTTCGATCTTAGTGCCCGAGGGGCTGTTCGAGAGTGCCTCCCGAAGGGCTGTCCAAGTGACGGTCCGAGTTCTGTGAGTCCTCCCGAAGGGCTGTCCGAGTGACCATTCGAGTTTCGAAGGTCCTCCCGAAGGGCTGTCCGCGACATCGTCCGGGGGACTGTTCGACCGCCTCCCGGAGGGCTGTCCGAAGGGAAGACGAGGGTATACATCCTCGCGGTTGGGAGGTTGTAAATCCTAGCTGCGGGGATCTGCACCGCCGATCGTCATCGACTCTACTTCCGCTGCGCTACGAGTCGGTAACGAAAATGATCAAACCTTGTATGCAGTCTCCATAGTGGTCCTGGGCTGGTGCGTAGGTCGGAAATTTTTTGTTTTTTGCTGCGTTACCCTACAGATATATCAAGAAAGTCCTTGCTCATTTTATCAAAAAACATGTGCCCTGACGAGGGGAATGATGCCGGTCAGGAAGGAGGCAATGCGCCACCTGTTCTTACGCTACCGCCACGTCACCCGTCGACCTTGATGCCTCCCATCATCTACTCTTCTCTTCTCTCCTCCCTCCCTCTCCCTAACCTCCCTCTCTCTCCCTCCCTAGGAAAGAGCACTCAGGAAAGCCGAGGAAGGGGAAGGGTGGCCGAGAGCTACTGGGCAGGTTTCACGAGGAGGAGTACAATGTGTTGCGGTGATGGAGCCTAAGAGTGCAGATTCGGAAGGGTTAGTCAATCAACCTTAGCTCTTGTGAATTGTTAATTGAATGTTGAAGAATAGTTAGGCCTAATCATCAATTATGTTTTGAAAATTGTGTAATTCATAGGGAAGAAGGTGTACAGTTGCGTGTTGTCATTTATAAACTAAGTGTTTGAGCTCTTCGATTTGTCGTGAAGCTTGACGATGGCAGCGAGCGCCAAGTTTCATGGTTGAAAAATTGGTCGAACTCACAAGGTTCATAATTGCTGGGAAGGGCAGGAGGTACATATTTTGTGCCAAGACATCACTTCGAATCATTTGAAAGAATTGATAACTACTGAAAGCTGCTCACAACATTTTTGAGAGATTTGAGAAAAAATAATTGCTTATTCTAGCTCAAGTTGTGGACATTGCAAAGGGGGTCATGTTGTCATCTTTTCATGAAATTATCACATCTAGTGGATAATGAACAATATCATTTTATCAAGTTATAACATTTACTAGTCAAATGCTATTAGTGCTATCGAATTTATCTCCAACGAACTCATTCAAAAGTAATAGTTTGGTTCATTTTTCAAACTCATTTTTTAGAGTTAATATTTTACATTTTTTGGTTATTACACGTATTACGCTTTACTTTCTGAGCTGGTATGAATATGATATTTATAATACTTACCATAATATATGTATTTAACTGCTCTAGTACATCGTTCTACTCGAGGTTAAGAAGTTCCATTTTATCCATGTCTCATCTCCATCACCCGCCCTTTCTACTCTATGTGCTCTCCCTCCTAGTATCTGCTTCCTCTTTTGGTTAAAGTGTCGCTCCATACAAAATTTGCATGGAAAACAAATTAAAATAATTGTTTTATACTAAATTTTTATATCTTTTGTTTCATTATACCTAACCTTAACACGTATAATTTTCTATTAGTTAGTCGTTATAATTAACCACATAAAAATATATATATTAATTACTTATAGTATTATGTATTATCCAATTGCAATTTATATAATTAAATTTTCTGCATCTCTTAAATTTTAAATGTATGCTGTGACAAACTACTCTTTGAATTAACTTTTGATAATTGTATAATTATATATAATATGTATTTGTGTGTATATGTATGTGTTCCTGTATATTCTAATATCTTTAGATATCATAGTAAATATCTCAAAAAATTCTGAAAATATATTTGATAGGGTCTCTAGAGAAAATCTAATTGTTCCAATTGTTCCTTTTAACTATCTCATTTTCTCAATTGTTCCTTATAACTATCTCATTTCTCGGTTGTTACCAACCCCGGCAATTCTCTTATCGTCATCTCAGTTCTTGCTGTTGGAGATTTATTTTGCTCAGACATGACCCTCTTCGCCAATTCTAACTAAATGCGTTAACTCACATTTTTACTATTTTCAATCCTCTCCAAGTTAGGGTTTCTCTTTCCCTTTTGTGACTGCGGCGGCTACGACAATCACCCCCTCGCCCCTCCAAACTTTGACAGTGAGCCTGTGGATCCACCCCCACTTTGCCTGCCGCTCAAGTGGCCGGTTGGGGGGGGGGGGGGGGAGGGGATCCCGGAGCCTCAGCTCCGGCTAGTAGTTTAGGTTAGGCTTTTTCTCTCTCACAGGGGCAGTGTTTCACTACTGCAGAATCGGTCTATAGTCCCGGTTCGTAAGGGCCTTTAGCCCCGGTTCACCAACCGGGACTAAAGAGTGGGGACTAAAGCCCCCCCCTAGTCCCGGTTAAACACGACCCGGGACCAAAGGCCCACCACGTGGCACGAGGCCGCGCCGGGGGCTGGGGGTCCTTTAGTCCCGGTTGGTGACACCAACCGAGACTAAAAAGTTTAGGGGTTTATGGGTTTATGGTTTATTTTTCTTTTTAATTTTGTGTTTTCCATTTAATTCTTTTTCATTTCAAACATATTTTACGCTACTACATACTGTACCCGTTATGCACATATATGTAAATAGAATTTCTCATAGAACCGATCACATATATCTATCATCGAATTTCTCGTACGACCACACACACACACACACACACACACACACACACATATATATATATACAATTTGGTATATACAATTTCTCTTACAACTTGCAGATCATTACATGCAGGCATTAGGTGTAATGGTATTTTCCTTCGGGATCTATGACCTGGTCAAGCAAAAATCCCGCCAATTCCTCTTGAATTGCTCGTATGCGATCCGTTGGTAGGAGCTGATCCCGCGTCTTCGACATCTTTAAAGAAGAAGATCAATATGAATATATTAGTTGTGTGTATATATATTAGATCATGATATAAAAATTGTGAATTGTGTTTACGTACCCAAAAAATTCTGTCATCTTTGCTGTTTTCGGTCATAATACGAATGTTCTCGCAAACGTAGTATGCACATAAATTATTCCCCAACTCCTGCCTCATGGTCTTTACGAGAATAGAATTCAATCAGATATACTAAAATCAAGCATGATAATGGTATTGAAACTAGAATTAAAGAGATGCGCGGACGTAGCTAGTACTACTTAATTAGCTTGGGTCGCACCCATGTCAGCTGTTCTTTCCATGGGCCTTGAACCTGTTTGATGAACTTTTGCCAAGCCCTGCCCGCCGGCAAAGAAAATGAATAAAGGAGTTATTAATTAGTTGATATGAGGAAATGAACTAAAGAGGCCGACATAGTGCGATAATGATTGAAATTACCTGTCGATCATCCCCTTCACGATTGAGTATTCTTTAGTTTCTTTAAGTAGTGAGTCCAGTACTTTAACTTTTCCCTCGTCAACTTCAATGATTAGCAGGATCCAGTGAAAACTGCATGCGCACACGTTTGTATAATTAAGCGGGCATGTGCATAACTCATCAATTACACTTATTAACATCTAGTAAACAAAACAGAATTTGTAGTACCAGACAATAACACTCACCCAAAGTTGTAAGGAATTAGTATTTCTGGTATGGTATTTAGTTGCTTCAAAAACCCTAGCAAGCATTTCTCTGTGTCTTTTTGGTGACGTGACCATGTCTTTTCATTAATGGTATTTGGGTCAATGAACCCAATGCCATAGCGTCCGACTCTTTTCAATTCATAAATCTTCATTCTGCATAATACCACGAAAAAGAATATAATGAGGATAATTACATGTAATGAACGAGCACAGCTATAGACTTAAATTACACAAAGAAATCACTTACAGATAATAGCAACTGACGAGAGATTTGTCGAGTGCGTCTTGATTGAATAACTGAAAAAGTTCTGGAAGTTCAACCCACAGATCGTTTTCATGGAAGTAATGCTCTGCCTTGACTTTCACCATGAGGGACTCTCGCCCGTTCTTTACTTCTCTCAGGTACCACTCATGCAATTCGTACATTCTCGTTGATAGAAGCGGGATCTTCTCAGGCCTGACCAAAGGTTGGCCGGGGACATATTTCCATGCTACTTCGTCATCTTGAATCCCGGGGATAGGCTCGATATCTAGGAGTTGATAAACAGTGACACCGGCCTCTTTAGTCATCCTTCTATGATCGTCGGTTATTACCAGCTGATCGGCGGTACTCACATGTGGTTGTACAATGAGCGGGGGGGGGGGGGGGGGGGGGGGGGGGGGGGGGGGGGGGGGGGGGGGGGGGGGGGGGGGGGGGGGGGGGGGGGGGGGGGGGGGGGGGGGGGGGGGGGTGGGGGGGGGGGGTGGGGGGGTGGTGGGGGGGGGTGGGGTGGGGGGGGGGGGCGATTGCACTGCCTGTTCTCCCAGCTGGGGAACAGTTTTCCCGCATTTTTTACCTGCTTGGCTCGAGCTCGAGCTCGAATCCTTCTCTTTTTGTGCATGATATAACTTCCTAATAGAGCGTTCATAGTAGTCCCTTCTCTTCACAGCCGGTTGAGCATTATCAATAAAGTGTTGTACGACTTCCTCAGGTATTTTCTCCTTTGGTGGCGAGGGCGGTTTCGGTGCAAAAAAGGCCTTCACTTGGCATCCACTTCGGCATTGTTTTCCTCGATGGTCATGTCGTAAGGCAACTTCCTTTTGGCCCGAGATCGTTATGGCAGATTTACGCCGCTCTCCATCTCAGGGTTGGATGGTGGAGTCGGCTGGCGCGATGGCGGACTAGCACCGCGCTCCGCCTTGGGGTTGGGCGGTGGAGTCGGCTGGCACGGTGGCGGACTTGGAGGAGGAGTCGGCTGACGCGGTGGCGGACTTGGAGGAGCAGGAGTCGGCTGACGTGGTGACGGATTTGGAGGAGGAGCCGGCTAACGCGGCGGACTTGAAGGAGGAGTCGATGGCCTTGGAAAGACGATGCAATCCTTTCTCCATAGAATGACACGAAGTATGGCCTCTCCCAGTGTGCGCTCCTCGCCACCTCCATGAATGTCAAGCTCTAGCTCATTATATCCCGACATCACTTCATCGACCCCGACACGAGCATAGCCAGCCAGAATCGGATTGCTATGGAATGTTGCTTCAGGGGGATTTGTTAAAGCATAGCCGTCCGCCACCTTCATGGATATGTTCTTCACCTTAATGTGTAGCTCACAAGGTGTCGCACGTTGGATATCATCCACAGGGTATCTAGCCAGCAGTGCATCATCGTCCTGAGTGGAACCCACGCTGCTTCTCGGCATAGATGGGACAGTGCAATCCAATGCCGGATCTGCTTGCTGCAGCCGCTGCTGAGACACCCTTTCCTGGCTAAGTGAGTTGATCTGCTCCTGCTGCCGCATGAAAGCGCGTTCCAACTCTGCGTGCTTTGATTCTAGGCCTTGAAGGCGGACTGCTTTCTCCTTCCTCTGCTCCTCCTCCAGCTTCCTCTTCTGCTCCTCCTGCTGCTTCATTCTCGCATGGCTTCTGTAATCGGCGTTCCAACCCGCAAACCCCGCAAACCACGGAACAACGCCTTTGCCTCGTGTTCATCCCGGGTGTTCAGGATTCTTCAGGGCGCGCGTAAGCTCGTCGTTCTCTCTGTTGGGCATGAACACCCCCGTTCGAGCTTCTTCTATTGCAACAAGTAAAGCGTCGGAGGCTTCTTTAAGACTTGCCCGCTCCATAACCAGCCCTGTGTTTGGGTCCAACTTCCCCCCATGCGCATAAAACCAAGTCTTGCACCTGTTGGGCCAACTCAATGTAGCTGGAGTGACCCCTGCAGCAATCATCTGTTCCTCAGCTAGATCCCACTTAGGCTGGGCGACCTGGTAGCCACCTGGACCCAGAGTATGGTGCCATTTCTTTTTCGCAGCATTAATCTTGTTTATTCTGGACCGGTCCTGAGCTGCTTCCTATTCCTTGAACATCACGAAAGAGTCCCAGTGATCTCTTGCCTTCTCTAGTGCTCCCTTGAATGCTGGAGTCTTCTTTCCGTCTGCTTCGTAGGCTTTCCATATTCTTTTCTTGTGGTTGTTGAATGCAATCGCCATCTTCTTAAGAGCACTCTTCCTGACTTTCTCCTGTTCTGCATCTGTCAAATGATCTGGTAGGGTGAAATGTGATATGAGCGATTCCCAAAGCAGACCTTTTGCTCTTTCGGAGACAAAAGTAACTCCTTCACCTCCCTTTGCTGGCTTATTCCATTCTTGAATGGAGATCGGGATTTGGTCCCTGACAATAACTCCGCATTGACGAGTAAACTTGTCCGCATTCTTCTTAGGTTCAAGTGGTTCGCCACTTGGTTTGATGGTATCGATGTTGTACTTTATGCCATCCTGCAACCTTTTGGCCGAGCCTCGTACTGCCCTGCTTGTAGAAGACTTGCTCGATCTGGAGGGCTAAAAGAAGAAAGATCGATTCGTTAATATATATATATATATACAAATCAATTAATACATGTAATGATCACCAGATGCCTTATATAAATATACCTCGCCAGTCTTTGTTATTTGAAGAACATTTTCTTCATCATCATTGTTGTGGCCTTTATCTATTCATTCGTCTTCATCAAATATCAGACCCTCACCGGAATTGTTCAGATATTGCGAGCCGTCATCTTTACGTTCATTGTCTGGGCTCGGGGAGCATATGATGTCGAACATGCACTGGTACAACGAGGTGCTATACAAACGGTTTTTAACCTCTTTCCGCGACGGCATTTGGAACCATCACCAAGTGAGTGACTGCGATAGAGGGGGTCCTTCCCACACGACCCAGAAACCGTCGGGGATATGGAGCCAGGATCCAGAGGCCTTGCAAAATATAATCGTGTGCGATGCAGCACACACTAAATTCTTTTGCACGTGTGGGATCGGTGATTAAATGTTTCTAATGACACAGTGAAACCAAACGGTGTGTCGTAATGACCGGTTTGGGAAACAGTATGTTAGGCACACGGGCCAACATATGAACTGTGTGCGATATGTGCCCCATCGCACACGAGTTTTCTGCGGAACCCGTCTGCCATACAAGACTCCATCGCACACGTTTCCCAACAATTACCGTGTGCGATAATGTTCTATCACAAACGGTTCAGGAGCCCCTTCGCACACATACAAGTGTTGCAGACCGTCTGTGATTTATTGCGTATCACCTACGGTTGCGGCAAGAGTGACGTGTGCTTTCCGTTTGGGATCCCACACGTTTCCTGAAAAATTTACGACTGGGATTGTATTTTAAATTGGGCACGGTTTACTCCGAGCTCTCGTGTGCACGCACACGTAGTAGCGCTGCAAATCGTTTGCGATCTGCTGTGTATAACCGACGGTTCCGCTACGATTGACATATGCTTTCCGATGTGGATCGCACACACTAATTAAGTTGAACCGTGTGCGGAGCAATTGTCAGGTTAAAACAAAAATATCCCATTTTGAATCGGCATGCAAAAAGCAAATTCGCCACAATATTCAATTGAACAAATAGTGTCCACAGGAAGAACATTCATCAGATTTTTCGCAACAATTGCAATTGAACATATGATAGCTAAATTCCAATGATTTGTCGACACATATATGCATTGCATAATTAATCATAGTGTACGAAATACGAAGACCTCATCACATGAAAAACAATGGATCCATGCGTATATGTTTAGCGGCTAACTCTTACTCAATGCTTCAGGAGAACGCATGCTGAAATCTTCATTATCACCAGTGGGATTGATGTAGTGATTCAGGAAGAAGTCGCTGATAAATCTCCGAACCATCTGCAATTCACCAGCGGGGAGCGGTTCAGGGGTCCTCGGTTCTAAGATGAGCTGTAGTATTTTTAAGATCAGAATGTGCCATATGAGTGGAGTAGAAGATATTAATTAAGATAGACTTACTGGTACTAATTCGCGAGGATCTTCACAACTATCTGCAGATTTGCAGATGGAGATCATGTGTCTACAAACATAGTATCCACAAAGGTTGGTCCCTGCTTGTTGCTGAGGACACTGCAATTTTTTGTATAGAATTAGTCATGTATTTGTCCTGTTAGGAACAACCTAACCGGTGTTAAATGTATTTTTTTTCTTTGGACAGAAATAGAAAGAGGTTTATTTAGAAGCTTGAACATTTGACTAGCGTAAAAAAAGGTATTTGCAGACTATTGGATAAATTTTCCGAAAATAACGGATTTCGGTGTGTTACCGGAGAAACGATCTCGTGCTGCAGAGGTAGTTCCCTCTTGAACAGGTTCCCTGATTTAGTTTTCCACAATGCGAACACACTGCAAATGAAGATGAATTTTAACAACATCAATTATTGAACCAGATATGAATGCAAATTAATTTCAACATCAGAGAATTCAATACCTATCCATGAATTGCTGAAGATGCGTCAGATCCTGAGCGTTTGTTGACTCTTTGAGAGAATCCATGTAGTAAACTGTGTCCTTGTTTGGAACAATGAATACCAAAATCCAGTGAGTGCTACATATTAAGAAGGCCATGAACTTACGAATTATGTCGACATCTGAAAGACAATCACTGTATGCGTGGTTGTTTACTTGACTTACCGTTCATGATATGGCCAGAGAAATGATTCTGCATGGGACGTGTTTTCGAAGATACAGACGACCGTGTTAATGGCCCAGTCCCGTAGGTCCTTACCATCTAATGTTGGGCCATTTGCTAATGCAGGATCTATGAAATACACACTCTCCCTTTTTCTTCTCTGCGTGTTCAATCCCCTGAGAGGAATAAAATGTAGTTAGTTGTTTATCATTTACAGCCTTGTATGGAGAAGTTGATCAGAGTTTGTTAAGTACTTACAAAATCAGGCATCTAACAAGAGTGGCATCGAGCTCGTTGAAGTTGAAGAAGAGATGTAAGTCCTCGAAACTCACATTGATGGAACCAGCATAGTGTCGGAAATGATCTCTGTTGTAGTGGACTAGCAGACCATGATGACCTGCTGACATTTGATCCATGCAATATTCATGTAACTCGCGGCAACTAGAGCTGCACTCATCAAAGTATTCGCCAACAAGAAATGGCTGGCCATGGACGTAATTGCATGCTTCAAGTACGTCTGCTTTATTTTTAGCAAGCTGCAAATTTATTTCTTCATCATCCATGCCGTCAGAAATAATATTACTCCCCGATTCAAACAACCTGCTGTTAATTTGGTTCTGGGCAATGAGTGCTTTAAGTAAGAGGCAATCGTTCTCTTTTCTCTTCGCTCTCCCGGCGTGCTTCCTCGGGGGTGCAGCCTTTTTGGCCGCTTCCTTCTTGGTACTTGAAGCATTTGATTTTTTTTTCAAAACTATGTCTAAATTTATAGCCTTCTTGAAAACTATTGGGCAGAATGCAAAAATATCAGAAATAGCACCCTGTCGGCCTGGGGTGGGCCGATGGGGGGCCTGTCGGCCTCCTGTGGGCCGAGGGGGGCCTGTCGGCCTCCAGTAGGCCGACCAGTGGCCTGTCGGCCTCCACGAAGTCGACTAGTGGCTGTCGGCCTCCAAACGGCCGAGTGGGTTCCTGTCGAGCCGAAATGTTTTTTTTTGTGAAATTTGACTTATTAATGATGTACAACGATTGCCCATCTTATAAATATTGTAAAAATATTATTTATGCTTCCGCGCAACTATTTCTCTCCATGCTTTCGCACCAACTCTTTCCCTCCATATGTTCCCGGCATCCCTTTCCCGCCATATTTTCCCGCCATTCCTTTCCCGCAGCCCGTTTCCCACCAACCCCTTCCCGCCACCTGTTTCCCGCCAACCGTTTCCCGCCACCCGTTTCCCGCCAACCCCTTCCCGCCATATGTTCCCGCCACCTTTCCCTCCATACCGTAGTCGTTCTTTCCGGCCATTTTCTCCTCTCTACCTATAAAACCCCCTTCACACGGAGTTGGATAAGCAGTCCATTTTAGTGTAGTCGAGATGTCTGATTATCCTTTTGATCGTAGTTTTCACCCTGAGATGAGCAAATGTCTTCTTAGGCTAGCCACCAATTTCAGGATGGACAATAGGATAGTTCCATGGGACGAACTCATCGGTAGTGACACCATACAGAATGAGTTGGCTCACGCATTACATAGGTCTAGGTGGCCTGAAAGGACCTATGAGGAGGTACGTAAAGAACTTCTTAGATTGCATGGAAGGTGGAAGAAGGTAGTGTAGACGAAGAGTGAAAATTTTATAAGGACTGCAGCAGAGCATACATATTTATGGACTGCCGACAGCGAAGACGAAGACGATATCTTCATGCCGAGCACCAAGGCCAAGAGTACCGCATCGTCGAAGGGCAAGAGTACCGCATCATCGAAGGGCAAGAGTACCGCATCGTCGAAGGGCAAGAGTGCCGCATCGTCGAAGGGCAAGAGTACCGCATCGTCGAAGGGCAAGAGTGATGCATCGACAGAGGATGACGATGATGCCTTCATGTAGTATGTAAGCTCTATTTTTTAAGTTCAGCCCTACCGTTTATGTGAGATGTACTTGTATCTTAATTATCTGTTGCAGTCTCTTTGGAAATGTAACTCGAATAACAATGCGGATTAATAGTAATATGTCTCTCGCATACATAAAACAATATATGTCTCCTGATCAGATAGAAGCAAGTGCGATAGTAACACATGCGAATAGTCTGAAACTAATATAGATAACGACTCATACATAGATAACGATATCACTGGGGGGGACGACGACGAATCTGGGTCTTCCTCGGACGAGGACCGGAAGGCGATAAGCGATCAGCCGGTGGATGATGCTGACGATTACCACGACCATAGATAACCTCGTCTGTCTGTGTCTCCTGCGTCAATGGTGGTCGTGGAGTGTGAAGAACTGTCTGCGAGAACTCATAGGTGTTTGCAGCTCGGTCATCATCGTCGTCGTCGCCGGCTAAGAACGAACCAGCACCACTAAGCATCGGTGACTGGACTGAATGCATGAACGGCTGCGACTGGCTGCCGACTGCGGTAAAGTAAAACATGTAAAATTGATTTGCGAACCTACAATGTTTAAAAGAATGTACAAAGTAGTGTTACCTAGGTCCATCTGATGATGCCAGGAAGAGCCCCCTGGTTCTGAAGGAGGTGGCTGCTAGAAGAAAGAGCTCCCTGGTTGTGAAGGAGGTGTCTGCTGCCAGGAAGAGCTCCCTGGTTGTGAACGCTGCACAGAGGGTCGTGGTTCTGAACGCTGCACAGAGGGTTGAGGTTCTGAACGCTGCAGAGAGTGGCGTGGCGGACGATGTGCTGGACGAGGAATAGCAACATCCGAAGATCGTCTACATGTAACAGCTGCGTAAATCCCCCGTAGCTTCTCATCAAGACACCTCAACCATGAGACGTTCTCTCGTGGTGGGATATTATCTCCCCTCTCAAAGCGTTGCATTAAAGCAGAAACCTCCTCTAGCGCCTCGCTTGTCAAGTCACCCTGTACACGGAGAGTTAACCAATTAGATCATTGTTGTATGGCAGACAACACGAATAGTCAACCAATTGTATATGTTCAGGTTAAGAAAAAACTTAACATGTGAGAACCATAGCACGTACCGCGTGGTGTCTGGTTCCCATAACAGAGGCAGTTGGGTACATAGTCGGTAACTCTGCAGACACAACCCGAACTTGTCCCAGTCAAAGGGCCGAACCTCATCCCAGATATTTGTCGGCGCAGTAGTCCATTCGTCCACGTAAGGGCTAATGTCGCGAAGCCAAGAATCGTGGGACTTGTTTCCTCCTCCGCCAATCCATCCTCATCCTCTTCCTCCATCACCCTCAGCATTTCCTCCTCTTCCTCATCCCAATCAGAATCCACATCCTCCGCCAATATTATCGACTGACTACTCTGCCCAGTATCATGACCACAAACATTGTGTGGCGCATAGTCTGACTCTTTCTCGGCTTGGCTAGCATCCACATCTGGTGGCTGTGACCCGGATAAATAAATCTCGTTAGCCACTTCACTACCGTGGCCGAGTTCATACCCCACGTGGAGTTGTACAGTATTCTCCTCCTTCGCCATAGGTTGCACTAGGGCATATGGGTGGATTCTTCTATCTCGGCAACGACTTAACAGGGTCAACCAATGCTGGCTCCTATCTATCGGCATCAACTCCCACTTCACATTTTTACAGGATTTCGTCCACAATGCATGAATACTGACGGAACATACTTCAGGATCCAGCCCAAAACTAGTAGTCAACCAGTACTTCAACTGTCTAATGTCCACTCTGTTCGGGTCTGAAAGTGTCATGACGCCATTTTTAAACTCGCTAAGATCAACCCCCAACTCATTATATCGAACATTGTAAGTGCATCTAGTGCCCCTTAGTGATTTTGGTGTATTGAAGACTTATAGGTTAAGGGACTAATGCGTTTGTGAGTGTACACAGGTCTATAAGTCTATGAGGAGTTTGATATTTACAGAGAAAGTCGACCCCTAAAATTGAATGTCTTCAACTGAAGACTTTGGCCTTCTGAAGACTTTGAAAGTGAAGAAATTGGTGTGATCTTGAAGACTTGATATTCATGCGAGGAATATGAAGCGTGAAGACTTTTGTTTTCGTAGTTTCATTTTCTCTCTCTTGAGTCATAGGAAACACCGTACTGTTAAAGGGGGTCGAGGTAAAACTAAGGAAAAGTTTCCAAGTGATGCTCAACTCAAAATCCTACACCTACCAATCCCTTCGAGTGAAGCCATTGGAAATCTCATACAGTTCAGTCAATTTCTTCATAGACAGAGACGAAGTTCTTCTGGTCTCTTAGGAATTTGTTCTGACTGAGGAGTTAGGAATTCGCCAGTGCGGATTGCCTACAAGTGAGGAACATGATAGCCCTGAGGAATTTGATAGTCAGATTTCCGACCGTTGCTGTGCTACGCGCCAGCTGTCCCAAAATATCTACTCACCTAACGGTCATATCATTGAAGGGCATTTATGTCTTATCATGTCGGGCTGCTCCCTAGGCTATAAATAGCTGCCCCCTTCAACCACTAGTTGGTTGGCTGCTCCGAGAGAAACTGACACTTATCATTGAGAGCAACCCATCCTCCGAGGACTTTGAGCGAAAATCATCAAGTGAGGAAAAACCCAAAAACCCGAACACCTACAAACCCAAAGTGATTGAGCATCACTGAAGAGATTGTTCCTGTGTGGAACCGATGCTTGTTACCTTTGAGGACTGTGCATCCTCCAGACGGTTAGGCGTCATGGTCTAGAGCATCCAAGAGGAATTGTGGATCGCCGGGTGACCAAGTTTGTGAAGGTTTGGAAGTCACTTGTGAAGACTTACCACGAGTGATTGGGCGAGGTCTGTGTGACCTTAGCTCAAGGAGAATACGGTGAGGACTGTGTGTCCGGGACTGTGTGTCCTCAGGTTTAAATACCTAGCCGCTCCAACCAGACGTACGACTGTCACAGCAGTTGGAACTGGTCTACCAAATCACTGTCTTCGCCGAGCTAACTGGTTCTATTTCCTCAACCCTTTCATTTCCTCATTACTGTGCTGGGTACTTGATTGCCACTGTTTGAAGACTTTGACTGAAGACTTTCTCAATTTCCTCAGTTCAATTTCTTCAGTCAGTTTGTCTTCAGCCTGCTTATCCTGTGTTTACGCTACTTGTACTCTGTGCTTGTTTTCATTTCATCATGACGACTGTGCTACTGCTCTGTTATGCTTGCATATGAGTACTTATTCCGCTGCTAAGTAATTCATTACTTAGGAATTTCCTCACCGTGAAATTCCTCAGTGACGAATTTGTAAAAATCGCCTATTCACCCCCCCTCTAGTCGACTTAACGCACTTTCAAACATTACCAGGGCCATAGTAAACAGTCAAATTTACTGATTCAGACATTTTCACCTGTCAGACATTGTCACCTTCTCATTAATCGCAACGAACAAAAATATTACCGGCTACACTAACTAAAAATATTACCGGCTACACTAAAAAAAATATTACCGGCTACACTAACGAAAAATATTACCAGCTACACTAAAAAAATATTACCGGCTACACTAACTAAAAATATTACCAGCTACACTAAAAAAAATATTACCGGCTACACTAAAAAAACTATTTCCGGCTACACTAACTACAAATATTACCGGCTACACTAAACAAAAATATTACTGGCTACACTAACAAAAATATTACCGGCTACACTAATAAAAATATTACCGGCTACACTAACTACAAATATTACCGGCTACACTAACTAAAAATATTACCGGCTACAAAAATATTTGTGACGACATTGGTATACCTTTGACGCGTGTGTCCCCTTCTTCTTTGTCCTCTCTTCAACTCAGCGGCACCGGCCACCTCGCGGACTCCTTGCACCATCGGACGACACCACCGGAACTCCAACTCACCACCACATCCTCCTCACCACCACCTCCTACTCACCACCACGCACAAAAAACTACACCATAGCAAAAAAAAAATACCGTACGTCGACGGAGAATGCTATGATCTATTGTTTCTGCGGGTTGGATATGAAAATGGGTGGACGAGGGAAGAGATCGGCGCGGAGTGGTGAGCAATAGAGAGTTAGAAGAGAGAGAAAGCAAGAATGAGAAGGTAGAGGAAGAAGAAAGGAGCCCGTCGGGCTTATCCACCCGGACAGGCCACCTATCGGCCGCCAGAAGGCCGACAGGCACCTATCGGCCGCCAGGAAGCCGACAGGCCCCCCATCGGCTGCCAGCAGGCCGACAAGCCCCCCATCGGCCCACCGGAGGCCGACAGGCCCCCCATCGGCCCACCCCAGGCCGACAGGGTGCTATTTCTAATATTTTTGCATTCTGCCCAATAGTTTTCAAAAAGGCTATAAATTTAGTCATAGTTTTGAAAAAAAATCGAAGCATTTCTGGTAGAACGTCTGGTTGGCTGAAAGGTAGACTGCCGAGCAGACGGTGAAGCTTCGACGGACTACTTAGCAGACGGTTTAGCTATGCCGGACCGCTGAGCTGGCGGTGCTGCTGTGACGGACTGCTGGGTTGTAGGAGCAGAGGCATCGGACTGCTGACCATGCATTGAAGCTATGTCGGGTTTCTCCGCAGGTGGTGCCAACTTGTCGGTGTGCTGAGGAGGCCGTTCCAATGCATTGGTTTGCTGAGCAGGAAGTGCTGATGCATTGGTATGCTGATCACGCGGCTGCGGACCGATGGACTGATGAGCAGTCGGTTCTGGACCTAAAGACTGCTTAGCAGGCGGTTCTGAAGCATCAGACTGCTTAGCAGTCCGTTCCACCAGGTTGGTCTGCTGAGCATGTGCTGCAGATGGGTCTCCCCCCGCTGCTTCAGCGGCCGGCATCTGAACCGGTGGTGCGTCTTCAGCAGTTGTAGGCCTTACCACTGGCTGCTCTGGGGCGGACGATGACATGGCCTGTACGGCACAAACTCGGGCCGGCTAATCACAGGTTGATGCATCAGCCGTCGGATTACGAGTATTAGGTTCTTTGGGGATGCACGCGAGAGCTGATGTGGCAAGGAGAGCGTCACTGGTTGAGGGGTGACATTGGTTGCTCTTGGCAAAGCTTCAGGGATCTCATCGATGAACTCTATTTCCTTTTGTGGCCACTGGATGTGATGTAACAGTGTTTCTCCCAAGGTCTTTTGCTCATCAAAGTCTCCTAGGACATTCTTCAGGGCAAATTCATTGAATCCAGGCTTTACTTCAGTCACGTAGCACTTCACACAGCCCGGCTTCAATGGCACATTATCCATTAAGAGGCCCTCTTCCAAGAAGGGTGGGCAAACCCAGGCTGTTGCACATTTTAATGTACCTTCATAATGTGTAAGCACGCCCTTCAGTCTGTCTTTCATTCAAAATAGATCAGATATAGCATCATCATGAGCAGCTGCAGTCTCAGTGTCGCTGGGGTCAGCTGATGCACAGCTACTCTTGTGCGGTGTTGTCGCGCAATAACCAGCATCCTCCAAGCCCGCCTCCCGTCCCATCTGCTGGCTATCTGTCAGTGTTAGAGTCTTCTGCATCATCATTGACTCCTCAATATCCTTTCGAACAGCCGGATACATGTCCTTCCTCAACCTTTCATATAATTCATTCTGCTTCATTTCACTCCTCGCTTTTTTCATGCTGAGCCTCTCTTCTTTGCTGAGTGTGAAAGCCCTCCTGTGCGGGACATTAACACCTATACCCCTTGCACGGCCAGGGGGCTCTCTTGTTGCCAGAGCATCGGACAGAATGTCACATGGCCCTGAGTTCCTGTAGAACCTTCCAGGGATCTTGGAAGCCTTTAACATCATGTGATACAATTCTTCGTCATGTGAGTTTTCAAAGTAATAAGTTCCGTCATCATGCCTCCTTGCACATGCCCGCAAGTAGTCTCTAGCGCGTTCACCCCTGATTTCACTAAAGGTTGGTTTCCCACCCGCTGCTACTGCTTCTTTGTCCTCCTGGTCCCATATCGGTTTCATGCCGTAGTATCCTGCCACACCCATACGGTGGGGGTGTGTGTTCCTCTTCTGAAGTTCCGATTGCTTGGCACTCTTCTCAGCAAACTATGTAGTTGCCCTGACCCTTTTGAATTCTGTCCAGTCTGCCTTCGTAATTTGGGGGTATGCGGGGATTGGGTCCTTGCCTTCACTCAAGTACTTCTTGTACAACACGTGCTTCCAGTTTCTCCAAGCATCCCTAGCGTTCTTTAGTGCAGCGTGTTCCACCTGCATTCTCCACTGCTCTGGAACGTTGAACTGATCCATGATCTCCCAGACTATCCTTTGCTGTGTTTCTGTGTCAGCCTTTCGAAACCCCAGCAGATTAATGTTGAGCCTTGCCCTGCCAACAAATCCACACACACTCCTGAACCTCGTGCGTGCTTTATCTGGTTTAGTTGGAGCCCAAGACTTTAAATCGATCTCGGTTACTTCATATACAACTTTAGGCTGGTGTGTGGGCTTCCTTGGAGCGTTCCTCCATGTCCTGACCGGAAGGGTAATTGCTGCAGCTCTATCCCGTTCAAGATTACTTGATCCCTTACCATCTGCTGAAGACCTAGGGTTGTCGGAATCAAATGAAGATACATCGCCTGAAGCATGAGTGCTGTCGCTGCTAGTCGGCATCTACAGAGAACACATGTGAAACTCAGGAAAGGAGGATAAGCATAAAACTAACAACTTGGTATCAAGCTGTCTAAACATGTCATGCAATAATTTAGAAAATGTACGGCTTATTTGTTAAGTTTGTGTGACTCAGGCGCCCGCGATTTGTAAATCGGCAGTAACTTATTGGAACAAATACAACTTATATGTACTAGTTAGGAAGGTAGATAATAAACATATATACACCCTCTGTTATATTATAGCCAATTTGGGAACATACGGAACGAAATAGGAAGAGGGATTGCGAGGAAATATGCCTCACCCGGCCGGACCACAGGAGAGGCGAGGGTTACAAGATCGATATGCTCGAGGGTGGCTGGCGAGCAAACGAAGACGACGAGGCGCGGGCAGCACTACAAGAAATATGTCAACTTGTGACCTTCTGTTAGTGACCCTAGAAGAATTGGTCATAAATCTACAACCATTTGAGACCAATTGGTCATAAACTGTTCGGTGGGCTCCAAACCCTAAACCATAACGACCATTTTGGTCAAAAAGATCGTAATTTCCTTACACGAAATGGTCATAAAGCAGACAGCACTGGTCCGCTGCCTTATTTCTAGCTGATGACAACAAATATAGATGGTCATAGCCTTGTAAATTGTGGTGCATTGCTATGACTAGGCGCCACCTCATCAGTTTTGCCTATGTGTCATGTCAATGTGTTAGTTTTTGCCCTAGGTTGTGAAGCAGCCTATATTTCTGTTATTCCCAAAATTCCCCAAAAAAATTGTGCATTCTTTACTATCCAAATCATTGCCTTATGACAAAATTCAGCTCCATTTGCCTAGTAAATCTTCCTCGGCAAATTTCCAAAGTTTTTGTTCAGCTAGAACCATTGTAAAGGAAGTACTAGCTATGCATATCCTAATGAGCTGAATTTTTGCCACATCTTCTATATTCCCAAATAATAGCTCTCCACAAAATTTGAGCGCCATCTAACAATCCATGTGAGCTCACCATCCAATCTTTGTTTCTGGTAATATTTTCAGTTTGTGAAGAAACTATATTTTATGTTAATTTATAATTGCTGAAAATTTACCAGGACATGAACCTGCCCATAGAACCTTCCTCCACAAAATTTTAGCTCATTTAATCTAGCCAATTTCCCTCAACATTTTTCCCAATTTTCTGTTCAGTGGAGAGCACTGTGAAGGAAGTATCATTTTTATTTATCAAAATGGTATGAAATTTTTACAGTGCCTTCATATGCCCAAATTATCATCCTTCTCCAAATTTCAGATCAATCCATTCATTCATTCGAGTCCAGCTTCAACATTCATATTTCTGTCCAGTGTGGTACTTTGCAAAGCAGGTGACACCTAGGCTCCTCCATTTGAGCTGCAAATTTTCCAAGACAGTGTCCTTAGTAGATGATCATCCTCGGCCAAAACTCAGGCCCATTGGCCATGTGCATTTTCCCCACCACTAATAAAACACTTGGCTACTAATTCATATTTGAGCTAACTTCAGTCTCCTCGTGAAATTCTTCTATTGCCTTCTTCTTCCTAACACCTACCGGGGGAGTGCCCAACCCACTAGACATGCCTAGGCTGCCCAGAATGCGTGGCAACACCACGGTCACGCTGTGACCACGCGGCGGGCATGCGAGTTTACGTGCTCTAGAGTTAAGGCCCTCGTCACCGTCCAAACCTCAACGTATCGCCACAAAACCATGTATTTCTGATTAAATAGATACTTATGTACCTAGAAAATATTTTTGGAAAAAATAAAGAGCAAACTATAAGGCAGCTGCAGTTCAAACTTGACGCTCTTCCTACTGGATCGACAGAAATTTGTCTTTTCCACGAGAGGTGAATCAAAACTTTTGACACCGAATTATTTGGTCAGTTGTACATTAAATATGTCCTAATATTTTATAAAATTTATTTGGTTCAATTTCGCAACAAATATATGGTAGCTCCTTCACAAAAAAACTCATTTTGGGCATTCAAAAAATGGAAAATGAATTTTTCGTCCAAAGAAAATGAAAACTTCCTTAGCCAACATTGTTTGTCATTCCAAGATGCACCTTTGTACACAATATGAGATCATTTTAACAAATTATGCCATGAATGTGGCCATAAGATTGACCATTTGGCTTGAAACCAATGAATCTTCATACATGATAGCTCATTTCTGAGAACACTTTTTTAAAATAATTACCGTATTACAAGTTTATTATTTTTTCTGGTAACTTGGTCACATGTAATGACACAATGCGAAGGTTTTCCAATTTTTTGTTTTTTTTGAATTTTTCATGCCCATTTCAAAATACGGTCAAAACGGCGGGCATGACCGTTCTGAGCTAGTGGTTGAATCTTGGAAAACATTTGGTGTTTATCTGATTAAATAGATACTTATGTACCTAAAAATGATTTTTGGAAAAAATAAAGAACAAACTATAAGGCTGCTGCAGTTCAAACTTGACCCGCTTCCATCTGGATCGGCGAAGATTTGTCTTTTTCACGAGAGGTGAATCAAAACTTTTGACACCCAACTATTTGGTCAATTGTACATTAAATATGTCCTAATATTTTATAAAAATGATTTTGTCCAATTTTGCAACAAATATATGGTAGCTCCTTCACAAAAAAACTCATTTTGGGCATTCAAAAAATGGAAAATGAATTTTTCGTCCAAAGAAAATGAAAACTTCCTTAGCCAACATTGTTTGTCATTCCAAGATGCACCTTTGTACACAATATGAGATCATTTGGACAAATTATGCCATGAATGTGGCCATAATATTGACCATTTGGCTTGAAAGCCATTGATCTTCATACATGATAGTTCATTTCCGAGAACACTTTTTAAAATAATTACCGTATTACAATTTTATTATTTTTTCTGGTAACTTGGTCACATGTAATGACACAATGCGAAGGTTTTCCAATTTTTTGATTTTTTTGATTTTTTCATGCCCATTTCAAAATGCGGTCAAAACGCGCGGGCATGACCGTTCTGAGCTAGTGGTTGAATCTTTTAAAAATTTTGGTGTTTCTCTAATTAAATAGATACTTATGTACCTAAAAATGATTTTTGGAAAAAATAAACAACAAAATATAAGGCAGCTGCAGTTCAAACTTGACCCGCTTCCATCTGGATTGGCGGAAATTTGTCTTTTTCACGAGAGGTGAATCGAAACTTTTGACACCCAACTATTTGGTCAATTGTACATTAAATATGTCCTAATATTTTATAAAATTGATTTGGTCCAATTTTGCAACAAATATATGGTAGCTCCTTCACAAAAAAAACTCATTTTGGTCATGCAAAAAATGGAAAATGAATTTTTCGTCCAAAGAAAATGAAAACTTCCTTAGCCAACATTGTTTGTCATTCCAAGATGCACCTTTGTACACAATATGAGATCATTTGAACAAACTATGCCATGAATGTGGCCATAAGATTGACCATTTGGCTTGAAAGCCATGAATCTTCATACATGATAGCTCATTTCTGAGAACACTTTTTTAAAATAATTATAGTATTACAAGTTTATTATTTTTCCTGGTAACTTGGTCACATGTAATTACACAATGCGATGGTTTTCCAATTTTTTGATTTTTTTTTGAATTTTTCATGCCCATTTCAAAATGCGGTCAAAACGGTGGGCATGACCGTTCTGAGCTAGTGGTTGAATCTTGAAAAACTTTTGGTGTTTATCTGATTAAATATATACTTATGTACCTAAAAATGATTTTTGGAAAAAATAAAGAACAAACTATAAGGCAGCTGCAGTTCAAATTTGATCCATTTCCATCTGGATCGGCGGAAATTTATCTTTTTCACGAGAGGTGAATCAAAAAATTTGACACCCAACTATTTGGTCAATTGTACATTAACTATGTCCTAATATTTTAGAAAATTGATTTAGTCCAATTTTGCTACAAATATATTATAGGTCCTTCACAAAAAAACTATTTTTGAGCACTTGGAAAATTAGAAAATGAATTTTTAGTCAACTACGACCAATTGTTTACTCAACTACGACCAATTTAGATGGTCATGACATCGTACGCGTGTACTGCATTTTGATTGGTCCGTGGGCGTTTCATGCAGATCATGGATGGAACACCGTCGGATGCTCGCGGATCCAACGGTAGTCCTCACCCCAAGCCCACCTAAGCCGAAACCCTAGCTCTCCTAAGTCCTCGTGGACATTTTCTATCCACCCCCGCCTCCTTTCTTTCTCCCCTCGCTCTCTTTTCCTTCCTCTCTCCGTCCGCGCACGCCATGGCCGCCCGCACGCCCCTCTGCCGCCCACGCCTCTCTCCAGCGGCCGTCTTCCATCGCCGGCGTTGACCCGCAGCCCACCTTCCCCATCTTCCGCTCCCTCTCTCCACCCGTCGCACTCTCGCGGCATCCTATCGATCCGCCGCCCACCCCGATCCATACCATCGATCCACCCACCCCGAACCATCCCCCTCGTTTCTCAAATCGCCGGTGGTCTCCTGCTCGGGCTCGCGGCCGAGGTGAACGGCCTCGGTGGCGGTGGTGGCGCGCGTGGGATCATCCTCCCCAACAAGGGCACGATCGGATCCCCTTGCCGGATCTAGCCTCCTCCCTCTCCCTCTGCGAGCTCTTATCTATTGTATCGCGCTATCTCTCGCTATCTCTCTTCCCCTACTTCCTCTTTCTCTCGATTTCTCTATCTGAATCCCCTCTCTCTCTTTGCAGATGGCGGGATCAACCAAGCGTGGATGAGATCGATCCATGGCGTCGACCGACCGATCGATCCATGGCGCCGACCGACGGCAAGGACACGTCCCCTCCTCCCCGTCCTCCACCTCCAGCAGCCAGGCCCGCGGTCCCCGGCGGCACGGAGGAGTACGTGCGCGACTCCATCGAGGCCTCCCTCGGCCTCCCCGTGCCCGACCGCTTGCTCCGCCTCAACCTCGCCGCCTCCTAGGACCTGCGCCGCCGCCTCCAGGACCACGTCTTCGCGCTCGAGTAGGACCTCCACGCTGCCACCCATCGCATCGACCTCCTCAGGGTCAGTCCCTTTCCCCCTTCCCCATTTCCCCGTCCATTCCTCTGTGGCCCGGCCTGACAGATCGAAACGGCCCCATGTAGAGGGATTCCGCGATGAACACGGAGGGGATCTGGCGCTGCGTGGAGGAGAAGGAGGCCATGGAGTCCTGCGACGAGCTCGCCAGAAAGAGCGACGAGCTGCGCAAGCGCCTTAGGGACACCCCTCTTCCATCTCCACCGCCTCCGACCCCATCCATTCTGCTCTGTGGTTCTTCTTCTGTGTGAGCAGGAAGGACGCCGTTGTATACTACTATTTCTCTTTTCAACATGCTCTGTATGCCATTGCTGCTGCTCTGTGATGCCATACTCCCAAACGAATTGTTGCTTTAGAGCCTCTGAATTGCTGCTCTGTGATGCCATTGCTGCTGCTCTATAGAACTATGAATTCACAAGGATGACATTGCTGCTGCTGCTCTGCAGAACTATGCCATTGCTGCTGCTGCTCTGTAGAACTATGCCAGCTTTAGGGATTCTGTCACTGCTATATACTCCAGTTCCAATCCATGGACGACATTCAAAAGTCTGGTTCCATATTTTATTACAGTGAAAATGGCAGTACTAGCTTTGGTAGCATCAGTCTTTAGGTTTCTTCTTACTGGAGTTATCAATGGCTGACAGGTTTTGATATACTCAATCCTGCAATTTCTGTTACCGATTTTCAGCTTGATCCACTGTTTTGGTCAGTGATTTGCATTACCCTCGCCGCTGCTCTGCTCTGTACATACATAACCTAGGACTCTTATCTGTATTATTATTAGGGGCACTCTTTGGTTGCTATTCTACAATTATTGGTTTCACAAAGACCGCTTGTAACTCCTCTGGAGGCACTGCGGTTCGCGGTCTCTAGGATGGTTTGTCCTCACTGCATATGCTGTTGTGATTTAATTTGACTTGTTAACAATGGCTGTCAAGCAATCAAACACAAGCAAATTAAATGCTTACTAGTATTCCGTATAGTGCTTGCTGTGCAGTGTATAGTTTTGAATGGTTCAATTATACAGAGCTCTCCATGCCCAAGATGAGAAATTCTCGTTGTCAATCTGCTTGATGCCATCATTTTCTTACCATCATATTATATGTGCTGCTCAACATTCAACCTGCTTTAATCTGTCTAGTATTCAATTTGTACCTCATCTAGCACACTACCTAAAATTGCCACTATTGTTTCAATGAAATTAGTAGAATTACCTTGTGATTCCTCTGTTTGCTTCATATTATGGTTGCTCTGCTGCTAGTGTCTTACTAGCTTGTTCTGGCTCATCGTGTTCCTGCTTGTAGTTGATTTTCCATGTGCCTAAGTATATGAGTAGTACACGTGCAAGCAAACATTTGAACTCCAACCCATCCATCCTCTTTATTATACTGTACTGAAGAAGTAATGTAGATGAATATACATACAATTTTATTAAGTGAATGCCATGCAAACAACTAACTTGCTCTTGTACATGTAGATGGAGTAGGAGGATGAGCAGCAGCAGCAAATGAGCCTGATGGTGAAGAAGCACCTAATGACCAGAACTCATTCAAGAGCTCTTTAGTCCTTCCAAAACAAGGTAAAAAATGTTCATATATGTTCCTGCATGATGCGGATGCATGTTGGATGGTCCATTCTAGTGTACTAGCTAGCTAGCAAGCTTGTTTTGCTACCGGATGATTGAATGCCATCTCAGTTTGTACCTCATCTAGCTCACCGCCTGAAATTGCCACTGTTTGGTTAGTGTTTCCTTCTTGGTTGGCTAAACATACCAGTTTGTTTGATTTGGAGCATTATACGCTCTCCATCAATGATTGCCTAATTTTATTCATCGTCTCCACAATATATTCATTTGATTGCCTGCTACATCTCCACTTAAATACTCATAATGCTACTGTCCAGATTTTGCTCAATTGGACTGACTATATATCTCTTGTTAAAATTGTGGTCTTGATCTTAATTGGACTGACTATATATCTCTTGTTAAAATTGTGGTCTTGATCTTTTGTTTAAACCTGAGACATCATGCATAACTAGCTCTTCCTTTTCAGTCTAAACCTGAGACCTCTTTTGTTTTCAGTCACACTGCTGTTTTGTTGTGCTTGATAAACCTGAGACTTCTTTCTATTGTAATATTGAAGTTGTTTGGTTCTGGCCTCAGCAGTAGTACAGTAATATTGAAGTTGTTCACTCTTTTACAGGAGCTCCAGGCCTAATTTTTTTGGAGTGTGAAGCCGTGAAGCCAAGTGCGAATCAGTGAAGCCATACTTAGCAAAGAGTTTTTTGGTTCTGTAGTAGACTGTAAATTGTAACATTGTAACAGATTGGAAAAGACTAATTGTAATATTTGAAATAGTGATTATGTATGTTAAAAAGATGTGAAATGGAAACTTGACCAGCGGGACCAATTTATGTCCCACTTATGAATATAATCTAAGCAATTTTGAAATTTTTGACATGTGGGACCAATGTATGGCATTATGACTAGTGGGACCCATCTGACTAGTGGGACCAACTCCAAAATATAATGATTGAAAAATATAAAATCAATTGATGGTAAGAAGGCCACGGCCCAACAATAAAAAAGGCTGCAATATTGGGCTTGGCCCATGAACCCGACCAAAAATTGACAGAAAAAAACACAAATAGGCTTAATTGTTGGGCTTGGCCCAAGTAAAGCATCGAATTGTACCGGGCTGATTCTAATCAACAACCTTTTCATTTGGTCGCAATTTTGCCACGTCAGCTTGCCACGTCAGATCCGATGTGGCCTGGGCAGACAGCCAGCGACCAAAACAAAAGGTCGTAGGACCAACGACCTTTTGTTTTGGTCGTTGCCTTCTACGACCATATCACAGAGAAGGTCGTTAAGTTTCATTAAAGGCGGTCAGCTTTTGACCAATTGTTTTTGTTCATAAAAAGGTCGCAAATGAAAAACAACGACCATTCAACGACCAATAGTGATGGTCGCAAGTTGACATATTTCTTGTAGTGCAGCCGCGTGTTGGGAACGACAGTGGAGGTAGGGTTGACGCCGAAGAGCGGGCACTCGGCCAGGGTGAGCACGCCGGTGCCGGAGAGGGTTCTGCTGTGGATATGGGGGAGGGGGGAGCTGGCGATGGAGATTGGGTGGACTAGTTGAGTGAAACGCGGGCGGGCGGTGGTGGGGTGTTGGCGGCCTAGGTGAAAAGGGTGAAAAAATATCCCTGGTCACCGCGCGGAAAGGCCTATGCAAACGGTTGCCTCTAACCGCTCGTGTGCAGAAAGAGAATAATTTCGTTTGAAATGAAGACGTACTAATTTTGAAATGAAGACGTGAGTTCATCGTTTCGCCTCTAAATTTTTCCCACGTTAAGCAATCACCATTATACCATAGGTTTGATTTGCTGGCGCATTTTAGGTCTCATGTGCTATATTTAAGACAGTTTTTGGCATTTACCGTGCATTTTGGCATATAAATCAAATCCTAGCTGGACTGCATTTGCTGTCGAAAGGGATGAGGATTGCCGTTCGATCTGGGAGCATCCAACGGTGCAGACGTATGATCCGTGGGGTTTGGGTTCTGGCCAATCAGAAAGCACGACTTAGATCGCACGCGTAGCAGGGGGGCCGGGGGGCATCGGCCACGGATTGGTAGGCACACGGCTTTTGTGAGTGAACCGTGTGCTATTTGAAAACATTTACATGAACTAACAGCATATTTTCCTTTGAATGAAAACAAGAGTTCATCGTTTTGCCTCCAAATTGTTTTCCACAGTAAAAAATCACCATTGTATCCTATGGTTCGATTTTCTGGTGCATTTGAGGTATCATTTGCTATATTTGAGTCGTTTGCTATAGTCACAACTACACGTGGGTGCTAGCTAGCAAGATCATTTGTGTGTGGCTTTGGGAGTTTTCATTCATTGTTCGAGAAACGGGAAAAAAATTCAAACAGTTCGTCCGCAGGGTGCGGCCATAGGCGTAGGCCTTGTTGGTATTCTAATTAGGCTACTTATAGTGGGGAGTATCATATACTAGTATCATGCATATGATACTAGTGTATGATACTGCCTTCATAGTGCATAGTATCATAGAGCGGTAAGATAGATGTCCTTATTTATTGCCATGCATGACACAAAGTAGCATTGCATTTAACATGATACGGTATCTACCTAGGCCTCTCCCAGTGCTCCACCGTGTAAGGGTGCTAAGGGTGCCACATAGGAAAAAAATGATGTGGCAAAGCAATTAAAGAGGAGAGATAGCATCATGGTGACCCCAAGAGGAAACGGTTCCAAGCACGTGAACCTATGTAAAATGCCTACCAACCAATCATGAAGGAGTTTTGTTGATAAAGAATTACTCCCTCCGTTCCCAAATATTTGTCTTTCTAGACATTTCAAATGGACTACAACATACGGATGTATGTAGACATATTTTAGAGTGTAGATTCACTCATTTTGCTTTGTATGTAGTCACTTGTTGAAATCTCTAGAAAGACAAATATTTGGGAACGGAGGGAGTAAATAAAGCAAGCTTAGCTACAAAAGCTAAGCACCCATGCATTGGGGACATTAGTTGCTAAGACAATTAATGCACTTAGCACCTCACCTAAGCACCAATGCACTGGAGGAGGTCTAACCCTCTCTCTCTTCTTTAATTCTCTGCCACATCAGCGTGTTTCTTATTCCCAAGTGCATGATACTTCCTAAGATACCCATCACTATGGCCAGCCTTACAAGAAATGCATATAGAGTCCGGAAATAACGAAAATCAGTGTGTCACTGTGGCCTGCTCTCAGGATCCCATGGAAAAAAATTGGTAAAGTTTGGCACAAGTTTTGATGCTCACACCTTCCAAATCGGAGCATCTCACAAGAAGGATCATAGTTTCCAAAAGGAGACGCGACACTTCGGACTCCAATTGTCAGTGACAACATCGTTCCGCCTCGAATTTTTTTCACGGTAAACAATCACGTATATACCCTAGGTTTGATTTTCTGGCCCGTTTCAGGTCTCGTATGCTATATTTAAGTCATTTTTTGCACTTACCTTGCATTTAGTGCATATAAATTCAAAACCGTTCTACGACTACTTCTAGGTGTTAGTTAGCAAAGAAGGTGTACAAATCATTTATGTGTCGCTTTGCGAGTTTTCATCCATTGTCCGAGAAAAGGGGAGAAGTTTCAAACATTTCGGCCGCGAAGTGCGGCCATCGGCGTAGGCCTAGTTGGTATTTTAATTGCAGGGAATTCAGATGGAGTCCAGACATCATCAAAATAGGTGTGTGCCCGTGGCGTGCTCTCACGACCCCGGGAAAAATTTGGTAAAGTTTGGCACAAGTTTTGATTATCGCTCCTTCCAAACCGGAGCATCTCACATGAAGGACCATGGTTTCCAAAAGGAGACGTGTCAATTCAAACTCCAGTGGCCGGTGACTTCATCGTTTGGCCTCATAAAAAATTCCATGGTACGCAATCACCACTATACCACGGGTTTGATTTTCTAACGCATTTTAGGTATCGTTTGCTATATTTAAGACATTTTTTGAATTTAACATGCAATTTGTGGATATAAATAAAATCACAACCGGAACTGCATGTGCTGTCGAAAGGGATGAGGATTTTCGTTCGATCAAGGAGAATCCAACGGTCCAGACGTATGATCCGCGGGGTTTGGGTTCTGGCCAATCAGAACGCACGACTTAGATCACGCGCGTGGCAGCGGGGTGGGCATCGGCCATGATTTACTAGGCACACGACTTTCATGAGTGAACCATGTGCTATTTGAAAACATTTACGTGAACTAACAACATATTTTCGTTTGAATGAAAACATGAGTTCATCGTTTCGCCTCCACATTTTTTTCCACGGTAAGAAATCACGATTGTACCCTATGGTTCGATTTTCTGGTGCATTTGAGATCTCTTTTGCTATATTTGCGTCATTTGAGATCTCGCAACTACACGTGGGTGTTAGCAAGATCATTTGTGTGTCGCTTTGCGAGTTTTCATTCGTTGTCCGAGAAACGGGAAAAAAATTCAAACAGTTCGGCCGCAGGGTAAGGCCACAGGCGTAGGCCTTGTTGGTTTTTTAATTACAGGAAATGCATATAGAGTCCGGAAATAACAAAAATCATTGTGTCGCTGTGGTGTGGTCTCACGATCGCATGGAAAAAAATTGGTAAAGTTTGGCACAAGTTTTGATGCTCACACCTTCCAAATCGGAGCATCTCACAAGAAGGATCATATATAGTTTCCAAAAGGATACGCGGCACTTCGGACTCCAAATCGTCAGTGACTACATCGTTCCGCCTCGAAATAAATCATGGTAAACAATCACGGATATACCCTTGGTTTGATTGTCTGGCCCATTTCAGGTCTCGTCTGCTATGTTTAAGTCATTTTTTGCACTTACCTTGCATTTAGTGCATATAAAGTCAAAACCCTACTACAACTACAAGTGGGTGTTTTAGTTAGGCTATACTTAGGCTACTCATAGTGGAGAGTATCATATACTACTAGTATCATGCATATGATACTAGTGTATGATACTACCTTTAATTATAGTGCATATATAGTATAATAGAGTAGTATCATAGATGATCATATTTATTGCCATGCATGACACAAATTAGCATCGCATTTAACATGATACGATATCTACCTATATGTTACTCAACCCTCTCTATCTTCTTTAATTCTTTGCCACATCAGCATACTTTCTATTTCCGAGTGCATGATATTGGCTATGATACCACCACTATGGCCAGCCTTATAGTGGGGAGTATTATATACTAGTATCATGCATATGATACTAGTGTATGATACTATGTACCTTCATAGTGCATAGTATCATAGAGTAGTATCATAGATGACCGTATTTATGGTCATGCATGACACAAAGTAGTATAGCATTTATTATGTTACGGTATCTACTGATACGTCTCCGTCGTATCTATAATTTTTGATTGTTTCATGCCAATATTCTACAACTTTCATATACTTTTGGCAACTTTTTATACTATTTTTGGGACTAACATATTGATCCAGTGCCCAGTGCCAGTTCCTGTTTGTTGCATGTTTTTTGTTTCACAGAAAATCCATATCAAATGGAGTCCAAATGCGATAAAAACTTATGAATTTTTTTTTTAGAATATATGTGATTTTTGGGAAAAAAGAATCAACGCGAGACGATGCCCGAGGAGTCCACAAGGCAGGGGGCGTGCCCCAGGGGGTAGGGCGCGCCCTTGGCCCTTGTGGCCACTTCGTAAGGCGGTTGGTGCCCTTCTTCGGCCGCAAGAAAGCTAATATCCGGATAAAGATCGTGTTAAAATTTCAGCCCAATCAGAGTTATGGATCTCTGGGAATTTAAGAAACGGTGAAAGGCCAGAATCTGGGAACGCAGAAACAGAAGGAAACAGAGAGAGAGAAATCCAATCTCGGAGGGGCTCTCGCCCCTCCGCCACCATGGAGGCCAAGGACCAGAGGGGAAACCCTTCTCCCATCTAGGGGGAAGGTCAAGGAAGAAGAAGAAGGAGGGGGGCTCTCTCCCCCTCTCTCCCAGTGGCGCCGGAACACCGCCGGGGCCATCATCGTGACGGCGATCTACACCAACAACTTCGCCGCCGTCATCACCAACTCTCTCCCCCTCTATGCAGCGGTGTAACACCTCTTCTCCCTGCTATAATATCTACTTAAACATGGTGCTCAACGCTATATATTATTTCCCAATGATGTATGGCTATCCTATGATGTTTGAGTAGATCCGTTTTGTCCTATGGGTTGATTGATGATCGTGATTGGTTTGAGTTGCATGTTTTATTATTGGTGCTGTCCTATGGTGCTCCCTGTGCCGCGCAAGCATGAGGGATCCCTGCTGTAGGGTTTGCAATATGTTCATGGTTTGCTTATTGTTTGCGTTGCGTGAGTGATAGAAACACAAACATGGATAAGTGGGTTATGGCGTATGGGAATAAAGAGGACTTGATACTTTAATGCTATGGTTGGGTTTTACCTTAATGATCTTTAGTAGTTGCGGATGCTTGCTAGAGTTCCAATCATAAGTGCATATGATCCAAGAAGAGAAAGTATGTTAGCTTATGCCTCTCCCTCATATAAAATTGCAATAATGATTACCGGTCTAGTTATCGATTGCCTAGGGACAAATAACTTTCTTGTGACAAAAAGCTCTCTAGCTTAGTTGTGTCTTTATCTAAACAGCCCCTTGATTTTATTTACGTGCTCTTTCTTATCTTGCAAACCTATCCTATCACACCTACAAAGTACTTCTAGTTTCATACTTGTTCTAGGTAAAGCGGACGTTAAGTGCGCGTAGAGTTGTATCGGTGGTCGATAGAACTTGAAGGGAATACAAATCCTACCTTTAGCTCCTCATTAGGTTCGACACTCTTATTTATTGAGAAAGGCTACAACTGATCCCCTATACTTGTGGGTTATCAAGACCTTTTTCTGGCGCCGTTGCCAGGGAGCAAAAGCGTGGGGTGAATATTCTCGTGTGTGCTTGTTTGCTTTATCACTAAGTAGATTTTATTTGCTATTCTAAGTTTTTCTCTATCTTTAGTTATGGATATGGAACACGAAATACCAAAAAAATTAGGTGTACTTGCTACTCATGGAGATGGGGAACCTCCTAAAACCCTCGATGCTCATTATGTGAAAGATATTATGCACTACTTTAATAATCCTGAGAAAACCCCATTCAACTATATAATGGGAGACACGTTGGATCAACGTGAATACTTTAGGGATTAACGCTTGACTCAAAAGGGGAAATTATTATGGGATCAAATTCATATGTTGCATTGGTATGCTCGGGAACTATGCTTGAGATATGATTATACTTGTTGCTCTAGGATGAAGGCTCCACACCTTCCCTTTTCTTGTAAATTTAATGATAATAAAACCTTGGCTTCTTATGCTAATGTTATATATGATTATTATGATGTGGAACGAATAGAAGAATTTGTTGCTTTTAAGGGTGCTTATGAAATTGAATCTTTGTTTGAAAAGTATGAAGCTTCTGATGATGATGTTTATAGACCTAAATTTTTTGCTATACTTAAATATTGCTATGAGAATTATGAATATAATTCTGATATTGATGCGTTTATTGAGAAAGTCTCCGCTGTCCAAGAAGAGACTAATATTTTGCAGGAAACTATGGAAGAAGAAATCGATGACACTGTGAGCTCATTAGATGAAAAAGATGACGAGGAGAGCGAAGAACAAAAGGAGGAAGAGCGGATTGATCACCCATGCCCACCTTCTAATGATAGTAACTCTTCAACTCATACATTGTTTAATTTCCCTTCGTGCTTACCAAAGATGATTGCTATGATCCCTTTGATTCGTTTGAAATATCCCTTTTTGATGAACTTGATGCTTGCTATGCTTGTGGCCATGATGCCAACATGAATTATGCTTATGGAGATGAACTTGCTATAGTTCCTTATGTTAAGAATGAAATTGTTGCTATTGCACCTACGCATGATAGTCCTATTATCTTTTTGAATTCTCCCAACTACACTACATCGGAGAAGTTTGCGCATATTAAGGACTATATTGATGGGTTGCGTTCTACTATTGAACATGATGATTTTGATAAATATAATATGCATGTGCTTGCTGCTCCTACTTGCAATTATTATGAGAGAGGAACTACATCTCCGCCTCTCTATGTTTCCAATACGATAAAATTGCAAGAAACTATTTATGCTATGTATCGGCCTTTACTTTGTGTGCATGAATTGTTCTTTTATGACATGCCGATGCATAGGAAGAGAGTTAGACTTCGTCATTATTTGATATATGTTACTTTGTGCTCACTACTAAATTACAAATCATTGTTAATTAAAATTGGCTTTGATATACCTTGGGATCCGGGTGGATCCATTACTTGAGCACTTTATGCCTAGCTTAATGGCTTTAAAGAAAGCGCTGCCAGGGAGGCAACCCGGAAGTTTTAGAGAGTCATTTATTTCTATTGAGTGCTTTTATAAAGTTTAAAAACAAAAAATAAATAAAGAGGGGAACCTAAAACTTTTTCAAAAAGAAAAGTGAAAGTAAGAGAGACGAGCATTGTTAAAGTGGGAGCATGCCCTGAACTTTGTTCATGCCCATGAAAACTTTGTGAATCTTAATTATAGAAACTTTTCAACAAAAATAATTATCCCCTTTTATAAATCCATTGTATTATAAAAATAATGTGCCAAGGCCTTTAGGATGATTAGATTGCTTGTTTGGTTTGTGCGGTGCAAAAACAGAAACTTTGGCTGTCATGCGTGATTTTACATTTTTTACTGGAAAGTGAAACGCTTCTGAAACTTTTTTCACAGTACTTATATACAAATTTTTTATTTTTTCCTAATTTTTAAGAATTTTTGGAGTTACAGAAGTAAGGTAGATGTTCAGATTGCTACAGACTGTCCTATTTAAGACAGATTCTGGTTTTGATGCATTGTTTTGCAAGTTTTGATTGAAACTATCGATTTTATCGGTGGTATAAGCCATAGATAAGTTATAATACAGTAGCTAAAATGAAAAAATAAAATATGAATGGGTTTGCAACAGTACTTAAAGTGGTGATTTGTTTTATTATACTAACGGATCTCACGAGGGTTTTGTTAAGTTTTGTGTAATTGAAGTTTTCAAGTTTTGGGTGAGATCACGATGGATGAAGGAATAAGGAGTGGCAAGAGCCTAAGCTTGGGGATGCCCGAGGCACCCCAAGGTAATATTCAAGGACTCCCAAGCAACTAAGCTTGGGGATGCCCCGGAAGGCATCCCCTCTTTCTTCCAACGACCATCGGTAATTTTACTTGGAGCTATATTTTTATTCGTCACATGATATGCGTAAATCTTGGAGCGTCGTGTGCCTTTTATTTTTCTATTAATAAATGCACCATGCTGGTATGAGATAGTCCTTGGTTGATTTATAGAATGCTCTTTGCACTTCACTTATATCTTTTGAGTATGGCTTTATAGAACGCTTCATGTGCTTCACTTATATCATTTGAAGTTTAGATTGCCTGTTTCCCTACACATAGAAAACCGCCATTTGTAGAATGTTCTTTTGCATCACTTATATTTGTTAGAGCATGGGCATATCTTTTGTAGAAAGAATTAAACTCTCTTGCTTCACTTATATCTATTTAGAGAGTCATCAGGAATTGGTCATTCACATGGTTAGTCATAAAATCCTACATAACTTGTAGATCACTGAATATGATATGTTTGATTCCTTGCAATAGTTTTGCGATATAAAGATGGTGATATTAGAGTCATGCTTGTGAGTAATTGTGGACTAGTAGAAATACTTGTGTTAAGGTTTGTGATTCCCGAAGCATGCACTTATGGTGAACCGTTATGTGACGAAGTCGGAGCATGATTTGTTTTTGATTATCTTCCTTATGAGTGGCGATCGGGAACGAGCGATGGTCTTTTCCTACCAATCTATCCCCCTAGGAGCATGCGTGTAGTACTTTGTTTCGATAGCTAATAAATTTTTGCAATAAGTATGTGAGTTCTTTATGACTAATGTTGAGTCCATGCATTATACGCACTCTCACCCTTCCACCATTGCTAGCCTCTTCGGTACCGTGCATTGCCCTTTCTCACCTCGAGAGTCGGTGCAAACTTCGCCGGTGCATCCAAACCCCGTGATATGATACGCTCTGTCACACATAAGACTCCTTATATCCTCCTCAAAACAGCCACCATACCTACATATCATGGCATTTCCATAGCCATTCTGAGATATATTGCCATGCAACTTCCATCATCATCATATACATGACTTGAGCATTCATTGTCATATTGCTTTGCATGATCGTAAGATAGCTAGCATGATGTTTTCATGGCTTGTCCATTTTTTGATGTCATTGCTATGCTAGATCATTGCACATCCCGGTACACCGCCGGAGGCATTCATATAGTCATATCTTTGTTCTAGTATCGAGTTGTAATATTGAGTTGTAAGTAAATAAAAGTGTGATGATCATTATTATTAGAGCATTGTCCCAGTGAGGAAAGGATGATGGAGACTATGATTCCCCCACAAGTCGGGATGAGACTCCGGAAGAAAAATAAAATAAAAATAAAAAAAGGCCAAAAAAAAGAGAGAGCCCAAAAAACGAAAAAAGAGAGAAAACAAAAAAAAGAGAGAAAAAGAGAGAAGTGGCAATGCTACTATCCTTTTACCACACTTGTGCTTCAGAGTAGCACCATGTTCTTCATATAGAGAGTCTCCTATGTTGTCACTTTCATATACTAGTGGGAATTTTTCATTATAGAACTTGGCTTGTATATTCCGATGATGGGCTTCCTCAAATGCCTGAGGTCTTCATGAGCAAGCAAGTTGGATGCACACCCACTTAGTTTCATTTGTGAGATTTCATACACTTATAGCTCTAGTGCATCTGTTGCATGGCAATCCCTACTCCTCGCATCGACATCAATTGATGGGCATCTCCATAGCCCGTTGATTAGCCGCGTCGATGTGAGACTTTCTTCCTTTTTGTCTTCTCCACAACCTCCACCATCATATTCTATTCCACCTATAGTGCTTTATCCATGGCTCACGCTCATGTATTGCGTGAAAGTTGAAAAGGCTTGAGAACATTAAAAGTATGAAACAATTGCTTGGCTTGTCATCGGGGTTGTGCATGATGAAATACTTTATGTGGTGAAGATGGAGCATAGCCAGACTATATGATTTTGTAGGGATAACTTTCTTTGGCCATGTTATTTTGAGAAGACATGATTGCTTTATTAGTATGCTTGAAGTATTATTGTCTTAATGTCAAATGATAGACTATTGCTTTGAATCACTCGTGTCTTAATATTCATGCCATGATTAGATTATATGATCAAGATTATGCTACGTAGCATTCCACATCAAAAATTATCTTTTTTATGATTTACCTACTCGAGGACGAGCATGAATTAAGCTTGGGGATGCTGATACGTCTTCGTCGTATCTATAATTTTTGATTGTTTCATGCCAATATTCTACAACTTTCATATACTTTTGGCAACTTTTTATACTATTTTTGGGACTAACATATTGATCCAGTGCCCAGTGCCAGTTCCTGTTTGTTGCATGTTTTTTGTTTCGCAGAAAATCCATATCAAACGGAGTCCAAACACGATAAAAACTTACGGAGATTTTTTTTGGTA
The DNA here is from genome assembly GCA_011799875.1 of Thinopyrum elongatum. Taxonomy (NCBI): domain Eukaryota; kingdom Viridiplantae; phylum Streptophyta; class Magnoliopsida; order Poales; family Poaceae; genus Thinopyrum; species Thinopyrum elongatum. The sequence goes on from CM022303.1 coordinate 690,271,387, forward strand.
TACATGTGATTTTTGGGAAAAAGAATCAACGGGAGATGATGCCCGAGGAGTCCACAAGGCAGGGGGCGCGCCCCAGGGGTAGGGTGCGCCCTGGGCCCTTGTGGCCACTTCGTAAGGAGGTTGGTTCCTTTCTTTGGCCGCAAGAAAGCTAATATCCGGATAAAGATCGTGTTAAAATTTCAGCCCAATCGGAGTTACGGATCTCCGGGAATTTAAGAAACGGTGAAAGGCCAGAATCTGGGAACGCAGAAACAGAAGGAAACACACAGAGAGAGAGAGAGAGATCCAATCTTGGAGGGGCTCTCGCCCCTCCGCCGCCATGGAGGCCAAGGACCAGAGGGGAAACCCTTCTCCCATCTAGGGGGAAGGTCAAGGAAGAAGAAGAAGGAGGGGGGCTCTCTCCCCCTCTATGCAGCAGTGTAACACCTCTTCTCCCCGCTGTAATCTCTACTTAAACATGGTGCTCAACGCTATATATTATTTCCCAATGATGTATGGCTATCCTATGATGTTTGAGTAGATCCGTTTTGTCCTATGATACGTCTCCAACGTATCTATAATTTTTGATTGTTCCATGGTATTATATTATCTATTTTGGATGTTTTATATGCATTAATATACTATTTTATATTATTTTTGGGACTAACCTATTAACCTAGAGCCCAGTGCCAGTTCCTGTTTTTTCCTTGTTTTTGAGTTTCGCAGAAAAGGAATACCAAATGGAGTCCAAACGGAATAAAACTTTCACGATGATTTTTCTTGGACCAGAAGGAAACCAGGAGACTTGGAGATGAAGTTGGAGGAGCCACGAGGCAGCCATAAGGATGGAGGGCGTGCCCAGGGGGGTAGGGCGCGCCCCCCACCCTTGTGGGCCCCTCGTGCACTTCGTGACCTAATTCTTTCGCCTATATATTCTCATATATCCCCAAACCAACAGAGGCATCCACGAAAACACTTTTCCACCGCAGCAACCTTTTGTACCCGTGAGATCCCATCTAGGGGCCTTTTTCGGCGTCCTCCCGGAGGGGGATTCGATCACCGAGGGCTTCTACATCAACACCATTGCCCTTTCGATGAAGCGTGAGTTGTTTACCACAGACCTACGGCTCCATAGCTAGTAGCTAGATGGCTTCTCTCTCTCTTTGATTCTCAATACCATGTTCTCCTCGATGTTCTTGGAGATCTATTTGATGTAATACTTTTTTGCGGTGTGTTTGCCGAGATCCGATGGATTCTGGATTTATGATCAGCTTATCTATGAATATTATTTGAATCTTCTTTGAATTCTTTTATGCATGATTTGATATCTTTGTATTTCTCTTCAAACTATCGGTTTGGTTTGGCCGACTAGATTGGTTTTTCATGCAATGGGAGAAGTGCTTAGCTTTGGGTTCAATCTTGCGGTGTCCTTTCCAAGTGACAGTAGGGGCTGCAAGGCACGTATTGTATTGTTGCCATCGAGGATAAAAAGATGGGGTTTTCATCATATTACTTGAGTTAATTCCTCTACATCATGTCATCTTGCTTAATGCGTTACTCCGTTCATTATGAACTTAATACTCTAGATGCATGCTGGATAGCGGTCGTTGTGTGGAGTAATAGTAGTAGATGCAGAATCGTTTCGGTCTAGTTGAAACGGACGTGATGCCTATATTCATGATCATTGCCTTAGATATCGTCATAACTTTGCGCTTTTCTATCAATTGCTCGGCAGTAATTTGTTCATCCACCGTAATATTTTCTATCTTGAGAGAAGCCTCTAGTGAAACCTATGGCCCCCGGGTCTATTTTCCATCATATAAGTTTCTGATCTACTATTTTGCAATCTTTTACTTTCCGTTCCATAAACCAAAAATACCAAAAATATTTAATTTACCTTTTATCTATCTCTATCAGATCTCACTTTGCAAATAACCGAGAAGGGATTGACAACCCCTTTATCGCGTTGGGTGCAAGTTGTTGATTGTTTGTGCAGGTATTCGGTGACTTGTTCGTTGTCTCCTACTGGATTGATACTTTGGTTCTCAAACTGAGGGAAATACTTATCTCTACTTTGCTGCACCACCCTTTCCTCTTCAAGGGAAAAACCAATGCAAGCTCAAGAAGTAGCAGGAAGAATTTCTGGCGCCGTTGCCGGGGAGATCTACGCCAAGTCAAGACATACAAAGTACCCATCATAAACTCTCATCTCTTGCATTACATTATTCGCCATTCGCCTCTCGTTTCCTCTCCCCCACTTCTAAAACAATTTTCAAAGAAGATTTGCCTTTTTATTCACCCTTCTTTCCGTTCGATCTTTTGTTTGCTTATGTTACCATGCGCCTTCTTTTTGCTCGCATCTTTGCTTGCTAAAAGTTTATGGATCCTTATCCACTTGCTAATCTTTTTAAGAGATCCAATTATGATGAACCAATTTCTAGTGATTTGAGTGCACTAGATTATCTTTATGAAGTTTTGCTTGAAATTTGTGAATCTAAAAATTGTGATGAAGTGTTAAAAGAAGAAATCTATGAAGTGATTCACGATAGCTCCTTTGATGAAAAGCATGATTGCAATGGTTCTACTATAAATTCTATTAATGTTAGTTGTGCTAATGATATGCAAAACCCTAAGCTTGGGGATGCTAGTTTTGCTAGGTCCACTACTTGTTGCAATGATCATGATTGGGGTGATTTTTCTTATGATCTTGAAAATTTATTTAAGCCTCATGATGAATGTGTTTTCAATAATATTGAAAGTGGGTTTGGAGAGGTCATGACTTTAGTTAATGTTAATCCCACTATTTTGGAAGAGTGTCAACTTCGCATGCATATGGATCGTGTTGAGAATATGTCATGTGATAGCTATATTGTTGAATTTGCTTATGATCCTACATTTAATTATTATGAGAGAGGAAAATATGGTTGTAGAAATTTTCATGTTACTAAATTACCTCTCTTCATGTTGAGATTGCTATCGTCTCTTTCTTCTTCCTTGCATATGCTAGTTTTTGCTTGCCTTGATAATTTGTTTGCTTATAAAATGCCTATGCATAGGAAGTATGTTAGACTTAGATGTGTTTGCCATGTGTTTTATGATGCTCTCTTTGTGCTTCAATTCTTCTCTTTTACGTGAGCATCATTGAAATTATCAATGCCTAGCTAAAAGGCTTTAAAGAATAGCGCTTGTTGGGAGGCAACCCAATTTTATTTTTGTTTTTGCTTTTTAGGTTCTGTTTTGAATTAAATAATTCATCTAGCCTCTGGTTATATGTGGTTTTGTGTTTTAATTAGTGTTTGTGCCAAGTAAGACCTTTGGGATAGCTTACGGTGATAGTTAATTTGATCTTGCTGAAAAACAGAAAATTTTACGCTCAGGAAAACAATTATCATTTTTTACAGAAGAGCGATTTTTATTTTATTCTTTTTGAAGAAGATTAATAAACAAATTTCTTAGGTCTTCCTAATTTTTCAGAATTTTTGGAGTTACATAAGTATTCGAGAGTTACAGATTTCTACAGACTGTTCTGTTTTTGACAGATTCTGTTTTCTATGTGTTGTTTGCTTATTTTGATGAATCTATGGGTAGTATCGGGGGGTATGAACCATGGAAAAGTTGGAATACATTAGATATTACACCAAAATAAATAAATAATGAGTTCACAACAGTACCAAAAGTGGTGATTTATTTTCTTATACTAACGGAGCTTATGAGATTTTCTGTTGAGTTTTGTGTTGTGAAGTTTTCAAGTTTTGGGTAAGGATTTAATGGACTATGGAATAAGGAGTGGCAAGAGCCTAATCTTGGGGATTCCCAAGGCACCCCAAGGTAATATTCAAGGACAACCAAGAGCCTAAGCTTGGGGATGCCCCGGAAGGTATCCCCTCTTTCGTCTTCGTCTATCGGTAACTTTACTTGAGGCTATATTTTTATTCACCACATGATATGTGTTTTGCTTGGAGTGTCTTGTATGATTTGAGTCTTTGCTTTTTAGTTTTCCTCAATCATCCTTGATGTACACACCTTTTGAGAGAGACACGCATGAATCGTGATTTATTAGAATACTCTATGTGCTTCACTTATATCTTTTGAGCTAGGCAATTTTGCTCTATGCTTCACTTATATCTTTTTAGAGCACGGCGGTAGTTTTATTTTATAGAAATTGATGAACTCTCATGCTTCACTTATATTATTTTGAGAGTCTTTAAACAGCATGGTAATTTGCTTTGGTCCTAATATGATAGGCATCCAAGAGGAATATAATAAAAACTTTCATATAAAGTGCACTGAATACTATGAGAAGTTTGATTCCTTATGATTGTTTTGAGATATGAAGATGGTGATATGAGAGTCATACTAGCGAGTAATTGTGAATTTGAGAAATACTTGTGTTAAAGTTTGTGATTCCCGTAGCATGCACGTATGGTGAACCGTTATGTGATGAAGTCGGAGCATGATTTATTTTTTGATTGTCTTCCTTATGAGTGGCGGTCGGGGACGAGCGATGGTCTTTTCCTACCAATCTATCCCCCTAGGAGCATGCGTGTAGTACTTCGTTTCAATAACTAATAGATTTTTGCAATAAGTATGTGAGTTCTTATGACTAATGTTGAGTCCATGGATTATACGCACTCTCACCCTTCCACCATTTCTAGCCTCTCTAGTGCCGCGCAACTTTTGCCAGTGCCATAAACCCACCATATACCTTCCTCAAAACAGCCACCATACCTACCTATTATGGCATTTCCATAGCCATTCCGAGATATATTGCCATGCAACTTTCCACCGTTCCGTTTATTATGACACATTCCATCATTGTCATATTGCTTTGCATGATCATGTAGTTGACATCGTATTTGTGGCAAAGCCACCATTCATAATTCTTTCATACATGTCACTCTTGATTCATTGCACATCCCGGTACACCGCCGGAGGCATTCATATAGAGTCATATTTTGTTCTAAGTATCGAGTTGTAATTCTTGAGTTGTAAGTAAATAAAAGTGTGATGATCTTCATTATTAGAGCATCGTCCCATGTGAGGAAAGGATGATGGAGACTATGATTCCCCCACAAGTAGGGATGAGACTCCGGACGGAAAAAAAAGAAGAGGCCAAAAAAAAAGAGAGAAGGCCCAAATAAAAAAAATAAAAAAATTGAGAGAAAAGAGAGAAGGGGCAATGTTACTATCCTTTTACCACATTTGTGCTTCAAAGTAGGACCATGATCTTCATAATAGAGAGTCTCCTATGTTGTCACTTTCATATACTAGTGGGAATTTTTCATTATAGAACTTGGCTTGTATATTCCAATGATGGGCTTCCTCAAATTGCCCTAGGTCTTCGTGAGCAAGCGAGTTGGATGCACACCCACTTAGTTCTCTTTTTGAGCTTTCATAAACTTATAGCTCTAGTGCATCCGTTGCACGGCAATCCCTACTCACTCACATTGATATCTATTGATGGGCATCTCCATAGCCCGTTGATGCGCCTAGTTGATGTGAGACTATCTCCCTCTTTTTGTCTTCTCCACAACCACCTTCTATTCCACCTATAGTGCTATGTCCATGGCTCACGCTCATGTATTGCGTGAAAGTTGAAAAAGTTTGAGAACATCAAAAGTATGAAACAATTGCTTGGCTTGTCATCGGGGTTGAGCATGATTTAAATATTTTGTGTGATGAAGATGGAGCATAGCCAGACTATATGATTTTGTAGGGATAAGCTTTCTTTGGCCATGTTATTTTGAGAAGACATAATTGCCTTGTTAGTATGCTTGAAATATTATTGTTTTTATGTCAATATTAAACTTTTGTTTTGAATCATACTGATCTGAACATTCATGCCACAATAAAGAAATTACATGGATAAATATGTTAGGTAGCATTCCACATCAAAAAAATCTGTTTTTATCATTTACCTACTCGAGGACGAGCATGAATTAAGCTTGGGCACGCTTGATACGTCTCCAACGTATCTATAATTGTTGATTGCTCCATGCTATTATATTATCTGTTGTGGATGTTTTATATGCATTAATATGCTATTTTATATTATTTTTGGGACTAACCTATTAACCTAGAGCATAGTGCCAGCTCCTGTTTTTTCCTTGTTTTTGAGTTTCGCAGAAAAGGAATACCAAACGGAGTCCAAACGGAATAAAACTTTCACGATGATTTTTCTTGGACCAGAAGGAAACCAGGAGACTTGGAGATGAAGTCGGAGGAGCCATGAGGCAGCCACAAGGACGGAGGGCGCGCCCAGGGGGGGTAGGACGAGCCCCCACCCTTGTGGGCCCCTCGTGCACTTCCTGACCTAATTTTTTCGCCTATATATTCCCATATATCCCCAAACCAACAGAGGCATCCACGAAAACACTTTTCCACCGCCACAGCCCTCTGTACCCGTGAGATCCCATCTAGGGGCCTTTTCCGGCGTCCTGCCGGAGGGGGATTCGATCACGGAGGGCTTCTACATCAACACCATTGCCCTTCCGATGAAGCGTGAGTAGTTTACCACAGACCTACAGGTCCATAGCTAGTAGCTAGATGGCTTCTTCTCTCTCTTTGATTCTCAATACCATGTTCTCCTCGATGTTCTTGGAGATCTATTCGATGTAATACTTTTTTGCGGTGTGTTTGCCGAGATCCGATGAATTGTGGATTTATGATCAACTTATCTATGAATATTATTTGAATCTTCTCTGAATTCTTTTATGCATGATTTGATATCTTTGTAATTCTCTTCGAACTATCAGTTTGGTTTGGCCAACTAGATTGGTTTTTCTTGCAATGGGAGAAGTGCTTAGCTTTGGGTTCAATCTTGCGGTGTCCTTTCCCAGTGACAGTAGGGGCAGCAAGGCACGTATTGTATTGTTGCCATTGAGGATAAAAAGATGGGATTTTCATCATATTGCTTGAGTTAATTCCTCTACATCATGTCATCTTGCTTAATGCGTTACCCCGTTCTTTATGAACTTAATACTCTAGATGCATGCTGGATAGCGGTCGATGTGTGGAGTAATAGTAGTAGATGCAGAATCGTTTCGGTCTAATTGACACGAACGTGATGCCTATATTCATGATCATTGCCTTAGATATCGTCATAACTTTGCGCTTTTCTATCAATTGCTCGGCAGTAATTTGTTCACCCACCGTAATATTTTCTATCTTGAGAGAAGCCTCTAGTGAAACCTATGGCCCCCGGGTCTATTTTCCATCATATCAGTTTCCGATCTACTATTTTGCAATCTTTTACTTTCCGTTCCATAAACCAAAAATACCAAAAATATTTACTTTACCTTTTATCTATCTCTATCAGATCTCACTTTGCAAATAACCGAGAAGGGATTGACAACCCCTTTATCGCGTTGAGTGCAAGTTGTTGATTGTTTGTGCAGGTATTCGGTGACTTGTTTGTTGTCTCCTACTGGATTGATACCTTGGTTCTAAAACTAAGGGAAATACTTATCTCTACTTTGGTGCATCACCCTTTCCTCTTCAAGGGAAAAACCAACGCAAGCTCAAGAAGTAGCATCCTATGGGTTGATTGATGATCGTGATTGGTTTGAGTTGCATGTTTTATTATTGGTGCTGTCCTATGGTGCTCTCTGTGTCGTGCAAGCATGAGGGATCCCCATGTAGGGTTTGCAATATGTTCATGGTTTTCTTATTGTTTGCATTGCGTGAGTGATAGAAACACAAACACGGATAAATGGGTTATGGCGTATGGGAATAAAGAGGACTTGATACTTTAATGCTATGGTTGGGTTTTACCTTAGTGATCTTTAGTAGTTGCGGATGCTTGCTAGAGTTCCAATCATAAGTGCATATGATCCAAGAAGAGAAAGTATGTTAGCTTATGCCTCTCCCTCATATAAAATTGCAATAATGATTACCAGTCTAGTTATCGGTTGCCTAGGGACAAATAACTTTCTTGTGACAAAAAGCTCTCTACTAAAACTAACTTAGTTGTGTCTTTATCTAAACAGCCCCTAGATTTTATTTATGTGCTCTTTATTATCTTACAAACCTATCCTATCACACCTACAAAGTACTTCTAGTTTCATACTTGTTCTAGGTAAAGCGAACGTTAAGTGCGCGTAGAGTTGTATCGGTGGTCGATAGAACTTGAAGGGAATACAAATCCTACCTTTAGCTCCTCGTTGGGTTTGACACTCTTATTTATCGAGAAAGGCTATAACTGATCCCCTATACTTGTGGGTTATCATCTACCTATATTACTCTAACCCACTCTCCCTTCTTTAATTTCTTGCCACATCATCATATTTGCTATTCCCGAGTGCATGATACCGGCTATGATACCCCCACTATGGTCAGCCCTAGCAAAGAAGGTGTACAAATCATTTGTGCGTCGCTTTGCGAGTTGTCATCCGTTTGTCCGAGAAGCGGGGAGAAGTTTCAAACATTTCGGCCGCGAGGTGCGGCCACTGGCGTAGGCCTAGTTGAAATTTTAATTACAGGAAATTCAAATGGAGTCCGGACATCATCAAAATCGATGTGTGCCCGTGGCGTGCTCTCACGACCCCGTGGAAAAATTTTGGTAAAGTTTGGCACAAGTTTTGATGATCGCTCCTTCCAAACCGGAGCATCTCACATGAAGGATCATGGTTTCCAAAAGGAGACGTGTCAATTCAAACTCCAGTGGCCGGTGACTTCATCGTTTGGCCTCATAAAAATTTCCACGGTACGCAATCACCATTATACCACGGGTTTGATTTTCTGGCGCATTTCATGTATCGTTAGCTATATTTAAGACATTTTTTGAGTTTAACGTGCATTTTATGCATAAAAATAAAATTACAACCGGAACTGCATTTGCTGTCGAAAGGGACGAGGATTGCTGTTCGATCTAGGAGCATCCAATGGTGCAGACATACGATCCGTGGGGTTTGGGTTCTAGCCAATCAGAAAGCACGACTCAGATCGCGCGCGGGGTTTGGTCGGCACACGGCTTTCATGAACGAACCATGTGCTATTCGCAAACCAGATTGCATATCTTTTGTTCACACATGCTGGAGTGAGATCAATTGAGTGTGCTACCTCTATGATATAATAATAATAATAATAATAATAATAATAATAATAATAAACAGTTCATATTCATTGCCTGAGCTGACAGCATATCAAGGTCAACATATTAACGGTTCTTGCATCAACAAAAAACCGGGCATAACTCACAAATTCAGTACACGCGACAGTTCTAAATTGAATGAATTAAGTTGCAGGGTAGGCATAAAGACTAGTCTTACGGCTTAATTCCCATGTACATGGGGGAACTGGGATCATTACATTGACCCCAAATAAACTTGGGTTTTCTGATGATTTTACGCTTCTCTATTACATGGGTGCGTGATCCCTTGGCTGGCAATTGAGCAAATTCATTGTACTCATCCTCATCAACATCATCGACACCCAGTACCCTCCTCTTCCCATGCATCACTACATGGCAGTTCTTATGCAAGGGGTCTTCCGCATAGAAAATCTGGGTAGCATCGCTAGCAAGAATGAATGGGTCCGCATGATATGCCATCGTTGTCCTGTTAACACAGGTCTTCCTGTAATCATCAACCTTTACATGACCAAGAGGGATCCATGCGCACCTGAATAATGCCACCTTAACTTTCACATAGTTAAGCTCCCAAATCTCTTTGATGGTTCCATAGTATACCCTTTTATCAACTTCATCTACAGTCATGCATTCTATTCGAACAGAGCTGTTCTGATATGAGGTCTTCTCATCACTTTCCTCAGGTCTTCTCATCACTTTCCTCAGTGTAGAATGTGTATCCATTTATGTCATATGCTTGGTACGTCAACACCATAGGTGATGGCTTTTGTGCCAACCACGTAGCAATGTCATCGATGGATCCTTGTGCCAAATGATTCTTCAGCCATTCGGCGTAGTTCTTAGTGTGCTCCTTCATCTCCACATCTGATGAAGGCACCATTGGTAAGAAGCTTTGGCGTATCTCCGCCAAGTGTTCTTTGGCATAAGCGCTGAGAACTGGGCTATTAAGCAGTACCGTCAAATGGGCTTTCTCTGCCAATTCTCCGGGTGCAGCCATTTGCGTGCCAACAAGGACTGGCTTACCTTTCAGCCTTCCCTCATGGCGAGAGAGGGGCAAACCTGTAGGTCTTTGTTTCATGTATTCGGTGCAAAACTCAACCACCTCCTCCGCGGTATAACCTTGTATGATGCTTGCCTCTGGATGGTTTCGGTTCCAACAATAGCGCTTCAGTATTCCCATGAACCGCTCGAAGGGATACATGTGAGATGGACCACAATACTTTATCTCATCGACAAGGTGCACAGTGAGATGGACCATGACATCAAAGAATGACGGTGGGAAAAACATCTCTAGGTTGGACAATATTCTTGCAATATCATCTTGCATATGATCCAAATCTTCAGGATCTACAACTTTCTGCCATAGTTGGTTGAAGAAATCACAGAGCTCAATGAGTGTGTTTCTTATATCTTTGTCCATCAGATTCCTGATGGCCACCGGGAGGATTTGTGTCAACATTACGTGGCAATCATATGACTTCATGTGTCCCAACTTCATTTTACCTGAGCTCACATCCATGAGACTTTTGATGTTTGCGGAGTAGGAAGAGGGTGTCTTAACTAACAACAAATAGGTGAAGGACTGTGTTGCTTCTTTTGTACTGAAATTGTAACTCTGGCGAGCTTTGCTGAATTTGTCATCATCTTTTGCTTCACTCTTGCGTTTTGATTGATCAGCAAGCATATCGAGCCGTGCACCGTCACCATCCTTTGTTTTACCTTTAATCTTCAGCAGAGTACCAAGGATGCTTTCACATACGTTCTTCTCTACGTGCATGACATCGATGCAGTGACGTACATGTAGAATCTCCCAGTAAGGTAATTTCCAGAACACCGATTTCTTCTTAAACACTTGACCCTTGGGTGTTTGTTTCACCGTCAAAGCGTGCTTCTTGCCAAGCACAACATTAATTTGTTTAGCCATGTTGTGGACCACCTCCCCATCATAGGGTCTTGGGCCCACATCTACCTCTGCCGTACCATCAAATTTAGCTTTCATCTTTCGGTATGGGTGATTTCTCCGTAAGAACCTACGATGAAGCAAATACACGGTTTTGCGTGAGTTGGGAAGAAATCTGCTAGCTGTCCTATCCATGCATGTGACACACCCTACATCTCCCTTTGTTTTCTGCCCCGATGTGTTGCCTAATGCCGGCATATCTTGAATGGTGTGCACCAGCATCGCATGTAGATCAAAAATCTCCTTTTTGTAAGCATCATAACATTTTACAGTAGGCGCATCTATCCACACTGTCAGCAGTTCTTCTACCAGTAGCTGAAAGTAAATGTCAATGTCATTTCCAGGTTGCTTCGGACCTTGGATAATCATTGACATCATAATGTATTTTTTCTTCATACACAACCAAGGAGCTAGGTTATATATGCACAGAAGCACCGGCCATGTGCTGTGATTGGTGCTCATATCACCAAAAGGATTCATCCCGTTAGTACACTGCCCGAGCCTTATACTTCTAGTATCCTTGGCAAAGTCTTGAAACTTGTTGTCAATTAATTCCCACTGATCCCCATCTTTCGGGTGCCTCATATATTTATCCGCAGTTCGCTCATCATGATGCCACCGCAACCTCTTTGCCTCTGTAGGGTTTGCAAACAAACGCCTCAACCTTGGAATTAAAGGCAAGTACCAAACAACCTTGAACGGGATTCCTGTCTTGATCTCGTTGTCCAATTTGTACTTTTCCTTTGCTCTCCTGCGGTTGTATCGTGCATGCTTGCATATGGGACATGCACGCAAATCTTTGTACTCACCATGATACAATACACAATCATTCACACAAGAGTGTATCTTCTGTACTTCAAGTTCCAATGGGCAAACAATTTTCTTCGCTTCGTTCGTGCTTCTGGGGAGCACATTATCTTCTAGAAGAATTTCTTTGAAAAGACCTAACATCTCTGTGAAGCCCTTGTTTGATAGACCGTTTGCTGCTTTAAATCTGAGAAGCGCCAGGGTGGCACTCAACTTGGAATATTTCTTTTTGCAACCTGGATACAATTCTTTCTTGGAGTCCACATCAATGGTTGGCAGATCCTTGTACCCAATCATATCCTTTTTTGGGCCCTTGAAATCTGCAATCATAGCAGCAAAATCTGGCATATCAAGATCGTCGCCATCTGCGTCGACGTCTTGGTTTTCCAGTATGCGTTTCGGCTTTCCAGTGTTCCATTGGTAGCTTGACGCCTCTGCCCCGATGTTAGATTCAACATCCATGTGACACTGATCGGGATTTGGCATCTCACAGCCCTGGATATATTCATCCATGACCTGCTCTTCACCGTGTCTGGTCCAACGTGTATATCCATCCATGAATCCCCGAGAGACTAAGTGCCACTGGACATCTGCAACTTCACGTGACTCTGTATTGGCACAATGAGTACATGGACACAGGATGTAATCCACACCACCAATTCTCCTCTTTGTACTTTCAGCCAAATTCATGAACTCTGTCACGCCACTGATAAAATCTGCGGTTCTCCGATTCTTCATCCATTCAGATCGTTCCATCTGCACCACACGAATGGTAATTAAAAACAAAACAACAACATTAATACATGGATTAACTGATGCCCAAAGATGCGTGCATAAATCACAAGGTTTTATTTTCATAATTACTGAGGGCGCTCCATATTGTTATCCAGACGTGCAATGACAAAAATTAATGGCCAATCAATTTACACGCAGAGTACTACAGCACTACCCTTAGGAATTGAATACCTTAATTAAGCCACTAACGAAAAGAATACCTTAATTAATTAGCCGCGCGGCGACCTTCACCCAGCAGACAGAGAAGCGCGATGCGGCGGCATGCCGAGACAGCAGGGTCGAGGAGCAAACCTTAGTGCGGCTGCCTCCTGAAGTTCGACCTCCACTATCCCGCCATCGACCGTGATGGATGTGCTCCAATCACGCCGCCGCTGACCTCGATGGTTGAGCTCCTCCTATCTCCCGCCGCAGACCGAGGATTGACCTCCTATGACGCCGCCACTGCCCACCGACCGAGGATTGAGCTCTTCACCGGTAGCCGCTGCCTAGGCCGCCGCCGCCATCTCTATCTGCAGAGCGGCTGTTTTATTTTTTGACGGATATCCGCAGAGCGGCTGTTTACACGGTATCACTGTACAGGGTAGTACATCACATACGGTTATGTAACGGCAACCGTGTCTCACCTACGTTGTCTTCTCACACGGTTTGGTGCGGAAATCATGTGTGAAGTTGTAATACCTAACACAAACGACATGTATAAACAGTGTGCTGTATACAACATATAGTGCCATAAGTAGTTTCCGACCGTTAGCTTATCCCCACAGTTTTGCCATTTCCCCCTAATCTCTAGATAGCCTCCAAATTCCCTCGCGTGGCGCTGACATTGGGGGAATGCGGACTAGTGGTGCTGATGGTTTTGGTGCGGCTGCTCCTGCTCGTATCGCCGCTCTCGGCAGCGCCGCCACGACGGCGGTCGCCGCCGAGCACTTGCCTAAGGTCATCAGAAGGCAGGTGTACTATGGATCCGAATCGTCCTGTCAGGTTCCAATCTATCCCGATCTTTTTTAGCATGTACAAAGTAGCTCCTTGCTGAATCCATCCTGAATGACCCCCCTACCAGGAAAGCCATCTGCCGCTGGATCCAGAGCATGACTCCAGACTCCCGCAACACGAGTTCGACTCCGAGTTTTGTGCCACCGAGAAGTACCAAAAGCTGAGTTGTGTGCACGGGCACACTCCCGCTCGACGTGTATGCACGGAGGGATTCGACATTGGCAGGCGGTTTCTCAGTTGCCCCTTAGAGGTTAGTGCTAAGTTCATCATTTTACTTGAGTTAATGCCACCGCTCATCCTGAATACTATTTAACATTGGCAGGGATATGAGGCTTGTGCCTTTGTTAACTGGCTGGATGAAGAATGGCATGGCAGGGCTCGGAGTGTTATCACCAAGCTCGTAGAAGATAACGTAAAGCTGAAGAAGAAAGTGGCTGATCTCAAATGTACAAGCAGTACGATGAATCAAGAAAGAATCAATCACAGGCAACAGATGAAAGCAAGAGACAAGAAGGAACTAGCATGTGTAGTTGTGGTTGTCGCATTAGCCATGTTCTATGCGCTGTTTGCAATGATGATTAGGGGTTTTGTTTGACAGTATTGCTAAAGCATATATAGATGTGCTCTAAGTAATGCACATCTAGGTCCTATGCCATTGATGTTACGCGAAGATTCATGCAGATATTTTCCTTTGTCTTTTTTTCTTTTCCTTTGTAGTTTGATTATTATTGGCTTCATCAATAAGAAGAGCTCAATGTATTGCTTGCCAACTGTCCTACTCCGTTCGTACCAGTACCGGTGCATAATCCCAAATCTCGTTCCTTGTTTTTGTCCTGAAAAAAGAAATATAGGAGTCCTGCGGCTAGTATGCATTCAGTGACTACGAAAAATGCTTGTTTCATATTTGGACGCTCCAACGCGTGTGCGTAATTATTTATCACATTGAGAACTGCGCAACCCCGGGAATTTGGAGCGATTAGGTACAAATAATTGCGGTTGATTATATCAGCGGTTAGATAATATGTCAACCCCCGCTTCAATTGGCATTTCCTCTTCGCTGCATACCCCGCTTAAGTGTCCACCATCTTCATCGTCCCCGGCAGGCCGCGCTACACACTTGCACACACTCTGCAATCTCGCTTTCTCGCGGTTTTTATACGACCGCAGCCATGTCGAGCAACAGCGAGGATGATAGTTCGGCCAGCAGTCTGGCGCCCGATGATAGGTCAACATCGGAATCATGCCGCTCGTCTTCCATGAGTCCGGCGTCGAGCCCAGACCTCTGGAGTCGTCAGACGACAACCAGACGGACGAGGAGCCATCGGAGGACGAAGAAGAGGACGACGATGATGAGGAGGAGGAATGGTCGAATGAGGAGGAGGAGGACGACGACAGCAACGATGATGACGACGGCGACGGCGATGAAAAGCCAACGATCAGCGGCAAGAAGTGTCCTCGCCAAGACGATGTCGCGGGGCCACCCAACAACAACAACAAGAAGAAGAAGGACTAAATTAAGCAGACTGTATATATCTCTGTTTCCGTTCGCTCATATTAATTTGTTATCTCTATTTATCCTGTCAATCTCATCGCAGACGGTTAGTAATACGTATTCGACAGAGATCTTCTACATTATCACCCACAGGTTGGTTTGTTGAACTGTGTGCCCTAACGAGCACACAATTCACAAAAAAAGACCGTATGGGCTGTCTATAATAATCGCACACAATTCTGATTACCTACCTGTTTACCGGGCATCACACACATCTTGTTACGCCGAATCGTTTGTGTTTACCTCGATCATCGCAAACGGTTCATCAAAGCGAACTGTATGCCGTATATCGCAGACACCTTGATCTGGCTGCCCGTTTCTGTTGTTCTGTCTCATCGCAAACAGTTCGTATGGATCAACTGTATGCCCCGCATCGCACACGCAACTAATATCTGAACCGTGTTTGATGTATCATTCATCGCAAACGTTTTGCATCTTTTTTGACGTTTTTTTTACATCACCGTTTGCGATTAATGCATCGCACACAGTTTCGTCAAAGGGTCTCTGATCGTAGTGTCGCGTTAGCAGCATCCTGCAGTAGTGATGGTCTCTTCTCCGTCTCTGCCGGTATCGTCCATAGCTTAAGCAATCCAGAAGAAAGATAAAATAATTTAGTATTCGAATTAGAATGCAATCAATATGGAAAAACTAAATCATAGTAGATACTATGCATCTCGAATAATATCATTAATACATCTCGAATAATCCAGATAATATGCATCATCGAATATAATCTCGAATACATCTCGAGTATTATCACTAATACGTCTCGAATAATATCATATATATAACATCACTAGCTAATACAGATCGAATATTATAGAAGAATCTATTTCACTCGCGGTTCCTGAGGCGCGGGCGGTGGACACCCAAAGAGAAGGAACGATCACAGGATCATAGCCCGGATGAGATCCCTGAAGAACCTGCCAGGTATTGGAGAATCTGACGTCCAATGCAACCATGTAGCGACGGACGTACGCGTCCTCCTCCCTGACACGGCGACGTACCACCTCCGGCGGGGCCGGCTGCCTCCGCACCGAAAGTGGCCCACGCGAACGCCACCAAAGAAGCTCCGGGTCGACGACGGGAGCCCGGTTCCTCACCAAGCTGCGCGCCCCGGAAGGTAGCACCTCCCAGTGCCAGCCCGGCGGAGCCCAATCCCGGACATGGCGCCTCTGATGCAGGCCGTCACCATCGAGACGACGACGAGGATGCGAGCCGGGCATCGTAGACGTCGAGAACAAATTCTATGCAAATTTAACATTTTTTAAATGCTTGATTGTGATTTTTGTAATTCTTTTTCATTTGATTTTGCAAACACATGACAAACTTTTGCAAATACAACATTAAGATATAAATTAACATTAAAATATTATTAATACATGGTCAACTTTTTTCTATGCAACTTTTTCCTATTCAACTTTTTTCTATAAGTATAAAAAACTAAAAAACAGAACATCTATGCAAATTCCACCGTTCATCTACATATACATATATACATACACTGTATAAAAAAACTAATGAAAAAAAACTAAAACATACATACATATAGTGAAAAAATAATCATCTAAAACATCAAAACATACATACATACATATACATACATTGTATACTAATTAATAATAATCTAAAACATCTAGTGAAAAAAAAAATCGCCGGAGTTGACGGCGTGGGCTCACAGCGGGCGAGGGCGAGGCCGGCGACGGCGAGGTCGAGGCCGGCGAGGGCGCGGGCAGCGCAACGGGGCGGCCGGCGTGGGCGGCGTCGGAGAGGAGAGGCGCGGGCGGCGTCGGGGAAGAGGCGCAGGCGGCGTCGGGAGGAGGCGCGGGCGGCCGGCGTCAGGGCAGGCGGCGGCGCAGCAGCCTGGCGGCGTCGTCCTTTCTGTTCGGCTTCGTCGAGAATGGAGATGTGTTCTGAAATTTTCAAAGTGCTGGCTTATATACAAAAGCCTTTAGTCGCGGTTGGTGGCTCCAACCGCGACTAAAGGGGGGTCTTTAGTGGCGGTTGGAGCCACCAACCGCGATTAAAGGTCGATTTCGCCAGCCGAAGTGGCGGGAAGCGCAGGCCTTTAGTCGCGGTTGGTGGCTCCAACCGCGACGGGGTCTTTAGTCGCGGTTGGAGCCACCAACTGCGACTAAAGGCCTGCGCTTCCCCGTGTCGAATGTTTAGTCCCACCTCGCTAGTTGAGAGGGGCTCGCAGCGGTTTATAAGCCCCGCCGCGGCTACCGTGTCGAGCTCCTCTCTAAGCAGGCCTTTGTGGGCCTACCGAACCTGTGCTGCCCTGTGGGGCCTATTGGGTCGTGCGGGCCTGCATCATGGCCCAACTAGAGGTTGGGTTTCTAGTCGTATGCAGGCCGTGGCGGCCCAATAGGCGGGCATTTTTTTTCCAGATTTTTTTGCTTTGTTTATTTTCTTTTTTTTCTACTTACAGCCAAATATTTAGAGTTTCTGAGTGAATCTTTTTGCTTTAGGTCACAAAAATTATAAACTTTCTGTCAGTTCCAGTAGTTTTCAAATTTGAATAGTTTAAATTTGAATTATTTGAAATTTGTGTGAATCACTAGTTTGTGAATAACTTTACTTTAAAAATAGATTTTTCAATGATTCTTTTTCTGTTGTTTAATATTAGTGTGTTTTATCATTATATTTAATTTGGTAATTCTTAGGTTATTTAAAAAAATGAAATGCCTTTGTAACAGATGAGTTTTCGTCTAAAACCCTCATACTTCGAAAGAGATTGTCCATTTTGTACACGAAGTGCATCCAGTTTTTGTCGTAACCCTGTCAACTTTTACGCACATGCTATGTGGGTGAAATGATGATAACATGCCAACTTTCAACCTTTTCAGAGTTCATTTGTAGTGCTTTTCAATTTCAGGGTCATTTAGCTCAAATAGATCAGTAAATGCGTGAAAGACAGCAA
This sequence comes from Thinopyrum elongatum, assembly GCA_011799875.1. Classification (NCBI taxonomy): domain Eukaryota; kingdom Viridiplantae; phylum Streptophyta; class Magnoliopsida; order Poales; family Poaceae; genus Thinopyrum; species Thinopyrum elongatum. The sequence continues at coordinate 690,289,484 of CM022303.1, forward strand.
ATGAAGTCAGAAAGGGTTGAAAATTGATGATGTGGCTTTGAATGGTGCATACTGAACGCACAAAAAGTCTGGAGTTCAAATAAGTTTTAAAAAATGATGAGTTTTCGTCCGAAACCCTGATACTTTGAAAGAGATTGTCCATTTTGTACACGAAGTGCATCCAGTTTTTGCCGTAACCCTCTCAACTTTTTAGCATATGCTATGTGGGTGAAATGATGATACCATGCCAACTTCTAACCTTTTCATAGTTCATTTGTAGTGCTTTTCAATTTCAGGGTCATTTAGCTCAAAAAAATTAGTAAATGCATGAAAAATAGCAAATGAAGTCAGAAAGGGTTGAAAATTGATGACGTGGCTTTGAATGGTGCATACTGAACGCACAAAAATTCTGGAGTCGAAATAAGTTTAAAAAAATGAAATGCCTTTGTAACAGATGAATTTTCGTCCGAAACCCTGATACTTCAAAAGAGATTGTCTATTTTGTACACGAAGTGCATCCAGTTTTTGTCGTAAACCCTCTCAACTTTTTAGCACATGCTATGTGGGTGAAATGATGATACCATGCCAACTTTCAACCTTTTCAGAGTTCATTTGTAGTGCTTTTCAGTTTTAGGGTCATTTAGCTAAAAAAATCAGTACATGCATGAAATATTTTGTTTGGACATAATATTTCTTCGCTTTTCAAATGCCAAAACACACACTATTACAAAGATTCCCTCTGGTTTGTCCGAAGTGGGACTTTCCAGATATATAAGTCCGGAAACTTAGTAGGGAAGAAAGTGATGACGGTGAAGCCGGTCACATCCCAGAGTGGAATCTTGGGGTATAAAACTTTTTCTTCGCGTGTGTCCCTTTGCACCGTAACCATGGACAATCTTCATCATTTAATAGGATGCTCGGGTCAATATTCACTGTGAAGGGAGCAATTTCATGAAACTTTTCATAATCTTCTGATATGTCTGTCTTGTCCTCCACTCCCACGATGTTTCTTTTCCCTGAAAGAACTATGTGGCGCTTTGGCTCATCGTACGATGTATTTGCTTCCTTATCTTTTCTTTTTCTCGGCTTGGTAGACATGTCCTTCACATAGAAAACCCGCGCCATATCATTGGCTAGGACAAATGGTTCATCTGCGTATGCAAGATTGTTGAGATCCACTGTTGTCATTCCGTACTGCGGGTCTTCCTTTACCCCGCCTCGTGTTAGATTGACCCATTTGAACCGAAACAAAGGGACCTTCAAACCACGTCCATAGTCAAGTTCCCATATCTCCTCTATGTAACCATAATATGTGTCCTTTGGCCTATTGGTGTTTGCTGCATCAAAGCGGACACCACTGTTTTGGTTGGTACTCTTTTTATCTTGGGCGATCGTGTAAAATGTATTCCCATTTATCTCATACCCTTTGAAAGTCAATATAGTCGAAGATGGTAACTAGGACAACAAGTACAGCGCATCTGCAACAGTGTCGTCATGCATGAGACGTGTCTGCAACCAACCGGCGAAAGTGCCCGTTTGTTCACGTGTAATCCAGTCGTCAGACTACTCCGGGTGTTTGGAGCATAGAATATTCTCGTGTTCCTCGATATATGGAGCCACCAAGGAGGAATTTTGTAGAACTGTGTAGTGTGCTTGCGCCCAAGAATGCCCGTCCATACATATTACTTGGTCCCTTCCTAGCGTGCCTTTTCCACCCAGTCTGCCCTCATGCTGCGATTCAGGAACACCAATCGGCTTAAGGTCAGGAATAAAGTCAACACAAAACTCAATGACCTCCTCTGTTTCATGGCCCTTGGAGATGCTTCCTTCTGGCCTAGCACGGTTATGAACATATTTCTTTAAGATTCCCATGAACCTCTCAAAGGGAAACATATTGTGTAGAAATACAGGACCCAGAATGGCAATCTCGTCGACTAGGTGAACTAGGACGTGCGTCATGATATTGAAGAAGGATGGTGGGAACACCAACTCGGAACTGACAAGATATTGCACCAATTCATTCTGTAAACTTGGTATGATTTCTGGATCGATTACCTTCTAAGAGATTGCATTGAGGAATGCATATAGCTTCACAATGGCTAATCGAACGTTTTCCGGTAGAAGCCCCCTCAATGCATCCGGAAGCAGTTGCGCATTACCACGTGGCAGTCATGAGACTTTAGGTTCTGGAACTTTTTCTCTGCCATATTTATTATTCTCTTTATATTCGACGAGAAGCCAGATGGGACCTTCATACTGAGCAGGCATTCAAAGAAGATTTCCTTCTCTTCTTTAGTAAGAGCGTAGCTGGCATGACCCTGATACTGCTTTTGATGCATGCCGTCTTTTCCGTGCATACGTTGCTGGTCCTTCCGTGCCTCCGGTGTATCTTTTGTCTTCCCATACACGCCCAAGAAGCCTAGTAGGTTCACGCAAAGATTCTTCATCACGTGCATCACGTCGATTGCAGAGCGGACCTTTAGGTCTTTCCAATAGGGTAGGTCCCAAAATATAGATTTTTTCTTCCACATGGGTGCGCGTCCGTCAGCGTCATTCGGAACAGATTGTCCGCCAGGACCCTTTCCAAAGATTACTTTTAAATCCTTGACCATATCAAGTATATCATCACTAGTACGGTGGCGAGGCTTCTTCCGGTGATCTGCCTCACATTTGAAATGCTTGCCTTTCTTTCTTAAGGCATGCTTGGTCTGAAGAAATCGACGATGTCCCAGATACACATTCTTCTTACATTTATCCAAATATATACTGTCGGTATCATCTAAACAGTGTGTGCATGCGTGGTATCCCTTGTTTGTCTATCCTGAAAGGTTACTGAGAGCAGGCCAATCATTAATGGTTACAAACAGCAACACATGTAGGTCAAATTCAGCATGTTTGTGCTCATCCCACACACGTACACCTTTTCCATTCCACAACTGTAAAAGTTCTTCAACTAATGGCCTTAGATACACATCAATGTCGTTGCCGGGTTGCTTAGGGCCTTGGATGAGCACTGGCATAATAATGAACTTCCGCTTCATGCACAACCAAGGAGAAAGGTTATAGATACATAGAGTCACAGGCCAGGTGCTATGATTGCTGCTCTGCTCCCCAAAAGGATTAATGCCATCTGCACTTAAACCAAACCATACATTCCTTGCGTCATCTGCAAAGTCCTCCCACTTTCTCTTGATTTTTCTCCACTGCGACCCGTCAGCGGGTACTCTCAACTTCCCGCCTTTCTTACGGTCTTCTTTGTGCCATCGCATCAACTTAGCATGCTCTTTGTTTTGGAACAAACGTTTCAACTGTGGTATTATAGGAGCATACCACATCACCTTGGCAGGAATCTTCTTCCTGGGGCGCTCGTCCTCAACATCACCAGGGTCATCGCGGCTGATCTTATAGCGCAATGCACCACATACCGGCATGCATTCAAATCCTCGTACTCACCGCGGTAGAGGATGCAGTCATTAGGGAATGCATGTATCTTCTACAGCTCTAATCCTAGAGGGCAGACATCCTTCTTTGCTTCGTACATACTGTCAGGCAATTCGTTTTCCTTTGGAAGCATCTTATTTAACATTATCAACAACTTTTCAAATCCCTTGTCAGATACACCATTCTCTGCCTTCCAGTGCACCAATTCCAGTGTGGTACCCAGCTTTTTCTTGTCATCTTCACAATTTGGGTACAACAATTTCTTGTGATCCTCTAACATGCGCTGCAACTTCAGCTTCTCCTTTTGACTTGCGCAGTTTCTCTTTGCATCGGCAATGGCCTGACCAAGATCATCAGCGGGCTCATCTGATGCCTCTTCTTCAGCTTCTTCCCCCATTGCCGGCTCAGCTTCTTCCCCCATTGTAGTACCATCGTATTCAGGGAACCCATGGCCAGGATAGCTATCATCATCCTCTTCTTCTTCATTCTCTTCCATCAGAACCCCTCTTTCTCCGTGCTTGGTCCAACAGTTATAGCCGGACATGAAACCGGACATAAACAGGTGGACGTGAATGGTTCTTGAGTTAGAGTAATTGTGATCATTCTTACAGACAGCACATGGACAACACATAGAACCATCCGGTCGCTTGTTTGCCTCAGCCGCAAGCAGAAAAGTATGCACGCCATAAATGAACTGGGGAGAGCATCGGTCATCGTACACACATTGCCGGCTCATCTTCATTACACAACATCGAAAAGACCAAATTAATACAAGTTCATACACACTTATATATTCTCATAAAACAACATACAAACTCTCTAGCTAAAGCATTTAAATGCAACAACAAATGCGATCAAGATCGCAACTAAGGTAACAATTGATCCAACAGCATAATGATACCAAGCCTCATTATCAATGGCATATTTTCTGATCTTTCTAATCTTCAAGCGCATTGCATCCATCTTGATCTTGTGATCATCGACGACATCGGCAACATACAACTCCAATTTCATCTTCTCATCTTCAATTCTTTTCAATTTTTCTTTCAAATACTCGTTTTCTTTTTCAACTAAATTTAACTTCTCGACAAGAGGGTCGGTTGGAATTTCTGGTTCACATAGCTCCTAGATAAAAATATCTATGTCAACTTGATGGGCATAATTGTCATAAACGCGAAATGCAACAAATAGTTATAAAAGAGAATATATATATATATACCACATCCGAATCATAAACCGGACGAGGTCCGACGGGGACATCTATCAAGACCATGACACTATGTATAACAAACAATCATACAAGTAAGAAAATTATACAAGTAACTATCTAAATCATACAAACATGATTTTTTATATAAAAATGATAAGAACAAGAGGCTCACCAAGGTGGTGCCGGCAACGGGACGGTGCGGACGATCGACGGTGGTTAGGACGGGGATGAGAAGGCACTAAGTAAACCACACCTACATATGCAAACTAAGAAGTTAATTTGAGCTCAAATTGCATATAAATCAAATAAACTACCACATATAATTACTCCCAAACTAAAACCCACAAATCACTATACTTATAGAGCATTGCAAGAGCTAATCTAGCAATGACAGATGAAAGGACAAAGTTGCTAACCTTTGTGAACACTTGGATGGATGGGGTGCCTTCAAATCTTGACAAAATTTGGAAAAAATGGAGGTGAGCTCTAGCAAGAGGGGAAGAAAACATAGAGGAAAGGGGAAAAACAGAGAGCTTCGGCTCGGGCTGGACGAAGCACTATATATAGTGACCTCTTTAGTCGCGGTTGGTTATACAAACCGCGACTAAAGGTGCACCTATAGTCCCGGTTTTTGACACGAACCGGTACTAAATGTGCTAGTGGGGGCCATGCCTGACACAAGCCTGCCACCACCCCTTTAGTCCCGGTTCGTGACACGAACCGGGACTAGAGGCACGCCACGAACCGGGACTAATCCTGCCCGCCCCCTAGCTGTTGAAACCGGGACTAATGGTCACATTAGTACCGGGCCGTTATCAAACCGGGACTAATGGGGCTCACGTAAGGTCGTTTTTCTACTAGTGTTTGGGTGAATGACGACGCTTCATCTTCGAGCTAGTCTTCCGGTCTTTGATCCTCCTTGAGTTCTTCCATCAGGATGGAGTCAACATAGCTCCGGCGTAGATTTCTGATGTCTTCTTAGAGCGGTGAGGTTAGAATTTCTTGTTGTGCATGTCTGGCGGGGAGATTTGGTACAAGCACTTAAGATCGACTCAAAGGTTCAATGGCAACGACTGCGGCTATGGGGCACTGGTCCTTATGGTCATATCACAAAGACTTCCCCATTGTCATCGATAAAGTCAAGCCAGCTCCGGCGACAGCGACACATCGATGTCGTTCTGGATATTTGGTGGTGCAGAGTCCTTAATGTAACTTTTATTATGCTTAGGGCTTCTTATAAGAAACTTTGTATAATAGGACGGAGGGAGTAGATCCGAGTCTTTTCCGGAAAAAAAAATTGTAAAAAGAATTCACATTTTTTTGAAGGAAAAAAAACCACATGGATCTCTTTTTTTGGAGAAGAGATTGCAAAGGGAAGGCGAGGCTGGATTCTCCCGTCAAAAAAAAGGAGAGCGTGGACATGGGCCTAGAGGGCCTGGACAATTCCACCTAGTTGAAGTAGAAGAATCCTCTAAAAAAAAAAATAGTAGAAGAAAAAAAGACACTGCCTCCTCGTCGTCTACAATGGTCGATCCCCCAATCCCACAGGACGCCGGCCGGAATCCGCCGCCGCCTGCGCCGTGTTTCCTTGCTTCAAAAGAGCACTGGAGATCATGATCTTCCTCCTCCTGCACCGTACATCTCTGAAACGCTCTCGCGCCGGACCCCGGCGGCCGTCGGGGTGGGGGATCGGGGAACCAAGCTGGACTTTTCGTGGCCGGCGGCGGAGCCCCAAGGGAGGACGCCGCGGCGAGTAAAGGGAGGGAGCGAGCATCCTTGAGAAAAGCGCATCCAGATCCACATGTGCGTCTTCCCCGGAAGTCAAGAACAGTAAGCGTCTTCTTGCTTCCATTTTCCTCACGAGCAATCAAGCACGTCCTGCCCAGCCCAGGCCATTATTGAGTTTGAAACAAAGCTGCTAGATTTGTCCTATGTGCCAGATTCGTCCTAGAGCAAGCATATTTGGGGAAGTTCTCCAGACTCCACCCCACCACTGCAAAGTTCTAATAATGGGGCCAAAAACATGCATATTTGGGGAAGAACACTTGGTCCTATGCGCATCGGATCCGTGGAGAAGCCATTGAAGAAGCCCCACCATCTTGCTTAGCTCAGGCCATCATTGCTGGTGTCCACCTCTGCATGCTCTCTGAGCTTCCGTACCTCTGCTCACAAGATGAACAGCGCTGAAGCCACAGGTTAAGTGAAAAATTGCTTGCTTATTTGCTTCCACATATACTGGGCATTGTTTCCTTCCATGCTCCTTACAAGCAAACAAACACATTTTTGCTCACACCATTGCTGCCCTCTCCACCTTGCGAGGCTCTCCAATGGCGGCAACGGTGGTGCTCAACATCGTGGTCGGGCCGCTGGTCAAGATCGTGCTGGAGAAGGCGTCCAACTACCTCCTCGACAAGTACAAGGTGATGAAGGGCATGGAGCAGCAGCATGAGATCCTCAAGCGCAGGCTGCCCGCCATCCTGGACGTCATCGCCGATGCCGAGCAGGCGGCGGCCCACAGGGAAGGGGCGGCGGCCTGGCTCCAGGCCATCAAGAAGGTGACCTACCAGGTGAATGAGGTCTTCGATGAGTTCAAGTACGAGGCGCTTCGGCGTAAGGCCAAAAAGGAGGGACACTACAAGGAGCTTGGCTTCGGTGTGGTAAAGCTCTTTCCCACCCACAACCGCTTCATATTCCGTAACAGGATGGGAAGAAAGCTCTGCAAGATTGTGCGAGCCATTGAGGTTCTTGTGGCTGAAATGAAGGACTTTGACTTCAAGCATCAGCAACCACTGCGGGCGTACAGCCAGTGGCGGCAGAAGGATCATGATATCTTTGATCCGGAGAAAATCACCAGCAGATCGAGAGCCAAAGATAAGAAGAAGCTTGTTGATATACTGGTTTGTCAAGCTAACAATGCAGATCTCACAGTTGTTCCCATCGTTGGAATGGGGGCTCTGGGAAAAACCACGTTAGCTCAACTTGTTTACAATGACCCTGAAATTCAGAAGCATTTCAATGTGCTGCTATGGGTGTGTGTCTCTGACAACTTTGATGTGGATTCTCTGGCTAAAAGTATAGTTGAAGCAGCTCCCGAGAAGAATGGTGCAGAAGCAGCTGCTTCCACGAAGACGAAGACACCGCTGGACAGCCTTCAGAATGTAGTGGGTGGGCAAAGGTACCTCCTTGTATTGGATGATGTCTGGACACGCGAGGTTCATAAATGGGAGCAGCTCAAGGCCTGCCTTGTACGTGGTGGCATGGGGAGTGTGGTCCTGACAACAACTCGTGATAAAGGAGTTGCGGAAATAGTGGGTACTGTTGAAGCTTATAATCTTGGAGCTTTGGATGGACAATACATAAAGGAAATTATCGAGACAATGTCATTCAGTTGTTTGAAGAAGGGAGAGGAAAGGCCAGCCGTGTTGATGAATATGGTTGATGAGATTGTGGAGCGATGTGCTGGCTCTCCTTTAGCTGCAATGGCTCTGGGCTCCGTACTGCGTAACAAGACCAGCGAAGAAGAATGGAAAGTTGTTTCAAGCAGAAGCAACATTTGCACCATGGAGTCTGGAATCTTGCCGATACTCAAGCTCAGTTACAATGACTTGCCGCCACAAATGAAGCAATGCTTTGCTTTTTGTGCTATATTTCCCAAAGATTACGAGATTGATGTGGAGAAGCTGATCCAACTATGGATTGCACATGGCTTTATTATCCAAGAAAAGCAAGTTTGTCTTGAAAACATTGGCAAACAGGTTTTCAATGAACTAGTCTCAAGGTCATTCTTTCAGGATGTGAAACAAGTCCAGGCCACAATCGGTGAAATTGAACAGGACGGGGCGTGCTATTTCAGAACTACATGTAAAATCCATGATCTTATGCATGATGTTGCACTCTCTGTAATGGAGAAGGAATGTGCCTTGGCAACTGAGGACCCAGGCAAGATTGGATATGTTGCAACTGAGGAACCAAGTCAGAGTGAGTGGCTTCCAGACACAGCTCGGCATTTATTTTTGTCATGCAAGGAACCAGGAAGAAAATTGAATAGTTCTCTCAAGAACAGCTCTCCAGCTATCCAAACACTTCTGTGTGATAGCTTTATGAGCAGATCATTGCATCATTTGGCAAAATACAGCTCCTTGCAAGCATTACAGCTCCGTTTGTTGGGACCATTTCCGCTGAAACCAAAACATCTGCATCACCTGAGGTACCTAGATCTCTCAAGAAGTTTAATCAAAGCACTTCCTGAAGATATGAGCATTCTATACAACCTGCAAACGTTGAACCTCTCTGGCTGTGTATCTCTTTGTGAACTAACAAGACAAATGAAGTATATGGCTGCCCTCCGTCACCTTTACACTCATGGTTGTCCAGAGCTGAAAGGCATGCCTAGAGACCTCAGAAAACTCACATCCCTACAGACGCTTACATGTTTTGTAGCAGGTAGTGGCTCTAATTGCAGCAATGTTGGAGAGCTCGGGAATTTAAACCTCGGTGGTCAACTAGAGTTACATCATCTAGAGAATGTGACAGAAGAAGCTGCAAAAGCTGCAAACCTCGTGATGAAGAAGGAACTAACAGAACTGACATTAAAATGGACTGTCGGGTCGGATAACGTTGTTGATGAATCTAGCAGTCGGGATGATGCAAAAGTGCTCGAGGAACTTAAACCTCATGATGGGCTGCATGCTATAAGGACACACACCTATGGAGGCACCACCTTTCCAACATGGATAGCTATGTTGCAAAACATTGTCGTGATCCATATTTCTCATTGTAACAAACTGCAATGGTTCTTTAGCGGTGACATTAATACATCCTTTGCATTTCCAAACCTGAAGGAGCTAAAGTTGCAAGAGCTTGTCTCCTTTGAAAGATGGTGGGAAATAGATAATGGAATGCAAGGCGAAGTGATCATGTTTCCTCGGCTTGAGAAATTGTATATTAGTAAGTGTGAAAAGTTGACAGCATTGCCAGGGAAACCGACCTTCCCAAACCTCCAGAATACTCGTATTGAGAGATGTCCAGAGTTGACAACTAGAGTTGAATCACCAAAGCTCAGTGTATTAAAGATGGAAGGACATGTTGTACAGTTGTTCCAGTGGGTAGCCAGGCATATGACTTCATTGACCAATCTGGAACTGCATAGCCTTGTAGACAGTACAGAAACAAACTCGGCAGCGGTTGAACATGGTTTGAGGGAAGTTCTGGATTGCAAGGAAAAATTTAATGATCATGATTTTCCTCTGACAGTTTTGGTGCTACAAAACTTTAAGCCAGGTATAACAGAACTGTGTTCATGTTTTGTACACCTGCAAGATTTGTCAGTTTGGAGGTGCCATGCACTCCTCCACTGGCCAGAAAAGGAGTTTGAAGGATTGGTATCCTTGAGGAAGCTTATGATTCACCAGTGTGAGAATCTGACTGCATATGCACAAGCTTCTACCGAGCCATCAACATCGTCAGAAAAGAGTCAGCTCCTTCCACGTCTAGAGTTACTAGTGCTAAGGAAATGTGAAAGTTTGGTTGAGGTCTTCAATGTCCCTGCATCTCTCAGGGTAATGGAAATTCTTTATTGCAAGAAGCTTGAGTCTATATCTGGCAGGAGGCTGCTGCAGGGGCAGTCAGCATCGTGGATTCATCAAGGGCCATCTAGTATAGCAGAGGTGTCATCATCATCATCATCATCATCTTGGGCGGAGAATTTGGAAAAATTGAAATTAGTCGAGTGTCATGGCTTAACAGGGGTCCTCCATCTTCCCTCGTCGCTCAAGGCTCTAGACATTGATAGTTGCGGTGGGTTGACATCTCATGAATCTAGCTCAGGAGAGCTTCCATTATTGGAATGCCTCTACCTTTGGAGTTGCAAAAACCTGTTATCCCTACCGGATTGGCCACAAGCATACTCGTATCTCCAATGTCTCTACATTATGAACTGCACTGTTATAAAGATGCTGCCTAGAAGCCTGCAGCAACGGCTGGGCACCATCCAGGAGGAACACGTAGATGCTCATTATTATGGAAGTAAGCATGCAGCAACTTCTTTCTATATTACGCATTGGTACTGAGTATTATTTGTGCTAGTTGGATAAATATAATAGCATCACTAGTAGTATGATTGAAAAATGAAGCAAATTATATACTTTTTAATGTAAATTCGCCATTTCTTAATTTATTGCTGTTCCTCTAAGTGTAAGTTTTTTGCATTATTAACCTGTGCAGATAAGCCAAGGCCTATCCCTATCCTGCTCAAACCAAAGACATGGAAATGCACCATCTGTAGAGATTAGAGAGCTATAAACAGAATCTCAGGGCGAGAATACCAATATCGAAGTTATTCCAGAGGTTTGTGATGTAGAAATATGCCTATGCTGCCGGAACCCTTTGATTGGTCTTCTTATTTCTTGCAAAAAGAATTAAGCTGGTGGAATTGTTTACAGAATTCTTCCAGCACATACAGACTGGGAAGAGAGATCACTTTTGGGGTGGAGCTATTCTCTTGTGAGACGCCCACAAGAAGTTGCTGAACTGTAAGATCCGTAATCAGAAAGTGCTTCTAACACTATTGGCTATCGATGATTTCGTTCTGTTTCCAAAAAAAGATCTTGTTTGAATAATAGTACTTGTATTTTCCCACCTCTGTTTACCTACTGTCATGTCACTGTATTTTATTTCCAGCAAGCATGGCGGTAGTCTGCCCTGGCCAGTGTCAGTTTTTTTATCGAAATTATGTTGCAGTTTCCCAGTTCTATCTATGGGCCTGTATAAACAGAGTACCTCCATTTATAGTCAGTATCCCGTTTACCGTGTATATCGGCAGTGTTATTTACGAAGCTGTTGATTTGCCCTCATACTCCGCACCAGATTTTAGGAAGGGGATTATCCTAGATTGTGCATAGAGACATAGGTGCTGATTTTGAAGATGTAGGTTGCCTGTCGATTATCAACAGGAAAAATGCCGTGATCAACATGGTTGCTGCTGCAATGGTGGAAACACAGGAATGACATTTTTTCTTTGGGCGATGCATGTGGTCTGGTTTACAGGTTCTCTGGCACATCTGGAAACCCCAATGTTAACCTGCTGCTGTGAAGAAAAGAACTTCGGCCACAGACCCTGACCCTGTTGCGGTGGTCAGGCAGCTGTTGAAGAATGTTCACTGAAGAATTAGGATGCTCTGTTATTTTCTTCAGTTTCTGATGTTTCTTGCAGTGTTTCTTCAGCTACCTTAGCATCGATATGTATCTATCTGGAGTCTTATGACGCATGTTACTATGCTTTTTATTTTCAATGAAAATGGAACGGGGCGTGCGCCTTTGATCGATTTTTAAATTTTTTATTTTCAGTACAATCTAAGCTAGAGATATAAAATTTCAGTTTCTCAAGATACGACGTTCATCCGAATCCATCCTTGACTTGTGCATACATAATCCTTTGTTTATTGACCATCTTATGCATTTGAATCTGTTTATTACACACCTCATACTCTGCTTTTGTTTGTTTCTCAAGGCCAGCTGCTGGAATATTGATCTCAGAATGAGGCTAGGAACTTTGGCATACAAAATGCGTAGCCATGAACTGCTTCAAATTATCAGTACTAACTAGAGAGCTGGGACTTCAAATTTTCAAGATATGATGTTCATCGCCAATTTCGCCCTGCTAACCGATCGTCGAGTAAATCAACAACTTCGCAGATCATACACACAAGATGTATATTGTACAATAGCAGTATAATATTATTTGATGAGGTGAGTTCATTAGTCTGGACAACAGCGCAAGCTGGTCTGGTGTATATTTTGTGTGTGTGTGTGTGTGTGTGTGTGTCAATTTTCAGTACTAGTACTTACTTACATCAATCGGGAGGGAGATCAAAAATCAAAAGCGAAAACAAAAAGTAATACAGAAGGAGCTCTTTAAATTTAGGGTTTGTTCTATAGATATGTCAGCCTCCTAGCAGCAGCAGCAGCAACACAGACATAGCGCGTGCACACAGCATGCAAATCAGCAAGCAGAGCAGAGCCTCCTTGCTAATAGCAGCAGACAGAAGTTCCTGATCATCGTCGAGGAGGGTGATGATCTAGAACCTCCTCCTGAACAGTGAGCAGGTGAGCTTGATCATCCAGCAAGCTCCGCACCTTCTCCCTGATCTGGAAATGCTGAGAACGACCACCAGAAAGTTCAAGAAAAAAAACATGCAAGAAGTTCAGATAAAACATTTACATCACTCTAAACAACCAATGAGGTACTGACTACTGACTACAACAGCATAAGCAAAATGTCTGAATAATTACAGGATAGAATGCAATGAACACGACGATCAATTAGCCGTAGCCCGGTTAAGAAGAGAGGTTTATGGGAGTTAAGAAAGTCTCAGATATGCTTATGCCTGTGGGAATGAAATGGTAAACACAAAATTTTCAAACTCCTTTTCAGTCTAGAATCACATTTCTGTGTATATTAAGTAGAAGCATATGCTTATTCATAGAGATATTTGTAGCTGCCACAAATTCATAGACATATTTCTGCTAGTTGTAAAGTTGGCACTGCATACCCTTCCAATCCTCTTTGGTATGCAGAGTTTTTTTATGTGCCCTTCCCTGCAAGTGACCAGGAAAGCATGCTTCAGACAAGTGACCAGAAATATATATATATATGTACTAGTAGATTGGATGATTGAAACTGTAAAGACTAAACGGCAGGGAAACAGTAACAAATATGGTGACCAGACCTCCAACTTCAGTGCCTGCAGTTTCTTCACTTCTTTACACTCCATACATCTCTTTGCAAGCAACAAGCTATGCTGCCAATGCCCTCGCTAGCTGATGTAACAAAGCAGTCGTCGCTAGTCTCATCATCATCACCACAAGCAAAGAACACGTGGAAAAAATGATTCTTTCATTAACAAAGTTCAGTTGACTTTCACTTGACAGTTGACACGACTAAAATGTACTGACTGAGCTATTTGATGTACAAAAAATGTAGAACATATAATGGTACCAGGGTGTGTATGGACTTCTGAATTAACGAAGTAAGCATTAAAGGAATATAACATACCACTCCGTATATGGTTTCTTGAAAAAAAAGAAAAACAAGGAGAAATGAGAAAATTGACATGCTATAGCAGATTGGAAGAATGGATATGTCAGTCACGACAAGAAATAACTTATTGTGAAGAAGTTTGCACACAGTTTGAACAAGGCATGTAGACTAGCATGTACGTACTTATGTAGAACTGTTGTATCCAAGCTCAAAAGGAAAATCCGAAAAGATGGAACGCATCCATCTCCTCATGAGCATAGCAATAATAGGGTATGTACAGATGTTCGTACGAAATAAACGCAAAAAGCAGCAGGAGATGTGTTGAGTTACTTAATTAACTAAGCTTCTCATGAATATATTATCTCCACCAGCAGCTAGTAAACTGCCACAGACATGCACTAGCATGCAATTTGCTTCAGATTCAAGTATTTAAATGAAGAAAACTGGAAAGGGTTACATCTGGAATCTCAGGGAAAAAAATTACCAGATATATATTTAGAACATTACACTGTTGAGGATTATATCACGTGGGTGCAGAATAATCCCCATCAGAACATATTTCTGTTAACAAATCACAATTGCATTATTAAAAGTAATCTACCAATGGTAGCTGATCAACGTCTGGGTCACTTTCATGTTCCATAAGCCGCAGATTCAATACCGGAAGTACCTGATAAGGTCATTGGATTATTTTTCCAGTTCATTCAGCTAGATATAGAAGAAAAAAAAATGTTTAACAAGAAAAGCACTGCCATAGCATTGCAATTAAATCATTTACTTTGCAACTTTAAAGAAAAACAAATAATATGATGGTTCACTACTCAGTACAAATATAGTTGGTGAGACCAAAGAACCAAATGCCCCATAGTGATATGGTTGATGCATTGTCAGCCTGAATATGATAGTAAGACAATGCAATACGGAGACTTTCTTTCCTCCTTTTAGAAAAAATACCTGTACATTTGCCCGTTCGCACTATCTTAACACTTATTAACAAAAACTATGCACTCCCAGGTGTGCTGATTTTTTTTTTTACAGAAGTGCGATTAGGTGTTGGCAGATCATATTAAAGCTCCTAGGTTTTGGCAGATCATATTAAAATAAAAATACAAGAACCAGAAGTTTAGACATACCAAATAGTGCAACCTTTGGAGAGTGGACACATGCACATGGCTATTTACAGAAACACCATGGAAGGCAGGATATACTGGCATGCGTTTAGCTCATGCATCATAACCTTTTGGTACCTCTTAGCTAATATCTACATTACAGATATGTGCAATCTTAACCCAATCAAGTCCCTTATTCTTTTGGCATCGCTGTTTGAGCTCAGAGTGGCAATTGTTTATTCGTAGAGTCCTCAGAGAAGCAGGCATGTCAGGCAAACTCCGTATCAACTTCACATTGGATATATCAAAGGACTCAATAGAGCTCAGTCGTGCTACTTGTGGGGGCAGGCATATCAGATGAGAAGCATCAGACACTACTAGTTCTTTAAGTGCCTCATTTTGCAGTAACCACTCCTCAGGTAAGTGTCTCAGTTCAGGACCACCAGCAATTCTAAGTTTCTTGACACACGAGATGCTTCGTAATGGCTCACTTAGCAAGAGTGACGGATTGTCAATATCAAGCTCAGTCAGGCTAGACAAACTAGCAGGGTCATCCACCCTCTCAACGGATAGATCTGCAGTGATGTTTTTGCATCCCTGGATTTGCAGTGACATTAGTGATGGACTCGCATGGATCCCACTGATTGAGACTAGCTCTTGGCAATCCCATATGGACAAGTTTTCAAGATTTGTCAAACTTGCAAAGGCTTCAGCCAAGGGAAGAGATGTAATTGCACAATTATCAAACACCATATTAGTTAACCCTGCCAAACATGCAAACACTTCTGAAGGGAAAACTGACAGTGCACAACCGTCTAAAAATAACATTGCCAATGAATTAAGACCTTTCATTGAATGAACTAGTGGTTGTTCAGCTTCACCGCACAATCCGAAAATGATGGTTCTCACGGTAGGGGGCAACCTGATTTCTCCTGTCACCAAATTTGGGCACTTCACTACTTCAAAGGTTTCCAGGGAGGCAAGTGAACCAAATGAATCCTCCGGTAGACATGACAAGCTTGCGCATTGTTGGATGGACAACTCCACGAGTGCAGATAGAGAACACCCCTGCCATAAAGTTTCTAAACTTTGGCAGTGGGAAATCATGAGCTTAGAGAGAGCCAGGTCCAATGATGGTGACGAGTTTGTATCAGAGCTCCCAAAAAATGTTGGCATAGCCAATAGGCCAGCATTATGGATTTCAACATGGCGAATACTGGTAGGTACACTTGGCAATGTTCTCAGCGCCTCACAGTCACGCACTTTCAGCATCTCAAGCCTAGGGAATACATTCTTACCCTCCAATCCAACCCATTCCAGGCATTTTGGCATGCTTTCAATCTCTAGCACCTTCAGACAGTGCAATCCACAGGGATTTTCACTTCCATAAAATGAAGAATCCACACCCTCTACTAATTTCATGTTAATTATGTAAAGATACTGTAGAGAATGTAACTGCCCAAGAGGTGGAAGACGCTCCAATCTTTCACAGTCACGTATGTGAACATATGTCAAATTAATGAGTGTGGGATTTTGCAGCCAACATGGAGATCGAGAACCAGGATATCCTTCAATCCTCAATTTATGGGAATTGTGGTGTGGTTCAAGTTTGTCGAGAACCAACTCAGCTTGGCTTGGCGTGCATGAATTTGAAGAGCCTGGAGACCAACTTAATGTTACTGCTGACAGACACTTTTTCTGGTTCAACATAGCTTCAGCAGCTTCTTCTGCGCTGTTTACCTTGTCAAGACCAGAAACATATAAATGACGGATGTTTGTCAGATTCTTTAGTTCACCAATAGTGTAACCACCTTCTTGTTTGATGCAGAAACCATATAGCTCATGGAGAGAAGTAAGCTTTCCTACAAAAGGAATTGTTGGTATTATTCCGTAAGATAGTTGTAGATGACGTAAGTTAACTAGGTTGCACACTCTGTCCATTTCCCTTTTCTGAGGAGCTGTGAGTTGGTGATCATCAAACTTCATTACTTGTAAGTGATAAAGCTTGTACACAGGCTTGGGAAACCAACAGCAATGCGACATTTTTTTCCGGCCCCACTTAAGAGACATATAGCGAAGGTGCATTAAACCACCCACCGAATCAGGAAGCTTACACCGTGAATTTGTTATTATGGATAACACTCGTAAGCTTCTGGCCACACCCAACACTTCACTGAGCATGTGCACTTGATCTGCCTCGTGTTGGTCTTCAAAATGCATAAGAAGTGTGCGCAGTCTCTTTGCGTGAGAGATCTGTTCAACAACATTAGGATTTATCATGTCAATGCATATATGACGGACAGTCTTCGGAATACAACCAGAGAAATTTAAGTCCACTCTTGTGCATTCACTCGCTGACACAGACCGGGCCAACTCATGCAAGAGATCATGCATGACAAATTTTTCTTCGTAATATTCATCATATAAGTGGCATTTTATAATGCGACTATCATGAGGCTCTGATTTGATGTCAAAAAAGGACTTTCTAGATAATGTGTCTAAATACTCCATTCCAATATCCTCTAGCTGTATCGTGTCATCCACCAATGGCTGGATCAGTCCTGAACCCATCCACAAGTACACCAATTCTTTCTTTGTGAACTCATAGCCTTTGTGAAATAAGCTGCAATACCTGAAACACACCTGCAAATGTGTTGCTAAATGTTGATAACTTAGCCTCAACACCGTCATAATCCCTTCACTGCCCTGCTGTGCATTATGAACACCCGAGTCCAAAATTCTGTTCCATGTGTTACTATCCTTGTTGCCGTTCAACAATCCACCGAGAACTTTTGCTGCCAATGGGGAACCACTGAGTTTGTTTACCATTTTCTTGCTGATCTGTTGTAGGTTCCTATAATCATCAGGATTAACACCGAAAAATGCATGCCTGTTCAAAAGAAGCAGGAGGTCAGTTTCTTCCAAGCCAGACAATGTTAGAGAGTGGCATTCCACCTGCAGTGTTCTTTCCCCCTGCACTGCTCTTGCAGCAACATCAGCTACCAACTGCATTCGGGTTGTCACCAGGATCTTGCTTCCTTTCTTCCCACATCTCAATGGACATAAAAGATTCACCCAATCCTGATATCTCTCATCATTCCATACATCATCCAGTACAAGGAGAAAGGTCTTGGAACTCAACCTCTCCTTGAGTTCTTTCTGGAGTGCATTTAGACTAACCATGGGTGCCTCTCTTCCGGTCATGTCCTCAAGGATCTTTCTTGTTAGTGCCTGAATGTCAAAATCGTGAGAAACACAAACCCAGATGACGAAATCGAAGCGGTCTTTGACATCTTTAGCATTGCATACATCTTGAGCAAGTGACGTCTTCCCTATTCCACCTATACCAACTACTGAAAACACGGCAATATCGCTGGCACTACTTTCAGGCTTGGTCAACCACTGAACTATAATCTTCCTCTCTACCTCTCTGCCAAGCAGAGGGCCACGAGACAGCGAGCTTGTCTGGCGCGAGTTTCTGAACTCCACATCCTGTTTATGTCTCTTCATCTTATCGTTGTTCAAGTGGTTGAGAACCTGCAAGAAACGCTCTACGCCAGCCGCAACATCATCCAGGGTCGTGACTGAATTTCTCAGCCTCTCTAGTGACCCTGTGTTGAACGCACGATTGAGCCCTTGAATGACCTTGCGCTTGTACTTACTGACAGAGCCACGCACCTTGTTATTATCTTGTCTTTTCACCTCCTCCTCGAGCCTGTAGTACTCGAGCTCATCGACGGCGTCTTCGGCTTCCTCGACGGCATCTCTGAGCTGCCACAGCCATGCATCCAGCGCGTTGCTCTGATCCCTGATTTCCTCCGTGTCAACAGCGTCAAAGACGACCTGGATCTGTGGAAGCAGCCTCTCTAGCCTCTCTCTGGCACTCTTGAGCCCTCCGGCTTTCTGGTTGTCCTTCAGATAGTCAAAGGCCTTGTTGACAATATTGGTGATGATTGACGTCGCAATAGCTTTGCCGGCAAAAACCGCGGCGGCGGAAGCCATGGCTGGGTTATTGGGGGATCCACGGCGGGTGAAGGAGAGGCTGCAGTGGCGAGCACGCGCAGGGGGCGCACGATATGGGCGCCGCTCGGCTCGGGGAAGATTCTGGCAGACGAACGGCGCAGCCTTGAGGTGGCGATGGCGGCCGGACTCGGAGGAGCTGGCGGCGCTCGTGGATGAACCGATGCGGGCGGCCGGGGAAGGAACGGCCCAGCCCAATCGCAGAGTTGGCGTGCGAGCCGAGCTCCGCTTCAGATCGGTAAACTTCCGGACGAGGGCAGAGAAGCTGTGGTGGCGGGAGACGCTCGGTGGAGATGCCGGCGGGCGGGCGAGCGGCGGCCGTAGTCGGAGGAGGCTTCGATCAGGGAGGCACCCACCGGACCTGGCAGCTCCCCGGCGGCGCGCTCACCCTCGCTGATGCGCACCTGGTCAACTCCCTCCCTCCGGCACCCAGCGGCTGTTGACTTCTGTAAAGCTGCTTTGTAATTCTATAATTGTAGTGCTAATCGGGACAGCTGTGCTACCGACTGAAGTTGTAATGTGCACAACCATATGTTTTTACTCCCTCCGTCCCATATTGTAGGATGTTTCGACACTATACTAGCATAAAAAAAAGTCTTATATTATGGGATAGTGTGAGTAGTTTATAGTTTATACTAGTGTAGTTAGGTCTCCATTGAGATCTAACTAAGTCTTAGTCAAGCGATATAACACGAATCTGAACATAAGATCTCACGAATATAGCATCGAGGACATAACTAAGTCTCAGTCAATTGATATTTAGCAGCAGTGTTTATATATATATTCGCCTGGGCTGCACAGATGAATAGTAAATTCAAAAACAGTACTGAATAATTTAAAAATTCTGAATTTTTTTGTTGGAGAAATATGACTGAGTGTGCGAGGTACGTGTCAAATTGCAAAGCATGTGAACATCTGAGTAGATCTCAGCAAAAAAAAAAAATCAAGTCTAAACGGTGCACAAAGAGTAAACTTGGGTGCCTAAACCCTAAACCCTAAACCTTTTTACGACCAGCCAGGCAAAAAACTTCAGTTGCGGCGTCGCCTTGGATCCCCAGATTTCCGATGCGGCCACCATGTTTGTGCGTCCGTGGAAGAACACTCTGTAGTCATTTTTGGTGGAGTAGCATCCCGAGTCCGTCCATATCCAGTGAAATGAGTCTGCTGCTTCACTACCAGAATCGCCCCCTATGCCGACGGCTAGGCCTAATTCCCGTCGGGACAGGCCTATCCCCGTCGGCATAGGACCGTCGGCAACATATCCGTCGGCGTCGCCCGGGAGGCCGTCGGCATAGATCCTATCCCGACGGCGTCCGTACATCTAGGCCGAGGGCCGTCGGCAACGTCCCCGCCTAACGGTGGCTGCCGTCAAGTGCTGACCAATAGCTGCGCGCCACGTGGCACATGTATGCCGACGGCTCAGCCGTCGGCGTAGTTTAAATCTATGCCGACGGCTAGCTGAGCCCTGCACCAAGAATGCCCAGTGGCTGCCACGTGGTAGCTATGCCGACGGCCTAGCCGTCGGCGTACTTTACAACTATGCCGACGGCTAGACCGTCGGCATAGCTGCCACGTGTCAGCCACTGGGAGCTCACGCCATCTCTATGCCGACGGCTAGGCCGTCGGCATAGTTTCTGTCTGTTTTTTTTTCTGTTTCTTTTCAGCTCAATTCATTTGAATATATACAACATATATAAGAATCATACAGCAATATATGCATCACATAACAATAAGGAGCAGCATCACACAACAAATGCATCATCACACAACATAAGAAGCATCGCAAACCATAAACATATAAGTATCATCACCACCAAGCATATAAGAATATTACAAACAACAATAAGTAACATCACAAGCATATAAGTATCATCACCACCAAGACCGCCACAAGTCACCCAAAGGCTTAAGCGCCTGGACGTCGAGCACCGCGGAGGTCGTCACCGCCAAGTCCGCCGAAGCCCAGGTCGTCACTGCTAGCGGCAGCGCTACCGCCAAGACCGCCACCGCCTCCGCCTCCGCCTCCGTGGATCGGAGTGATCGGGCTCCGTGACTCGGGAGTGCTGCGAAGACCACCACCAACGGTAGACGATCCACCGGTTCCCTGGATGTTGAAAAGACATGTTAACGGGATATATGACTGTGTTGAATAAACGATATGCTTTGGGTGAATAGATTGGGGATGAACTAACCGGCGAGGGGCCAGCGTTCTGTGCCAGAAACTCCTCAAAGGTAAGCAGCCTTGGTTGTGGTGGAGGAGATGGTGCTGGTTGCAATTGAGGAACCCTGCCGGCCACCATTTCCTGAAGAGCGTGCTGCATCATGCGATTGTTCTGCTCATGGAATGCAAAAAGGCTCTCGTGCCACGCCATGGTCTCCTGGCGTGTGTACTCCATGTAGGCCTACGGTATGACATGATGGAACTCATAAAACTACTAAATGCGGAAAATAAAGTGATCAATGAAGATAAGAGGGAAAATACTTACAGATTGCCGCTCCTGAAAGAGGGACTGTGACTGCGCACTGGTCATGGGCGTGCTCGTGCGCTGGCTCAGGCTCGGGTCGATCCGATGGAGCTGTGTGTAGGAGATAGTAGGAGTGATCACAGCATCCAGAACCACCTCCCTACCGTGCTCCTTGGGCCCCATGCCCACCACCACCCTCTCGTCCAGGTCCGCCGCAATGGGGTCAGGTGTGTCAGGATGTAACCTCAGATACCCTTCGGAGTAGGCCTTCTTCCTCTGCGCGGTCTTGCCGTAGTACTTGGGCTCGCCAGGCTTGGAGTCCTTCCGCGTATGGGCGATCTCCCACGCCTGCATGTGTGAGAGCGGCCGCTTCAGTTTCTCCTCCTGCACCACCAAACAGAGGTTAGTCATACATAAGAAAGTGACGGTAAATAGAAGAAGAAGAAGAATGTTTAATGAGGTTAGTCATACATTAAGTGTCTTGTGGAGAAAGTGGTTTCGGTTTCCCTGAGCATGTACTCCCTCCTTCCCTCGGTTAGCCTTGTTTTTGATGCTCGTAGCCGCCCAGGCTCCATCCTTATCACACCAAAGATCCACCAATGCCGCCCAGGACTCGTCTTTTCCATAACACCAATTTGGACACACGTACATAATGAAAGCATAATGGCATGTCAACACGAAACGGTGAAATGTACCACGAACATCGGAATGAAAAATCTTTTATACTTACCGCCAAGTACTCGTGCCTCTCCAAGGTAATGCCCATCCTCCGCGCTTCTTCCTTGGTCATCTTCACACCAAGAGCGTCATGATAGTATGTCGAGATTGGCACCCAGCGCACCTCGTACTGGAGCTGGCGGGCCTTCTTCTTGGCTTGGCGCAGCACGATCTGGCCGGCTCTGGCCTGGTGCTTCGGAAGAACTCGATAGAATTTCTACAATCATGCATGAAACAAGAATGGAAGAAGCCATGAGTTAAATCATTCATGAAACCAGAATGGACTTGTGCTTCTGAAGAGAACTCACCCAGAAAGTAGTGATCACGGCCTTGGCATGGGTCTCATGGTCCGCGTGGAGGGCCGCTTCCCAGTGGTCCCAGCTCGTGGCCAAAACCCGACGGTCCGGGTGCCTGACTGGATCCGGACAGTACAGCCCCGGCCAGTGTAACTTCAGCAAGACGGTGGTGAGGCAGTTGGGAATACGGGCCCCTTTAGGATAAATCCAGTTGCTGCAAAAGAATGAAATATTAGCATGTGACAAGCAAAATAAATAACTACCGGAATGAGCATGTGACAAGCAAAAGAATGAAATTCTTATAAAGTGGCACTTACTCTTTCCCCGTGGGCTCAATGAGCCACTTCTGCTCCTCAGTAGCAGGAATCTGCTTTGGTAGCTTTGCGTTACCACGCAGCCACCCCTTGTTGCCAACCCCCTCCGCGCCACCACCATCATCCCCGCCACCACCATCATCTCCACCACCACCCTCCTCCTCGCCTGCCTCCTCCTCCTCGCCTGCCTCCTCCTCCTCCTCCTCGTCCCCCTCCCCAACCTCCTCCTCCACCTCCTCCTCGGCCCCATCCCGAACCTCTTCCTCCTCCTCGTCCTCCTCCTCCTCCTCGTCAGAGGGTACCTCACTAGAGGAGGGTACCTCACTAGAGGAGGGCCTCGAAGACAACACCCCTAAGTCGGTGAGGGTGCGCTCTTTCTGGCCGCGACCCCCTGTAGTGGCTCTACCCCCACCACCTCGCCCTCTAGGGGCTCTCCCCCTGCCCCCTCCTCTAGGGGCACCTCTCCCTCGACCTCCCTGTGAGGAGTCATCGTCAAGTAGCCGGGGGGGAGGATTACGTGCTCGACCACTCCGACTAGGCAGGCCGACGACCTTGCGGAGGAAACCCACGCCGTCGGCCTTCCCCTTGCCCATGTTCCATGAACCTGCATTGAAAAGAGAATAAGCAGTTAGTACATTAATAAAATGAAGGAAAAGGCATAATAATAAGGAATAATAAACACATTAATAAAAAAGCATATTCCTAAACTATAGGAAAAAAAGACTTGAAACGTACATTTGCTAGAACCCATACGAATCATCACTGTTGTAACCTCTTTCTCGGTCGGTCTCATCATCACTATCAATCATATCATCTTCGTTGTCTGACGGAGGTGGAGGCTCTTCCTCGTCGTCAACGTCTTCGTTTAACTTTTCTAGCATAAGTATGTCATTTTCATTGAAAATGGCCTCACCATCATTCCGTGCATCGTCGTCGTTTGGATCCACATCATCATCACCCAATGGTCTAGCGTCATCGTTTCTAACCACATCATCATCATCAGGTTGCTCTTGATAGAACACTCCCTCGTATGTCGTGGGGTTAATGTTGTAGTAATCGTCTTCATTCGGGTCCGGTAGCTTACCATGTGGCGACACCTTGAACACAACTTCCCAACCCTTTAGGTACTCTTTCTGGCATGGGTAAGGCAGATAATAAACTTGTGTAGCTTGGGTAGCCGCAATGAAGAGATCGGCTCCGGCATAGACGGTTGATGGTTTAACTTCGACCAAACCAATGGAAGGCGTATGTTTTACCCCCTCCCGCGGATCGAACCATCGGCATTTGAACACAGGCAGACTTAGGGTCTCACGCCCCTTGCGGAATTTAATCTCGTATATATTTTGTACCCTTCCGTAGTAGTCTACTGAATTTTGACCGGGGGTGTACACTCCGGTATTTATAGTTTTGGGATCAGGCCGGCTGTTCTGGTGCTCCTCTGTATGGAAGCGATACCCATTCACATCATACTTTTTACATGTCATGGCGGCAGGGTCAAAACCCATGGAAACCCATCTCAATTCATCATCCATAGATATGTTCGGATCTTTTCCCTACAAGTATAATTGAAATTGCTGGGTGCATTAGTTCGGTTAACTAATAAATGTTGAACTAGGTATTTAATAGGGGAATGTGGAAAATTACTTTCTCCATGAACCAAGCAACAAAATTTTTACGTCCAGGGTTTCCATGACGGAGAAGAGTAAGTGCCTCCGCCTCAGTAGGAGGATTCATTCCCATCCATTCCTCTTGAACGAAATCACTAAAAGAAGAAAAGCGGTGTTAGACCGGGACTAAGTGAACATAGAACATGATGATGTGGAAGACATAAAGGAATGGTGTAGTGGTATTACCTCATCCACACTTCCTCAACTTCCTTGATGTTGTGCAAGATATAGAACATGAGGTCCTCCCACTCTTGTCGTGGCATGTTATAAGATTTCGAGGCCCCAGCCCTCCCACCTTGCACGTTGAATAGATGGAGCCTGGGTTGATACTTGGGCTCTTCTATATTGTATCGAGGCACCTTGTTATGCAGATGGGGAACGTGGTCTGGATAGTATGATGTCCTGAGGTCTGACACCTCCTCTAGGATAACTGCCTCAGCTATGGAAGCTTCAATCTTAGCTTTGTTTCCACATTTCTGTCGGAGATGCTTGTTCTGTCTCTCAGGGCCATACTGCCAGCGATTCTGCATAGGCCCCCCCCCCCCAACAATACCTCATTCGCGAGGTGCAGAATGAGATGTGTCATCGGAGTAAAGAAGCCTGGCGGAAAGATATACACGTCTCGGCAAATAGCCGAGAGAATGTGCTCCAGAGAACAATGGGGAGGCGCCGCCGAAATCCTGTCTCGGAACAGGGTAGAACATGGAGAACATACCCAATCTACACATCCTCGGGCTGTCCGTGGAAAACGCTGGACAATCCGAAAGAGCTGCGGTGATAAATATGCAATTGAATGCATATTTATCGATGCAACCCTTTCGGACGGGAGACGCCTAGGTTACGCGACTTGACTTGAGAATGAAATCTAGTGACATGAAAAAATGTAGGAGATGGACTTGTAGCTCACCCTCGGTTGTAGGGGAAGGAGTCGAACAACAGCGGGATGCTTAGGGACCAACGCGTCGGACGACGGTCACTCCGATGAAATGCAACACCACAAAGCCTACAAATTCCACTGAAAGAACAACTTAGATCAACACATCTCAGTCAAGTGTCAAACTTTTGTCTTCTATTCTTTTAGCAAGATCATCATGAGTATCAATTTTTTTAGCAAGATCATCACATCTTAGTAAGTCTCAAAATTTTGTCTTCAATTATTTTAGCAAGATCATTATGAGTATAAAAAAAAATAGCAAGATCATCACATCTCAGTCAAGTGTCAAAATTTTGTCCAACATCCATCCATCCATTCATCTATCATTAACTTGACCAACATCCATTCATCAACATGACCTAACATTAAATTTATGACAAACAAAGTTTCTAAAAAAATTCACCGACATTCCATCCATCCACCATCTATGATTCTAACAACATCCATGCATCCATCTAACAAAAACTTATCCATACATCCATCCACCTAAAAATAGTAGCAAGAAGAAGAAAAAAAACATACAAAAAAAATCTATTTATCTAACTATCTATCCATCCATTCATCTAGCAGCACAGCAGCGGCAGGGGAGCAACGGCAGCAGCGGGGGGAGCGGCAGGGTGGCGGGGGAGCTCACCGAGGGGGGCAGTAGGGGAGCGGCAGGACCGCAGGGGGGCGGGGGACGTGGTGGCGGAGGTGGTGTCGGAGGGGTCGGCGACGGGCGGCGGAGCGTGGGCGGCCGGGGGCTCCCTGGTGCTCACTAGCAGCAGAGGAGGGCCGGGAAGGGGGCGCCGGACCGCCGGAGCCGTGGCCGTGGCCAGCTCACCACTAGCAGGAGGGTCGGGAAGGGGGCGAGGACGACGGGGCCAGTGCCGGGACGGGGCCGCATGGTGCGGGGCGGTCGGGGACGGTCGGCGACGGTGCAGCGCGAGGACGCGCGGTGCAGTGCAGGGACGGTGGGTGAGCGGCGCGGGGAGGAGACGGTGCGACGCGGCCAGGACGGGGGCGGCAGCGGCGCAGATGGGGGCGTCGGCGGTGCGGGGCTGGGATGGCCGGCGACGGGGGGATCGAGTGGCGGAGGGCGGGGATCGAGCGGCAGCGGGGCTGGATCAAGCGGGGAGGGCGGATGAGGGGGTTAGGTCGAATGAGCGGTCGGGGCATGGGGTGCCCGGTTGGATAAGGTGTGAGGTATGCCGACGGTGTAACCGTCGGCATAGGTTGTTTCCACCTATGCCGACCGCTATGCCGTCGGCATACCTGTTATATATTTTTTATTATTTTTTTAAATTCAATTCAATTTATTTTAAAAATGTCCTAACAAAATATAATTATTAATTTTACATAAGCTAGCTATCCAGGTGACAAGTTCGGCAACTATGTAAAGTACTGTAAAAAAATAAAAATATATTCAGTCGTACCCGCACGATTCCCCCCTCAAAGTGACGGCGACACTGTCGTCCGTGGAGGGGGGCACACCCCGGAGCCGCGAGCCACCACGCTTCCATAGGCGTAGGAGGGCCCACCGCAACACGTGGCGGCATTGCTACCCCCCTAGGTACCCCGTCCCGTCTAACCCTGACACAGACGACCGCCGGATCTGGCACTTTGACTTTCGCCGGACGGGGTTTGACCGGTGGACCTTTTCACGTGGTTATGATAGCCCAGCCCATAGCTACACGTCTCCGGGGTGTGGCCCCCCTCACGGACGGCGCTGTCGCCGGCACCTTTAGGGGGGAAACGGACGCGTCGGGTCTACACGGAGGGGATCTTGCTGTGGGTTTGGCCCGGATGTTTCTCCCAAGTGTTCCTATGGGCTGACCTAACACAACCGGGTGGAGAGGTCCATTGGTCAAAGCCCGTCCATGGAAAGTCAAAGGGTTAGATCTCGTGGTCAAACGCTACAGAGGGTTAGGCGGGGCGGGGGCCCTGGGGGTGTAGCAATGCCACCGGAGCGTCACACCGGGCCCTCATACATGCCGTACGGTGTGGTGGCATGTCTGAAGAGGCGGCACGCGTCTCCAGGGTGTGGCCCCCCTCGCGGACGGCGATGACACAGTAGTAGACGTTTTGCGGTAACGGTGCGGCGTGAATATTATTAAATACTCGGAGCGCGATAAAATCATGAGTTTTTTACACGACGTGGGCACATGTGATATAGGACTGATGGTAATTTTTCATAATTTTTGGTGATGGAGAAGTATCTGAACACTTCCCTCTACGCGGATTGCTCTTCGCAAGTCTATGACTGTGGCCGGCGGGCTCCGGGGGCTAGCATGCAGTCTAGAAGTGTTGTGGCGGTTGCAAATGCCCGGCATGCGTCTCCGGGGTGTGGCCCCCCTCACGGACGGCGCCGCCGGCACCTGGAGGGGGGAAACATACGTGTCGGGTCTACATGGAGGGGATCTTGCTGTGGGTTTGGCCCGGATGTTGCTCCCAAGTGTTCCCATGGGCTGACATAACACAACCGGGTGGAGAGGTCCACTAGTCAAAGCCCGTCCGTGGAAAGTCAAAGGGCTAGATCTCGTGGTCAAACGCTACAGAGGGTTAGGCGGGACGGGGGCCCTGAGGGTGTAGCAATGCCACCGGAGCATCGCACCGGGCCCTCATACATGCCGTACGGTGTGGTGGCATGTCTGAAGAGGCGGCACGCGTCTCCGGGGTGTGGCCCCCCTCACGGACGGCGATGACATAGTAGTAGACGTTCTGCGGTAACGGTGTGGCGTGAATATTATTAAATACTCGGAGCGCGATAAAATCATGAGTTTTTTACACGATGTGGGCACATGTGATATAGGACTGATGGTAATTTTTCATAATTTTTGGTGATGGAGAAGCATCTAAACACTTCCCTCTACGCGGATTGCTCTTCGCGTGTCTACGACTGTGGCCGGCGGGCTCTGGTGGCTAGCATGCCGTCAAATCTTGCGTAGGCGGCCTCTCACAAGTCTGGAAGTGTTGTGGCGGTTGCAAATGCCCGGCATGCGTCTCCGGGGTGTGGCCCCCCTCACGGATGGCGCCGCCGCCGGCACCTAGAGGGGGGAAACGGACGCGTCGGGTCTACATGGAGGGGATCTTGCTGTGGGTTTGGCTTGGATGTTGCTCCCAAGTGTTCCTATGGGCTGACCTAACACAACCGGGTGGAGAGGTCCACTGGTCAAAGCCCGTCCGTGGAAAGTCAAAGGGCTAGATCTCGTGGTCAAACGCTACAGAGGGTTAGGCGGGACGGGGGCCCTGAGGGTGTAGCAATGCCACCGGAGCATCGCACCGGGCCCTCATACATGCCGTACGGTGTGGTGGCATGTCTGAAGAGGCGGCACGCGTCTCCGGGGTGTGGCCCCCCTCACGGACGGCGATGACATAGTAGTAGACGTTCTGCGGTAACGGTGTGGCGTGAATATTATTAAATACTCGGAGCGCGATAAAATCATGAGTTTTTTACACGATGTGGGCACATGTGATATAGGACTGATGGTAATTTTTCATAATTTTTGGTGATGGAGAAGCATCTAAACACTTCCCTCTACGCGGATTGCTCTTCGCGTGTCTACGACTGTGGCCGGCGGGCTTCGGTGGCTAGCATGCCGTCAAATCTTGCGTAGGCGGCCTCTCACAAGTCTGGAAGTGTTGTGGCGGTTGCAAATGCCCGGCATGCGTCTCCGGGGTGTGGACCCCCTCACGGACGGCGCCGCCGCCGGCATCTAGAGGGGGGAAACGGACGCGTCGGGTCTACATGGAGGGGATCTTGCTGTGGGTTTGGCCTGGATGTTGCTCCCAAATGTTCCTATGGGCTGACCTAACACAACCGGGTGGAGAGGTCCACTGGTCAAAGCCCGTCCGTGGAAAGTCAAAGGGCTAGATCTCGTGGTCAAACGCTACAGAGGGTTAGGCGGGACAGGGGCCCTGGGGGTGTAGCCATGCCACCGGAACGTCGCACCGGGCCCTCATACATGCCGTACGGTGTGGTGGCATGTCTGAAGAGGCGGCACGCGTCTCCGGGGTGTGGCCCCCCTCACGAACGGCGATGACACAGTAGTAGACGTTCTGCGGTAACGGTGCGGCGTGAATATTAATAAATACTCGGAGCACGATAAAATCATGAGTTTTTTACACGACGTGGGCACATGTGATATAGGACTGATGGTAATTTTTCATAATTTTTGGTGATGGAGAAGTATCTGAACACTTCCCTCTACACGGATTGCTCTTCGCGTGTCTACGACTGTGGCCGGCGGGCTCCGGGGGCTAGCATGCCGTCAAATCTTGCGTAGGCGGCCTCTCACAAGTCTGGAAGTGTTGTGGCGGTTGCAAATGCCCGGCATGCATCTCCGGGGTGTGGGCCCCCTCACGGACGGCGCCGCCGCCGGCACCTGGAGCGGGGAAACGGACGCGTCGGGTCTACACGGAGGGGATCTTGCTGTGGGTTTGGCCCGGATGTTGCTCCCAAGTGTTCCTATGGGCTGACCTAACACAACCGGGTGGAGAGGTCCACTGGTCAAAGCCCGTCCGTGGAAAGTCAAAGGGCTAGATCTCGTGGTCAAACGCTACAGAGGGTTAGGTGGGACGGAGGCCCTGGGGGTGTAGCAATGCCGCTGGAGCGTCGCACCGGGCCCTCATACATGTCGTACGGTGTGGTGGCATGTCTGAAGAGGCGGCATGCGTCTCCGGGGTGTGGCCCCCCTCACGGACGGCGATGACACAGTAGTAGACGTTCTGCGGTAACGATGCGGCTTGAATATTATTAAATACTCAGAGCGCGATAAAATCATGAGTTTTTTAAACGACGTGGGCACATGTGATATAGGACTGATGGTAAATTTTCATAATTTTTGGTGATGGAGAAGTATCTGAACACTTCCCTCTACGCGGATTGCTCTTCACGTGTCTACGACTGTGGCCGGCGGGCTCCGGGGGCTAGCATGCCGTCAAATCTTGCGTAGGCGGCCTCTCACAAGTCTGGAAGTGTTGTGGCGGTTGCAAATGCCCGGCATGCGTCTCCGGGGTGTGGCCCCCCTCACGGACGGCGCCGCCACCGGCACCTGGAGGGGGGAAACGGACGCGTCGGGTCTACACGGAGGGGATCTTGCTGTGGGTTTGGCCCGGATGTTACTCCCAAGTGTTCCTATGGGCTGACCTAACACAACCGGGTGGAGAGGTCCACTGGTCAAAGCCCGTCCGTGGAAAGTCAAAGGGCTAGATCTCGTGGTCAGACGCTACAGAGTGTTAGGCGGGACGGGGGCCCCGGTGGTGTAACAATGCCACCGGAGCGTCGCACCGGGCCCTCATACATGCCGTACGGTGTGGTGGCATGTCTGAAGAGGCGGCATGCGTCTCCGGGTGTGGCCCCCCTCACGGACGGCGATGACACAATAGTAGACGTTCTGCGGTAACGGTGCAGCTTGAATATTATTAAATACTTAGAGTGCGATAAAATCATGAGTTTTTTACATGACATGGGCACATGTGATATAGGACTGATGGTAATTTTTCATATTATTTGGTGTTGGAGAAGTATCTGAACACTTCCCTCTACGCGGATTGGTCTTCGCTTGTCTACGACTGTGGCCGGCGGGCTCCAAGGGCTAGCATGCCGTCAAATCTTGCGTAGGTGGCCTCTCACAAGTCTGGAAGTGTTGTGGCGGTTGCAAATGCCCGGCATGCGTCTCCGGGGTGTGTCCCCCCTCACGGACGGCGCCGCCGCCGGCACCTGGAGGGGGGAAACGGACGCGTCGGGTCTACATGGAGGGGATTTTGCTGTGGGTTTGGCCCGGATGTTGCTACCAAGTGTTCCTATGTGCTGACCTAACACAATCGGGTGGAGAGGTCCACTGGTCAAAGCCCGTCCGTGGAAAGTCAAAGGGCTAGATCTCGTGGTCAAACGCTATAGAGGGTTAGGCGGGACGGGGGCCCTGGGGGTGTAGCAATACCACCGGAGCATCGCACCAGGCCCTCATATATGCCATACGGTGTGGTGGCATGTCTGAAGAGGCGGCACGCGTCTCCGGGGTGTGGCCCCCCTCACAGACGGCGATGACACAGTAGTAGACGTTCTACGGTAACGGTGCGGCGTGAATATTATTAAATACGCAGAGCGTGATCAAATCATGAGTTTTTTACACGACGTGGGCACATGTGATATAGGACTGATGGTAATTTTTCATAATTTTTGATGATGGAGAAGTATCTGAACACTTCCCTCTATGCGGATTGCTCTTCGCGTGTCTACGACTATGGCCGGCGGGCTCCGGGGGCTAGCATGCCGTCAAATCTTGCGTAGGCGGCCTCTCACAAGTCTGGAAGTGTTGTGGCGGTTGCAAATGCCCGGTATGCGTCTCCGGGGTGTGGCCCCCCTCACGGACGGCGCTGCCGCCGGCACCTGGAGGGGGGAAACGGACGTGTCGGGTCTACACGGAGGGGATCTTGCTGTGGGTTTGGCCCGGATGTTGCTCCCAAGTGTTCCTATAGGCTGAACTAACACAACCGGGTGGAGAGTTCCACTGGTCAAAGCCCGTCCGTGGAAAGTCAAAGGGCTAGATCTCGTTGTCAAACGTTACAGAGGGTTAGGTGGGACGGGGGCCCAGGGGGTGTAGCAATGCCACCGGAGCGTCGCACCGGGCCCTCATACATGCCGTACGGTGTGGTGGCATGTCTGAAGAGGCGGCACGCGTCTCCAGGGTGTGGCCCCCCTCACGGACGGCGATGACATAGTAGTAGACGTTCTGCAGTAACGATGCGGTGTGAATATTATTAAATACTCGGAGCGCGATAAAATCATGAGTTTTTTACACGACGTGGGCACATGTGATATAGGACTGATGGTAATTTTTCATAATTTTTGGTAATGGAGAAGTATCTGAACACTTCCCTCTACGCGGATTGCTCTTCGCGTGTCTACGACTGTGGCCGGCGGGCTCCGGGGGCTAGCATGCCGTCAAATCTTGCGTAGG
Organism: Thinopyrum elongatum; assembly: GCA_011799875.1. Taxonomy (NCBI): domain Eukaryota; kingdom Viridiplantae; phylum Streptophyta; class Magnoliopsida; order Poales; family Poaceae; genus Thinopyrum; species Thinopyrum elongatum. The sequence goes on from CM022303.1 coordinate 690,321,614, forward strand.
CGGCCTCTCACAAGTCTGGAAGTGTTGTGGTGGTTGCAAATGCCCGGCATGCGTCTCCGGGGTGTGGCCCCCCTCACGGACGGCGTCGCCGCCGTCATCTGGAGGAGGGAAACGGACGCGTCGGGTCTGCACGGAGGGGATCTTGCTGTGGGTTTGGCCCGGATGTTGCTTCCAAGTGTTCCTATGGGCTGACCCAACACAACCGGGTGGAGAGGTCCACTGGTCAAAGCCCGTCCGTGGAAAGTCAAAAGGCTAGATCTCGTGGTCAACCGCTCCTGGGTTAGGCGGGATGGGGGCCCTGGGGGGTAGCAATGCCACCGGTGCGTCGCACCGGGCCCTCATACATGCGGGGTGGTGTGGTGGCATGTCTGAAGAGGCGGCATGCGTCTCCGGGGTGTGGCCCCCCTCGCGGACGGCGCCGCCGCCGTCACCTGGAGGGGGGAAACGGACGCGTCGGGTCTACACGGAGGGGATCTTGCTGTTGGTTTGGCCCGGATGTTGCTTCCAAGTGTTCCTATGGGCTGACCCAACACTACCGGGTGGAGAGGTCCACTGGTCAAAGCCCATCCATGGAAAGTCAAAAGGCTAGATCTCGTGGTCAACCGCTCCTGGGTTAGGCGGGATGGGGGCCCTGGGGGTAGCAATGCCACCGGAGCGTCGCACCGGGCCCTCATACATGCGGGGTGGTGTGGTGGCATGTCTGAAGAGGCAGCATGCGTCTCCGGGGTGTGGCCCCCCTCCAAGTGACGGTGGCACTGCCTTCCATGGAGGGGGGGCCACACCGCGGAGCCCCAAGACGGGCGTCTACGCATGCCAGAACACTTTCACACATGCATCGGGACCCGTGCGATGTTTTGGTGGCATAGCTACACCCCAAAGGCCACCCCGAATCCCCGCACTAACCAAATTCCCTCCAAGTCGACCGTTTCCCCCCTCCGTGACACGGCGGCAGCGACGTCCGTGAGGGGGACAATCGATATACCATCGGGGTATGTTTTTTGTTTAGATAAGGCACATTTATCTTGTGAAAAAATAAAAAATAATATAAAGTAAAAATAAAAAAATAAAGGTATGCCGACGGCACGCACACGTTGCTACGATCCCATGGATCGATGACGTGGCATCGCTAGCGGATCGATGACGTGGCAGAGGGCATGGGCCAGGCCTATGCCGTCGGCATATATCTGCCACACCACGGGACCCCCACTCCCTCGGATCGATGATGTGTCGACGACGCGGATCGGTGATGTCAGCAAATCTATGCCGACGGCCGTCGTTAGCACCCGTCGGCGTAGTTTCGACGCCGTCAAACGGTCGTCGCTGATCGGGTAGGTGGGCACGGGCTATGCCGACGGCCTCACCTATGCCGACGGCCCCCGTAGGCGTATCGCGAGCGGTCCCGACGGCCATATTATGCCGACGGCGCCCGTCGGCATAGATCGACATATGCCGACGGCATTTCTACGCCTACGGCCTGCCCTAGGCCGTCGGGATATATCCATCTATGCTGACGGGGGCCGTCGGCGTACGCAGATATTCTGGTAGTGCTTGAGACGTAGTTGCCGCTTATCAATGTATCTTGCTCCACAGCACACAAAATTGCACGATCAGTCCCACAGCAAGAATTGGCCCTTGATTTGCGAGATCCACTTGACTTGTTCTAGCCCTCTGGCCACCGAGCAGGATACGTGCGATTTGGCGGGCACCACAAGCATAATATCTGACGCAATTTCTGCCGCTGATTCCCCTTCAATCCAACGATCGACCCAGAAGACCGAGGCGATGCCGTTGCCGATTATGCAGACAATTGATGAAGCAAACACGGCTGCAGCCGCCGATCCAATGTCAACCTGCATGCAGTCCATGCCACGGCCTCAGGGGGGGTCAATTCTTGTTAGCCATGACCAGCGCATCCGCAGGGCCGCGCTCAGGTATGCCAGGTTGTGGATCCCCAATCCCCCAAACTCTTTTGGCAGGCAGATCATCTCCCATGCCACCTTACAATGCCCTGCCCTAGCTTTGCTCGATCCCCTCCACAAGAATTTTCTACGTATTGCGTCGAGCGTGCGCAACATCCATGGTGGAAGATCCAATGAGAGCATGTGGTAGATTGCGGACGCTGTAAGTCACCCCGGGCATAAAAACCGAAGACCGAAAACCGAACCCGAAAAGACCGAGATCGAACCCGAAAAGACCGAACTAGAAAAGACTGAATAAGAAACGGTCTGCACAAATAGAAGACCGAACTATTTATGGTATGTTCGGTCATACTGTCTTCAAGACCGAATAGCCCGTATAGACCGAATTAATAAAAGCCCATATGCAAGAGTATAGCAAAGGCCGATCAGGCCAGCCCAAGTCACGAGCGAGCTACACACACGACCTCATGCCCTCGGCCTCACCTCACAGTTCAGAGCAACCAGCAGCCGGCCGCTTCACTCTGTTCCTCTTTTCTCTCCCACACGATGAACCCTAGCCGCCGCCCGCCGCCCGTCGCTGTCACCCGATGCCCCATCCCCCATCCCCCATGAGCCGTCAGCCCGTGATGACCGCCGCACCGAGGCGCGTTACGTGCCCGCGCGCCCCTGACTGATGAAGGTCGGTGCCCTGAGCCACGCCCAGGACCGGTGAGACGGTGACGACCAGCATCCAAGCCGTCGCACCGCGCCCAACCCGTCGAGCCGCACCGCCATCCCCGACCCGCCTGAGTCGCTCTACTGCCCGTGACGTGGCCATCCATCCCGTGCTCCATCTCGCAGTTCGTCACCGCCTCGTCCTCTTCCACGTTCGTCACCGGCTCGTCGCCTACTGTCCTCTTTCCGTGCTCCACCTCTTAGCAGAAATCAGTATATATTTTATGGCCTGGTCAGCATTTGATTCACCATGGTGCAATTAGTAATCACTGTTCTTCGTTTCCTCACTGACCAAAGTCATTGGTTAACCTCATTTGTGATGTTCATGCCCGGGGATGTCCAGATTGTATTTGGATTCATGTTCTATGATGTACAAATTTGTTGTCTCTGTACACACGCACCTCTATTTTAAGATTTTCATGTGGTGTACTGTACTCGATGCAGATTGCAAAGAACTGCACTTGTCTGAATATTTCTTATGTACACGTCCACCTCTATATACACATTTGTTGTCTCTCTACACACGCACCTCTATACACACATGCATCTCTGTACATGTAGTTTGCATACAACTGGTATTTGAAGTAACAAAATCCGAGTTGTACCAATTAATTTGGTTAGTTTGGTCGGGACCGAAGACCGAATAGTAAAGACCGAAGACCGAATAATGAAGAACCGAAAAGACCGAAATTATTTCGGTCTTCAATTATGGAAGACCGAATTCTTGAAAGACCGAAAAGACCGGACCGAACAAACCGAAAAGACCGAACGCCCGGGCTGAGCTGTAAGCATGTAGTTGATCAGGACAATTCTTCCTGCTTCAGTTAGCAATCCGCACTGCCAAAGTTGTAGCTGATTCGCGACCAGGACGATGAGCTGTTGAAGATCCTCCTTCCGTGGAGCCGTCGGAGATAAAGGCAGTCCCAAGTATTATACGTCTCCAACGTATCTATAATTTTTTATTGTTTCATGCTATTATAGTATCAATCTTGGATATTTTATATGCAATTATATACCATTTCTTGGCCCAGTGCGAGTTCCTGTTTTTTTGCATGCTTTTAGCTTTTCAGGGAATCAATATCGCGCAGAGTCCAAACGAGAAAAAAAAACTTTGAATTAATTTTTTTCTGGACTAAAAGAGACCCAGGAAGGTTCGGGAGAAGACCACACTAGTAGAAAACAGGGCTTTTGTCCCGGTTCCAGAGGGCCTTTAGTCCCGGTTCTGGAACTAGGACAAAAGGGTCGGGACTAAAGCCTCTAACCTTTAGTCCCGGTTCGCCACGTGGAATTTTTTTTTGAATTTTTTTCTTTTCTGATTTTCAAATCTTTGAATTATTTGACAATTTAGTCTCTAATCACCCCTCCCTCCTCACTGCTTCAGAATTTAATCTTTAATCAGCACTCATTCCAAATCGTCTAACTTCCCGGCCGGTCACCCATCCTCTCACTACTCCAGCCTGAGCACACTTAACTTTCAAGTTCTATTCCCCCTAGTTTCCAAGTCTGCACTTGTTGTTTTCCTAACAATACTAAGCTGTCAATCCTATTAACCCTTCGGAGTTGAACTTGAGCATTAAGCACCGTTTGAGTTTGAAACTATTATTCTAAAAAACAATAATTATTTAGTAACACTAATATTTCTTGAATAAGTAGTTTGACCAGATTTGACCATAGTTTGACCAAAATTCAAAAAAACTAAAATAATTATTTAGTAACACTAATATTTCTTGAATAAGTAGTTTGACCAGATTTAACCAAAATTAAAAAAAACTGAAATTTGAGCATAACTTTTTTTCCTTTAAGAATTTGAGGATTCTAAAATTTGCAAAACTGCCTTTGGCAGTCGAAATCGGATGTGGATTTTCGTGCTGATTTTTTTGATATATTATGCGTTTTTTTTCGACATTGTATGCAAAAGAGATGGTCGTTTTACTTTTTCATAACACTTTTTTGCAAAACATATCCAAATTTAAGTTTTTTAATTTTCCTAACTAGTAGATGTAGTAACATAACTACATCTCGAAGGATTTTAATTTTTGAAGTTTTTATCATTTTCTTTTGTTTTTTACAAAACTGAAATGGCGATACACCGGGGGGGGGGGGGGGAGGGGGGGGGGGGGGGGTGAGTTTGAAACCTCTTTAGTCCGGGATGGTGTCCATCCAATCCTACCGTTGACTACATCTGTCAGCACCGTCCCAGCCAGAGTCACGTTCTATTAAAGTGGCAAAAAGAATTACTTTTAATATAGCAAAACTAATTCTATCAACTATTATTAAAGGCTAAACAACTATTAATACAAAACTTTAGCAAAATTAATATTAATTAATTATAAAAATTTATCTACTGTTGTCTAACAGAAGCATACTACAACATGTTAAAATCTACATAAAGAACTAACTAAAAATAATTGAAAACAACAATTAAAGGACTAAAACAACTATGTAAGCAAAACAGTACTGTTTTAATTAAAATCATAATATAAATTATTCTAAAAATAACCAAATAAATCTTACTGTGACAACAATCTAACATGTGACTAGGAGCAAAAAGAATTAAATTAAAAACTATTTTTAAACTCAAATTATTCACAATCTAGGGCTTGAAGTAAATTTGAACAAATTCATATTTAAATCATTCAAATTTGAAAACTAATGGCACAAACAGAAATTAGACAAAATTTTGAATCTAATGCAAAAAGAATCACTCAAAAACATCAAATATCCTAAAAGATATAAGCAATTTAAAACAGAAACTAAACACAAAAAATAAATGGAAAAACAAAAAACAAATTTCAAAACCCCTTTAGTCCCGATTCGTGGCTCCAACCGGGACCTTTAGTCCCGGTTGCTCGAACCGGGACTAAAGGTAGCCACGAACCGGGACTAAAGGGCATCGCACCCTTTAGTCCCGGTTCGTGGCTCAAACCGGGATTAAATGTCCCATTTAAACCAGGACTAATGCCTGCCCAGCGCCTTAGCCGCTCGAACCGGGACTAATGCTCACATTATTCCCGGTTCATAATGCAACCGGGACTAATGCTTCGATCCGGCTGTGACGAAAGCCCTGTTTTCTACTAGTGCCAGAAGACCCACGGGAGAGCGACAAGCTCAGGGGAGGCACAAAGCAACGATATACGACGCAACTAATGCACAGAGAAATCTGAGGATAAAACGATTAGATAGGGAACTTGCACACTGCTGCTTTGCCAGATCATTACACCTGAATTTACAGACCAACCACTCCATTAAGATGCAATTTGCCGATCTATTGGATTTTTCTGATTCAGCAAACAGGCAACTTATACAGATGACAAGATAAAGGCAAGACACACGGGCTACAATCTCTTTAGAGGATCCCTTATCTGCATAAGAGTGCCACATCAGGTCTAACCGATGAACATGCATACCATGTGCAGAGTGTTACTTCTGCTGGTTCAAAGCAGTAACCTTGGCAAAGAGCTCGTTCAAAACCGAGGGATAGGTCGAAACTACATAATCCCAGCCATCAGTTGCCATTACTGCTTGCAAACACGAGGGGGGCTGGACCATGGTTTTGGGTACCGCCCGAGAAAACTGGTTACCGGGCGGTTACCGCGTTTCCCAGTACCCCACGAGAAATCAACTTCCCAAGCGAAAAATTCAGAAATTTTGAATTTGAATGAATTTTGAATGGATTTTTGACGAATTTTGTTCAGATTCAAAAAAATTCGTCCGAAATTTGCTCGGAATTTCGCGGTAACCGTGGTAACCGAGTTTCTCGGTGACCCACGAGAAAAAAGTGCCCCTCGGTAGCCAAAACCTTGGGCTGGACTTGGATAAACTTGACGCACGCCTCCTTCAATCCCTGGGAGTGGTGCTGCTCGGCTAGAGCAAGAGTGGACATCACCATCCTGACACATATGTGCTCAGATAACTGCTCCTCACCGTGGGGGCAGTAGAAGAGGAGCCAACAATGGCCTCCCACCATGAAAGGACGGGAGCTGATGCTCTTTTTGGTTCGCGAGTAGTCCTGGACCACAAGCAGATGGTACCCGCAGTCCGTGCTGGTTCGGACGGTCGACTGGGTGTCGGGGCACAGCTCGCCGTTGGCCACGACGGATACGCCGGCGAACGAAGACATGACCTGCGAGTCCACCGGAAATCTATCTACTCAGCCGCCGTCGACACTTGAAACCTTCAGAAATGGGATCGATGTGCTCGGGGGCTAACCTGGTCACGTCCCCTCGCTGCGTCGCGGACGGCGTTTCTCCCTGGGAACAGAGTTTGCGCCGCCGCCCGCGTCGCTCCTCGCCGGAAACAGATGGAGTTTGCACCGCTGGCTCTTCGGTGACTGCGGCCTGGGCCTGCTTAGATTTAGGGTTTACCCTCGCTCACCATGTGGATTGGGCTTTCGTTTTAAGGCCTTACAGCCCACGAGCTGGATAGCCCATCATCGGGGTCGTACGTGTGAAACAGATCGGGCTGAATTTTGTAGGAGTTAAAAAAACTTAATTTGTACTATTTTCTTTTCTTTCGACATTGCACTCAACTGTAATTGTGTGGATTCAAACAAAAAAGAACAAGGGCCACGCTAGGCGCCGACCGACCGGCCCCAAATCACGATCGGTGGGGCGGGGGGTGGGGGGGGGGGGGGGGGGGGGGTCGAGCCGTTCGATATGGCTTCCCTCGGCAGTTGGATCTATGGGCCTCCTAGCCCAAAACCCGATGCAACGAATTTTCTCATCGTTTTGTTGCAATGATGTCCCCTTGCAATGATGTCCCCCTCCCCACGACTTGGGGAGGAGGTCTCCCTCCCTTGTGTGCCAACCAGGGAGCTCCTCCAACTGGTTTCGGCCCCCCAAGCTTCTCTCACAAGCTAAGGGGGTGCCACAACCTTATTAGGCTCATAGGGCTCATTAACTTTCCCCTATGTGGCCTTTAGCTATTTTCTTTAGCCCATAACCCCTAAATAAATCCTAGGGGACTCTTAATCAATATTAGAGCCCGCTATTATTTATATTACATCCTTGGAAACTATTTCCGCCTATATATTATTTCCCAGTATTACCCGGTATTCCCTGAAACACTTCCGGCCGGTAACCCCAAAGCGCTTTCGGTTTCTCTCGAAACATGATCATCACACAACACTCGAGCTAGTCCTAGAGGCTAGACTAAGAACCAGGTTTTACCGTTCATAACTCTACACGTGCCTATAGGTTTTCCTCTAAATCACATATTCAAGAACCATGTCAGTTATAGCATAGAGTATAAATATCTAATTATAAATCTAAAAATAAATAATACAAATATTATTGCATCCAGGGCATATTTCCAACAGCCAGATGATTTTTTTTTTGCTCCTTATTTATCATGAGAGGAGATGTTGCGGGATCTCAACTTCAGTCCTCCAATGGAGATGCTGGATCTCAACTTCAGTCATGAACAAGATAAACCTGGACATAATCAAGAAGCTATTCATGAGGAGGAAGGAATTCATCAAGAAACTATTCATTAGAAGGAAGCAACAGGTAATAACAGAAAACATGATCTAGTACTACTGGCATGTTCTATTCCATTAATTTGATCTTTTTCCAAGAAAGCATGTTCTACTCCATGTACTAGTTGCATTTTCATTTCATGAATTTGTTCTACTCGATGATCTTGTTATTTTGCAAGAAAGCATGTTCCTGAATTATCTTTTGCTCATCTTTGCAAATGTTGATCATTCAGTAAGAAGAATTTCAATAAACCTATCAGATGAGCACAAGTTTGGTGTTTATTTTGCTTTGAAAGTAATCTAGAGCAAAGATTGAGAAGTTAAAAAAACAAGGAGCTCGTTGCAAGCCTCTTGAAGACAAGTCTAAACACTATTGAAATAATATGGAGAGAAGCAAATCAATAGATTGCAGAAGCTCAAGAAGTGGATGTCTCAAGCAAAATAAGGGTTGAGTTGTCCAAAAGCGAAAAGATCTGGATCTATCGAGGATATCGACAATTCCACTGAATAGAAGAAAGACACTTCGGGGTCTATCAAGGTCATTCGGAGTTTGAAGACTTTCAGAAGTAAGATAATAATATTACAATATTAAAGTTCTGCATCTCCGTGCTTGATAAGAATTGGATCACAAGTCTCATTCTTATATTCAAGGATATGAGAGTTAGTTCTATATGACAATGAAGAAAAAACCTATTATCTACTCCATCTCCATCACTCTCCCTCTTTTGCTCATCATCCTCTCTCACCAATGATTGCCTTCCGCTTTGCGGTTCCACTTATAGTTCAACCTCCACTCCTTTACCCACTCAGTGCTGCTCCATACAAATTTTGTATGTAAAACAAATTAAAATAAATATTTTATACTAAACTTTTATACCTTTTAGAACTTAGTTTTTTATAGTATAATCTTAATGCATATAATTTTCTATTAGTTAGTTTGCATAATTAGGCCACCTGAAAATATTCTTACATATTAATTACAGTATTATTCTTATACAATTGTAATATATATATATATATATATATATATATATATATATATATATATATATATATATTATATATATATTAACTATATGTAGTGACAAAAGTTCTCTTTGAATTAACTTTTGATGGTTGCATAATTATACAGTGTATACATATGTATTTTTGTATATATGCATGTGTTCATGTATACTCAAATATCTTTAGATATCATAATAAAGATCTAAAAAAGTTGTTTAAAAAATATCTAATTGTGTCTCTATTTTTTTTATAGTTGTCCCAACTTCCGCTCAAATTGTGGATTGCACTTAATTTTATATCTCAACATTTGCCCCCTCATGTTTTCTTTTCGAATTGGTTGTCGAGGGGGAGGAATCCCCACTTGTATATTGATCAGGATTCAAATGAATTTGAGTCAGTTTATGTGGGAATCCGTGTCGAAAACCATGATCCAGTTTATGTGGGAAATCTACTTGAAGACCGTAACAAGCCGAGCGGCAATACACCTTGCCGAAGCAAGAAACACAAAAATACTGAGTACATAAACACCACACAACATATCAACCTTGGTTGAGGGATGCAACACCGGTTATTTCACATCATACACATGGAAGCACAGGCAAAAAAAGAGAGGTTGACAAGGCAGGATAGAGTGCCAGGGGCCATGGCGGAGGCAAAACCAGAGGTCGCCGAATGAGCACACAACAACAATATCGCCGAAACCATTGACACAGGGTAATACAAGTTTCCATTAACTAGTAGATGCATCGTTACCTGACCTGAGTGTGACACCCGGCTTAACAGGAATGATAGACTACTCGTATTAACAAGGTGCACCTTTTTTTCCGGGAGCCCATTCGAAAGGAACCTCAAAGTTAAGCGTGCTTGGCTTGGAGCAATTTGAGAATGGGTGACCAACTAAAAAGTTGATCCCGGGTGCACCAAATAAGATCAGCGTGATCACATTGTCACTCTTCATGAACAAGAATGTTGTAAGCACTAAGTAGCTTTGGAGGAGAACTTTTGGCCATGAGTGAGCGCTTTCTAATCTTGCTCGGTGGAGAACCTGAAGCCCTGCAACAACATTAACAAAGCATCCAGCTCGTTTGTCGTAGCATTGGTTAGCCGATTTTGCAGGTTCCATTGTAGCCCGTCTTGCAATACTTTGGATACAAGGATATCTTGGCTTGTAGAGTGGGAATATAGGCCTAAGTACATGGCAACAAGAGGACGTGGAGCTAACAAAGTATCTTTGCAAACAAAAGTTATGGTTTCCATTATTGGTGAGGACAAATGAAATGGTAAGTAGCATGGGCATGTGGGTTTGACTAATCTTAGCTAGGAAAGTCGTGTGGGTGGAGTGTAGCATGGAGCTTTGATGATGTTTGATGTACCATGTTAGCCAAGGAATAGGGCAGGGTGAGGTGAGGCATTTGAAATCGAATTTCATTAGGAGGCAATTGTTTTGGATTTCTAGATTTTTTATGCCTGGACCTCTGAATTGTTTCGGTTTGCAAATATTTTTTCAAGCAATCAAACATTTTGCCCCTATACACGTGTCCTAAACAGTCCAAAAGAAATCTCTTCAAATGGTGTTGATCTCTTTAAGCACTTTTTTTGGAAGTTGAAAAATAGATATGAAATAGGTACCGGGAGAGTCTAAGACTGAGGACAAAAAAATTAGCCCAGTGCTTCCGGGTAGTAGCTTTGCTCGCCAACTAGTTAGGTATTTGTAACAGTTTGTGATGATTGGTTGGAAAGCACAGGGAGGGAGTTTGTGCGGTGAAAGGGGTCGACCGAGGTACGTCTATGGGAATGAAGAAGTTTCACAACCTAGGGCAGTGGCAATGGGAGTCGCAGTGAAATCGTCAGTGTGAAGAGGGACAAATGTAGTCTTAGTGAAGTTGATGGTAAGGCCAGTTGCTAATGCAAAGTTATCCAAGATTATTTTGAGGGTCTCCGCAGCACGAACTAAGGATTTGGCTATGATGAGCGTGTCATCCGCGTACTAGAGAATGGTGGGAGGGAGGTCTGGGTACATGAGGTGGTGTAGGTCCGTGTTACCACTGGTGTGAGCTTTGAGAATTAGCTGCTGAAGGAGGTCCACGATGATGATAAAGAGATATGGAGAGCTTGGATCACCCTGCCGCAGCCCGTTCCGGCAGGTGATCCAACTCCTGGGTACATCATTAAGAGTAACGGCCGTTTTCCCAGACGAGAGTAAATCCAAGATCCAGCCACACAAGCGCTCAGGGAAACCATGGTGTTTTAAGCACGGTGAGAGGACTAGGAAATCGAATCGAATGCTTTTTTGAACTCTAGCTTAATTATCATTGTTGGGGCTTCTTGCTTGTTACATGAGCTCACAATGTTAGCCGCATAGACGAAGTTTCCCACAATGCACCTACCGGCATTAAAACCCGGGGAAGACTTGTATAGGATCTGCCCTTATGTGAGATCAATCTTTTTGAAGATACAAAACATGTTCAAAAATTATGATTTTTTTTGAAGACACTCACCCATCTTTGATGTACAAGATCAACAAGTTTCAGCTCCTAATTCAAACTACACTTAGAGAACCAAAAAAAGACAAAATCAGATGTGAATAGTGTAAAAAACTGTTCACCCAAAGCTGACACTATTCATAGTCGAATTTGTCTTTTCCGAATCTCTAATTGTAGATTGAGTTTTGAGCTGATTTTTTTTGGAGTTGTAGACATAACCTGCAGGTATGTTGTAATTATTTTCTGAATTTTTTGGATTGTCTAAATATGAATTTTTTGGTATGATCCTACGATCTGACCTAAAGTGCTGATCCTATACTTGCCTCCCCCCTGCAAGGCCGCTGGCAAAGTCATCGGAAAAAGAGTAGATTGTGTGTTTGATCAAGGGCCAGTTATTTTCATAAAACCCACGAACGAAACCGTCCGGACCGGGGCTAGCAGCAGGATCATTTTTGAAAAAGCGTCGACTATTTGCTGTTGGGTGAAGGGTAAATCCAGATGCTGGGGCTAGTAGCAGGATCATTTTTGAAATTGCTGTTGGGTGAAGGGTAAAGTCCACATGCGTCCTTTTTAATGCCACACATGCGGTGGAGGGCCGCCCAGTCCACTTTCTCCCCCCAGTCCTCTTCTTCTTCTTGCTCCCAGCCGCCCGACACCAACCCTAGCGCTGCCCACCATGCTGCGCGGCAAACATGACCATGAGGCCAGCTCCTCGTCGAGGCGCCGCGTCACCAACTTCACAGTGGAGCCGGGTGGTGCTAAGTCGCCGACACATCTGCGCCTCTGCGTGCTGGTCCACAGATGCAAATACTTCTAGGAAAACAACGTGCTGGTGCCATGGCCCATTTTCAACCTGCCACATGGGTGGCATCTCAACCCAGACATGGTGCTGGTGCGGGCGGCGTGCGGTCTCAGACCGCGCGCGTCGTGCTCAACTCCCGGCCGAGCTCCGTCGTGACCCAGCGTATGTGGTGGACTCGCCGAACTGGCCGAACTGGGACACGTGATTCGTCTCCGAGCATGACATGCGTCGCCGTTCGAGCTTTGAGGTTGCGCCCCGTTACCGACTTGAACAGATAGGATATGGCAACCACAAAGCAACTAGAATTCCTTGTCTTTAGAACTGATGTAATGAAAATTGGTACATAAACGGTCTAGTTGCTTCACGTGCTTGCACACACACATACCTTTCTCCTTCACTGGGTGCTTAACGTCGACGTGTCTAGTCTCTTGATATCATAGTCATCCTCGTAATCCTCATAATCACCATACTCGTCGACGTCGTCATCCTCGTAATGGGGAGCGGAGCTAGATGTGAGCTATACACGCTAGCTGGGGTTGGAAGTTGCAACCTCTCGAGCTCTCTCGCCTCCCTCAGCTGCAGCAGCTACCCTTTCCTTGTCTGGATTTCTCTCGATTTTTTGAGGGGTGCGTGAGTAAGCTGCTGAAGGAGAGTACGGGACCTAACTAGAGCTGCAAGAAAAGCTCGAGACTCGTGAGCAACTCGTGATTGACTCGTCTATCGGCTCGATTTGAGATCAACTCGAAAAGAAGCTAGTCAGTATGAGCAGTTTATGTAACTCGATCCAGAAACAAGTTGATCTTGAGCCACTACTGGCTCGTTCGATATTAGCTTGATAGCTCGATATAATATAATTATATTAAAAATTCCTTACCCTCCTATATACTAAAATTAAAATAAGATAATTTACTAACATATGTGTTGTGTGGGATTTTCTCCGTTTTATCTACTAGCAAAGATGAAAGCTTAGTTAAGCACGGAGAAAATTTAGGCCTTAATACGTGGTCAGCCGTGTGTTAATATCCTATTATTTTTTGCCAACCTTTGATTTAGATGCAACTTTGTTTTCTTCTCTTGATAGTTCATCCATGATATCTTGCCATGAAGTACTAGTTTTAAATTAAGAGAGAATAAGTCAAATTACCTTAATTTTTTTAATTATCATTAATTTGATTGAAATAATATTTTACAGTGGTTTCCTATGTTGTGTTTTGGTGCCTATCTTGTTTAAAAAATTGCCATAGATTGTTAAAAAATCATCTTATTTAGCTCGAAACTAGCTCGAGGTCGACTCGAAATCGTTACAAGCTGAGCACGAGTCACTTTCTATAGTTCAAAACTAGGCTTTTTATTATCAAATTTTAGTATGTGTTGAACAGAGCCTAGTCCAACTCGCTTGAACTCGACTCGTTTGCAGCCTTAGAAGCAACGCAAGAGAGGAGGTCGGTGAGGGTTAAATAATCTCGCGTTGTGAGCCCGGCCCAACTCCTTTTGGGTTTCGGCCTTTCGGGGCGTGTGGCGACCGGGCAGTTGGGATTTTGCTGTTTCCTTCTCCGATCGACGTTTGCCTCCAAAAAAAAAAAAACCTAGTCTCCGATCGACGTGAAATCGTTTATCTTCTCTCGCAAAGGAATAGTCGTCGTAGAAATAAAAAGGGAACGACGTCCCCGGCCCTGCCCAGATTGATAGCATGTCCACCTGCGTCTCCGTGCACCGCCGGGCCTGCCTGCTCGCCCTCGCCGTCATCCTCTGCTTTCCGCCGGAAACGGCGCAAGTTTCCTATGATCCTCCGTGGTCCGACGAGTACTGGGCCAACGAGGCCGTCGTCTGCGAGGCGGCCGAAGTCGCCGCCAGACGCGCGGAGGCGGGCGGCTACACGTACGGCTGCGCCAGGCTATGGCTGGCATGGGGCTGCCCTCCCGCTCCCGGCGAGGGGGTTAACGGAACCCTGGTCGACGGGAGGCGGTCCTATGATCGGGAGCTGGATCGCTTCGAGGAGGAGAGGCGGCACTGCAGCGACGATCGCGTCGTCCCTCGGAACCATCCGGAGGAACACCTCTTCCGTCGCATCGCCCCGGTTACTAATTTTGATGTTCGCTGTTGTGCCTGTTGCTTTGCATGTGGTCAGTACTACTGAGGGATTACTTTGTACGAGACAAACAACAACTAGACAAACTTGTAGCACTAGCTAGAATTTTTTATACGCCTTCTAATAAACCATTGTTATTTTTCAGAGTTTTTATAACCTTATAAACTTGATCCTTCTTCTTCTTCTCCTAATAAAGGGAAGTGTATTTCTCCCCTTTTTTATCTGTCCACCTCTGATGTCTGATCAATAATTTTGGACGTTGATAACGCCTACACGTGTGGCAAACTAGATATCCGCCCACACACCGTATGTTGTGTAATCAGGAGGCAGCCCACACGGGTCATGTGTGGGCGAATATTGGAATTGATCACACGTGTGGGCGCAGCTACTTCGTGCCACACGCCCAACAAGTACTGCTCATCCCATCCTGGCGCAGCTACGTTAGTTACTCGCGGGATGACGCTTTAGTTGCCATCCGGGATGGCAAATGTACTTGTAAGAGCATGGCAACTCTCTCTGTTTTGGTTAACTATCGTTGCCATGTCTAATTTATGGTAGTTGCCGCGTGCAATCAAACCATAGTTGCCATGCGTGCTTACCTAGTTGCCATATATGGTTAATCATAGCTGCCATGTGCGTTTACCTGGTTGCCACGTACGCGCAACTACAGTTGCCATCTACCAACGAATCATAGTTGCCATGTATGTTTATCTAGTTGCCGCATACGCGCAACTGCAGTTGCCATCTATCACCGTACGAGCGCCGTGTGGGCGAAGAGGCGCTCGCCCACACGTGCGTGAACTGGTTGGTGACTGTGTGGGCGGGAACCGGTTCGCCCACATAGCGCAGCTGTCAAACCGCGCGCTGCGGGTCGTGTGGGCGAGCGCTCTAACACCCACACAATACGCTATGCCTACGTGGCACTCAGATTCCTTTAAGATCCGTGCAAAACAGAATTAAGATGGATTAAGGCGTGTGGGTGATGTGCAAATATCATTTTAAATAGCGGGCTATGGAAAATAGCGGTGGACCTCCAAATCAGCTATAACGGGCTATAGCAGGCTATAGCGGGCTATTTGTGAATGCGGCCATTTAGCGGCACTCTGCTAAAAAGGCTATAGCGGGCTATAGCGGAGCTATAGCCCGCTATTTAAAACTATGGCAAATATGCTATCATTTGGGATAATTTTTCACTCCTATGAACAACTTTTCTCTCGGATCAACAGTTTGTCACTCGGATCAACAGTTTTTCACTCGATGACAATTTTCACTCGCGCCCCAACCTCTCTCCGTCCAATCACGGACTCTGATTCAAAGAAGAGTCAATTTGATGTGCGTCTTCGATTCGTGTCCGAGAAGAAGATCTTCATGAGCACGGGCTTGACATTGCCATCATAAAAAGGAACCGCTCGATCTTCAGGACAGCGACGGCAGCGACGAAGAAAAATCACCCGACTTGGCCATGTCAACGTAGTTGAACGAGGACGTCGACGTCAGCCGCTGCACGCCCTGCTCGAGCTTGCTGCTGCGCCCGGTCCCTGCCGCCGACAACCGCGGCCTGTCGAGCTTGGTCAAGGAACGGCCTAAGCCTCCGCCGCCGCAACTGGACCCCTTGCACATCAACGGGGCAATGCATGCGGCCTGTCAAGCTCGGTCGAGGAACGGCCTAGGCCGCCGCCACCGTAGCTAGATCCGCTGCTTCTGCTACACATCGACGGGGCAGAGCACGTGAGCCTGCCGGCGTCGACCCTCTTCCGGTTCACTCCGCTCGGCTCTTTTCCCACGGCTGACGACTGGTGAGGATTCTCATTAATTTTGTAGGTCGCATATTAATTTAGATGATGATGACCACAAAAGAAAAGTTGACCGTTTCAACGATGGGCGCCGGTATGCATCGGCCGGCGGATGTATTAGAAACATCCGCCGCATGGAGCGCCGTTGGATCATCGCCCTGACAACCATCAAATCTAACCACCGCGCGCGTGTGACCATTCCTTACTTCCCGCAACAACCGCTCAGTTTTGAAAACAGAATCCCCTGCCCGCCGTCCTGCCACAGCTGCACTCAGCCCTCACCACCGCAAAATCGCCGCCGCGGGCGCGCGGGGGTAACTAGTCCTTCGGCGCAAATTCCTGCAACCACATGGCACACCACATCGCGCGGCAGATGTTGGGATCCGACGTAGATCGAGCTAGCCGGGGGCCCCTGCTTCGAGAATAGCACGGCCATCGTTCTCAGCTCCGACCGTCGCCTGGGGGCTTCCTCCGCGATCTAGAGTATCATCCTGGTTCACAACCCCCCCCCCCTCCCCGGCGTTGTGTTTCGTGAAACTCCTTCCACCAGATCACATCAGGGCAGCTGGGTGAGTTCCTGACTCTAAAAACATGAACACCTGTGTGTCTCCGAAACTCATGAAAAACCTATGTATCAGAAACATAGCTAGGATTTCTATTTGTTTCATGTGTGTGGCAGCTAGAAAATCAATTTTGTTTCATGTGTGTGGGTGGAACCAAGGCACACCCCCACACACCTGTCTGCTTCTAGTATTTTTGCAACATGATCCCCTCTGTTACTTGTTATTTATCAACCTATTTGTGAAAAAAGCAAAATAAATCACTCTGATACCATTTTGAATGTGTATGCTTATGTGAGAAAAAGGCAGATTGAGTGAAAATTTGTGTGCAAATGTAGTTGAAGAACTGTTGATTGATGTATCCGTGTTCCTGAATTTCTAAACAACATTAGAACTATTGATACCATGTAGAGGAAAAAAAGACTGTTGCACAACACCTCTCTATTTACAAAAAAAAGCATGCGCCTCATTTCAGGAAGCTGGGACTGAAGGGGAAGAGAGCTATGTCCAAGGAAACTTTTCTGTCGATAATCATGAAGATTCGGATGGTTTGTTGCATGCTGATAATGCGATGCAAGATTATTCAGATGATGGAGATGTTTCATCGCAGCCACTACTGCCCTATGTTGGCATGTTGATTGACACAATTGAGGATGCCAAGAAATTCTACAATGACTATGCCTACAAGTTGGGGTTTGGGACACATATATCTTCTACAAAGTACGGCCAGAAGAGAGGCCAGAAGCAAGAGGATGCAATAATCATCAAGAGGGTCTTTGGGTGTGTGCACGCTAGAAAGCCCGATAAACCGGAAAGAAGTAGCACCTCGGAGAGCATTGCAACAGAAACAAGCAACTCCAGTAGGCGGCCTAATGCTGAAATGGATGCAACAAGAACATGCCAGAAGAACATGATTCTCCATCATGATTGTAAGGCACACATGATTGTTGGACTTAGGGAGGAGAGATGGACAGTGACCTACTTTGTTGCGGAGCATACACATCCATTGATGCAACAACCAGAGCGTGTTAGATACTACCGCTCACACCGCAATATACCTGCTGGGGATTACGAACTCTTGTTGACGTTGCATGATGTCAACCTATCAAATTCAAAATGCATGGGTTTCCTTGGTAGGATCCATGGAGGTGACCCCAGGATACTCCCGTATGTTAAGAGAGATGTTGCAAATGAACGTTCAAAGCTCCGGCAAGCGATAACATTCCAAGACATGAATATGACAGTGAAGTACTTTGAGAGGAGGAAGGCCGAGAATCCAGAGTTTTTCTTTGCGAAGCAAAAATATCCTGCCACAAACTTTGTGACCGCATTATTTTGGGTTGATGGGAGAACAAGGGCGTTGTACCCGAAATATAAAGATTGCGTGTTCTTTGACACAACTTTCTGCACCGACAAATACAACATGCCCTTTGGTCATATAGTTGGTATCAACAACCACCTCCAAACCATTTCACTCGGATGTGCCTTGTTGCCGAATGAGACTATTGAAACATTTAAGTGGGTGTTTGAGCAGTGGATGGTTGCAATGGACAATGAGCATCCAAAGAACATAATGACTGACCAGAACCAAGCAAAGGCAACAACTATTGAGCAGGTGCTCCCAAATACCTGCCATAGGTGTTGCAAGTTTCATGTGTTTAGCAACGCGCGTTCTAAGCTGGGAAGGCTGCTAAGTAGATATGAGGCATTTGCAAATGTGTTTTACACTTGTATCAACGACTCAGAAACTGTCGAAGAATTTGAGGAAACATGGTAGCACATGTTGCACTGTTTTGAAGTTGCTGAAAACAGACACTTGAAGAGCTTGTGGAGAACAAGGCATATGTGGGCTCCAGTGTATTTCAAAAACAATTTCTTCCCGTTCACGAGCACAACAGGCAGGTCCGAGGGGCTCAACTCATATTTCAAGATAATGATTCGCCCGACTGATTCCGTATGGAGGTTTGTGCAGCAGTATGAACTGTGCCAGGAAATAGTGCTTGATCGTGAGGACAATGTTGGCTTCACTGGTGAAACGACTGCTCCGCCACTATACTCTTGGTATGCCAGCTTCACTATACCAAAGAAAAAACTCAAAAAAAAAAGTTTTGTTATGATGTATTTTGTGACCTTTGTTTCCTTTTGTGATGTTGCAGATACAACATTGAGCTCCAAGCTGCTAGTTACTACACACGCAACGTCTTTGGCAAGTTCCAGAAACAAGTGACTGCGTCTACCGGCTACATTATCAACCAAGACCCTGAGGGCCAAGGGCAAGGTCTCCTGTTCAAGCTAACATCAAGCTTATATGAGAAACCAAAGCTCTTTTCTGTGCATGTTATGATGGATGAAGGGTTGTTTCAATGTAGTTTCCACTACTTTGAGATGAATGGCCTGGTTTGCGCCCACATAATGAGGGTGATGGTGCACCTCAATGTGGCATGTTATTCCGCAACAATACTTGTTGGAGAGGTGGTCTTAAGCAGCAACAACAAGCATGGACAGAACTGGGCGATTGCTGGACTTTGGGCACCCCTCGACAAACACGCTGAAATACAATTCCCTGTGTCGAAGGTTAACATGGCTTGCCTCATATGCATGTTGCAATGAGGATGCCTACAAAATATTGGATGAAGCAAGAAATGTTCTTGAGCCTGCCATAGCAGCGGCAAGGAGAGGAGCGCTGCCAGTATAACAAGGAATGCATCAGAGTGAACCACCAACACCACCAACTGCCGCAACGGAAACATTGCATGATGACCTGCCGCAACCTCAAAGCTTGGAGATGCTACAAAACCCGGTTCGTGTGCCTAAGAAAGGGAGACCAAGTGAAAGAGAGAAGAGGAAGAAGACTCTGGTAGAGCAGCGAGATGAGAAGCAGAAGAAGAAGTCAAAACAAGAAGAGAAGAAGACAACAACAGCAAGGAAGCCAAAATCTGAAAAAGGAGTATTCGCTGCAAGTTCTGCAAAGAAGAATGGCACAATGTGCAGACGTGTGGACACCTCAAACCTGCAACGGAGGAGGTGGTAGCACCACCTAGTGTCAGTTTTGCTCCGAGGTGGGGTGGGACATGCTGTACCAGCTTGTGTGTACATGTGAGCCGTGATGACAAATGATCCAAGAAATGCCCAAGCACTGCAACTCAACCTCTAGGAAGAAGAGAAAACAGGGGGAGGTTCTTGGTCCTATTGAAAGATGTTTTGCATTTTCTTTTCAACCTCCCTTCATGTACATTGAGCGAACACATTCATAATTTCTTTTTTGCAAGCTTGATGATGTATTTAGGTTCTATTTCAATTTGAAAAACCTATGTTACGCAAAAACAGAAAAGTAAAATAAGAGATCACATATTGTTATGTGTGCCTGGATTTGAGACATACAAGATAGCTCACATTTTGTCTTTTGAATTTTTTTGAGGTCTGTGCCATATTTCCAGTACTGCTCCAACACATGAATGTGTTGTTTGTTTCATGATTCATGTTGTATATTTTGTCCTCCCTGGCATATACATGAATGTACTGTTTGTTTCATGTTGTTTGCGACATCATGTTTCCAGTGCTCGAAAAAGCTATTGTATAGATGAATGATGGTACATGATGGTTTCAGTGTGCATTCTTGCTATAACATGTTTCCCTAGAGCACATAAAAAGGATTCACTGTTTCAGCAGATATATACCAGTAATATAGATGGCATGGGTTATTATGGATAGGATTCATTGTTTCAGTAGAAAAAATACCAGTAAGCAAAGAAACAAACCGCAAAAAAAGCCATCCATTTTCATTACCATCTCTAGTTCGCATCTCTAGTTCACATTGACAGCTCAGCATGGATGATGCTCCAACATTTCAAGAAAAGTGGAAAAAAGGGACATGCCCCAGCATGATACATGCTCCAGCTTCAGTTCCACAAAAGACAACTAGATAGTTAACAACAACTTGTTGTTTCAGTTACATAAAAGGATATGGCACACACATGGATCCATAAAAAAACGTAGAAACTAAACTAGCCAGATTTTGTTCTGATTGGCATCTTCTACGAGCTTCTCAAAAGTTTCTGGAACTCTTCGACTGATTTGAGTGTGTTTTGAGGGTGCTTGAAAAGCTTCGCCGCAACAAATGTTTGGAAATTGAGCAACGAGCTCATGTCCTGAGCATACTAAAAAGTAGAAATACAAAAAAAAAATGGTTAGAAACTAGCAGGGGAAAAAATGTGTGGTAGGAGTCATATTCATAAAAGTGATAGTAGTGTTGTAGAGAGCATGTTTACTTCTAGTGTTGCGAAAACAAAAATGTTATTTAGCTACTAGTGCTGCATAGCAAACTGGTCATACCGTTTTGAATGGCTTCATCCCCCTAGCAGTTAGTTTCTCCATGAATTGAATAGCAAAGAACCCACAATCAAACCTGCCAATCTACAAAAGATAGGCACAAGTACATATAAATTTGCTCCCTAAAACAAATGTAGAAAGTTGTGGATGGGGCATATGAAAAAAAGGAAAATGGAAGGAGAACAATATGTTGTTGACTGCTGCGGGTACCCATTCGGGCTGAAACGATCAAATTTGTCAAAGTCAAGCTTCCATGGGTTTTGTTCTCTGACCAGAATTTTGAAGTTTGCTATCTACAAAATTTGATATTGGAAAAAGATAGATGACACAGTGATACCTTTGATTGGTTCCGCAACATCGAATTTGATACAGAGAAAAAGAAAGAGAAAAGGAAAGGGGTGTAGTGCCCATACCAGGTTGCAACATGGCTTCTCAAGGATGCTGACATAGTCAGGGTTATCGCCCCTTCAATAAAAAACATTGAACTATTTGTGCATCAAGTTTGCAACCACAACTGCGCAATGTCCGTCCTGGACAATGGTGAAGAACAGCTGCAAAATTAAGAAAAACAAAATCAACTTCAGAAAACCAGAGCATGTTGCGCTAATATAGCTTTGATGCAAGAACAAAAGTTTTTACTTGATCACATTTCACGATGTTGTTTCTTTCACAGGCCCTCTCGAGATATTTGCTGCAAGAACGTGTCTGAAATGAACTTGGGTCCACGGCAAGCTTGGACTGATGAAGAAAAAGTTTTTGTTAGAAAATGGATGTTGCGGGCAGATACTCAAGTGAGAAAAAATAAAAAAGGGTAGTTGACTCACAACTGTAAGCGGTGAGAATGCAAACTTCCTAGGTTTGCTTGAGCTATACATGTGCTCGATTTTGAAGCTTTCAACATAAAATGACATGATCTCATTGTTCAAATGTGCTCGCTTTCTTTGCCCGCTGCTGAAATGCTTGAAAAACCTCAAACCCACCTATCCCGATGAATGCAGGGCTGCATGTTGCCAAAAAAAAACAGTGGCTCGGTTAGAGGTAAAACAAATGGCTGGGACAAATTTTTTCTCAGCAGACAAAAGAAAAAGGTACTAAAAACAATTACAATGACTCGCCTTCGGGTGGGTCCCTAATGTGGTAATTGGTGCAACAGTATTGCTTGTATATGGCATTGTCTGTTGCATCAACTTTGATCTTCTTCAACTTGAGTGGATTTTCTGGCGATTATGCAGCTCTCTTAAGTGACGCCTTCTTCACATCACGGTTGTGCCTGCTGTTGACTTCAATCAGCACCTCCTCTCTTGTCTCATTAACACCTGCTTCTGCCCCATAAATGAAAAGGAAACAAAAAATGAAATTGAGAAAAATGGTTTGGAGCAATGCTAAAGTTTCTGCAGAAAAGAAAACATGACTTGATGACAAAAGCACAAAAGTTAGGGGAGATGAGAAGTACAAACCTGCAGGGCCTGTGGAAATTGGGGGATATGTTGCGAGCGGAGTCAAATAAAAAACTGGGCCAATTGAAGTAGCCGGAGATTCATCAAACAGAGGGCTTCTCGCACGAATCGCCAAATAGGGATCCAAATCGGAAACAAGTGATTTTGCAGGGTAGGTACGAGCTTGAGGAACTTCCTGGAACAGTAAATCATCACTTACGGGTTCGCACAAACCAAAGGAAGGCCCATCTTTAAGTGTCCCTGGCCTCCTTGTCAGATTCACATCTGCAAAGCTTGGGCTGCGAGGGTACTTTGGTTCAGTGCTATTTACCTTGATGCATAAATCTTCTCCCTTGCCGTTGCTCTGATCATTGCCTTTGCTTTCATCATTTCCATTGCTGTGGTCACTCGTCTTTGTTGGGGCGTCATTGTTTTAACCAACTTCCGCTGCTTGATCACTTTTCTTTGCCCCATCCGGTTGCTTGTGCTGTTGCGGAGATGGTACATTCACGGGCTGCTCCGGCAATGGTACGCTGGTGGGCTGCTCCGGACACCCGCCTACGGCAGAAACTCCTCCTGGTACACTGAAAGTGATGTCTTCACCTTCATCTCCCTGCTCGTGAATCCGGCGTTCAGCTTTGTGTGCCTCAGACAACATTAGGCCCATACGCTTGCAGTACATGCCCTGCAAGACCCTCCCAAATGAGCTGAATGCCGCATTTAGTTATCTAGAGTGGAGCTCTTTGTGCTTCTTGTATATGACTTGCATATGTGGGGGTAGCTGCAAAATGTGCAGAAACAGGGGCGTTAGATGCTAGTGGGAGTTGTTTTTTACATGGCATTCAAGCAAGGATGCAAAAAAAAAGAGCCGACCTCTAGCTCCTCGATTGTTGGCAATGCATGGAGCCACTCCTCCAAAGAGCCACACACATCGTCACCACTGTTCCTTTTAGCTGGAGGCGACTCATGCACATGCTCTGCACTGCCATTTTGGTACACCCACTACCAGCGTGGGGTGGACCTTGAGAAGACGAATATTCTCCCAGATGTACCTTTGCCTGCATGTGGGAGCTCTTCGGCACATCTGATGTGTGTGTTGCGCCCGCAACAGCACCCTCTTCGGCAACTTGGTCACTGATTTCTGGTAACTCCTCTATGTCATGGCCATTGACAGTTCCCTGATGATGCTGATCTATATATGACATGAACTCAACTACTGCATACGGTGTACTAGTCCTGAACTGCATTTCAACAACGAGAGAAAAATGCACAAAAGAATTAAGGAATTGCAACGAACAAAAGTTCTTCTAGATAAAACCAAAAATAGCGGTGTCTTCAGTTTGAAGAACTTACAGGACGCTTCCCAAACCCATCATCAAGGGTGTCGACTGCAACAACAACAACATAAAAGTCTATTTCTTGAACAAAACAAGCTCTAGGCAGCGAGTAGTTGATGGTGTGATCAACTAAGCATCCTCTTGGCACATCAAGGTGGTCCACGTAAATTATCTACAAAATGAAAAAGAAACAAAAGAAAGAAAAGAAGAAAGCGTAAGCACCTTAAAAAAAGGGTTGTTGTCTCGGAAAAGAGGAGTGGAATGTTACGGGAATGAAGGGTTGTACCGGAAGCATTGGTAGACATCCACCAATGAGAAATTTCCCTTTACTCTCATCCCTCTTATCCTGGTATTTTTTACTTCTTTCATCACATCATAAAGTATGTGCTCATCCCACTCGAACTCATGGACCACACTCATATCTCGTAGGGTGTAGAGATATTCTAGGGGTACCATGTTTCTTGTATCAGGAGCTAGGACCAGTGCCAGGCACAGTAATGCCCATGACCTCTCGATGGTCTCCACATCATCGTCATATGCTTTTGATATAACAACTACTGTGGCAGCTATCGGAGCCTTCTCACCGTCCAGATAAACATCACGGAAATCAGCTTTGCCCCTCTTCCCGAACTCTACCGGTCTGCTACCAAATGGGACATTGAATACCTTCTGAACCATGTCTCTTGAAAAGTGGATCTCCTTGTTGTCATTAATCCTGCAATTCACAAAAATTAAACAAAATTAGTAGATGTTGCGAGAAAAAAGAAAAGGTGTTGTGCAACAGAGAGAAGAACAAAACGACATTGATACGTCCATTTTGCATCATGCTTTTATATTGATATTTATTGCATTATGGGCTGTTATTACACATTATATCACAATACTCACGCCTTTTCTCTCTTATTTTGCAAGGTTTACATGAAGAGGGAGAATGCCGGCAGCTGGAATTCTGGACTGGAAAAGGAGCAAATATTAGAGACCTATTTTGCACAACTTCAAAAGTCCTGAAACTTCACAGAGAATTGTTTTGGAATATATAAAAAATATTGGGCGAAGAAAGCTACAGAGGGGGGCCACCTGCCATCCACAAGGGTGGAGTGCGCGCCCTACCCCCTGGCGCGCCCCCCTGTCTTGTGGGCCACCTGGCAGGCCCCCGATGCCCATCTTCTGCTATATGGTGTGTTTTGATCTGGAAAAAATCAGAAGGAAGCTTTCGGGATGAAGCGCCGCTGTCTCGAGGCGAAACTTGGGCAGAACCAATCTAGGGCTCCGGCGGAGCTGTTCTGTCGGGGAAACTTCCCTCCGGGAGGGGGAAATCGAAGCCATCGTCATCACCAACGATCCTCTCATCGAGGGGGGTCAATCTCCATCAACATCTTCACTAGCACCATCTCCTCTCAAACCCTAGTTCATCTCTTGTATCTGATCTTTTTCTCAAAACCTCAGATTGGTGCCTATGGGTTGCTAATAGTGTTGATTACTCCTTGTAGTTCATGCTAGTTGGTTTATTCGGTGGAAGATCATATGTTCAGATCCTTAATGATAATTAATACTCCTCTGATTATGAACATGAATATGCTTTGTGAGTAGTTACGTTTGTTCCTGAGGATATGGGAGAAGTCTTGTTATAAGTAATCATGTGAATTTGGTATTCGTTCGATATTTTGATGAGATGTATGATGTCTTTCCTCTAGTGGTGTTATGTGAACGTCGACTACATGACACTTCACCATGATTTGGGCCTAGGGGAAGTAATAAGTAGATGATGGGTTGCTAGAGTGATAGAAGCTTAAACCCTAGTTTATGCGTTGCTTCGTAAGGGGCTGATTTGGATCCATATGTTTCATGCTATGGTTAGATTTATCTTAATTCTTCTTTCGTAGTTGCGGATGCTTGCGAGAGGGGTTAATCATAAGTGGGAGGCTTTTCCAAGGAAGGGCATCACCCAAGCACCGGTCCACCCACATATCAAATTATCAAAGTAATGAACGCGAATCATATGAGCATGATGAAAACTAGCTTGACAACAATTCCCATGTGTCCTCGGGAGCACTTTGCTTTATATAAGAGTTCGTCCAGGCTTGTCCTTTGCTACAAAAAGGATTGGGCCACCTTGCTGCACCTTGTTTACTTTTGTTACTTGTTACCCGTTACGAATTATCTCATCATACAACTATCTGTCACCGATAATTTCAGTGCTTGCAGAGAATACCTTGCTGAAAACCGCTTGTCATTTCCTTCTGCTCCTCGTTGGGTTCGACACTCTTACTTATCGAAAGGACTATGATAGATCCCCTATACTTGTGGGTCATCAAGACTCTTTTCTGGCGCCGTTGCCGAGGAGTGAAGCACCTTTGGTAAGGAAACATTTATATAGTGTGCTGAAATTTACTATCACTTGTTACTATGGAAAATAATCCTTTGAGGGGCTTGTTCGGGGTATCTTCACCTCGACCAGAAGAGCAAAGAGTTGCTCCTCAACCTACTGCACCTACTGAAAACATTTTTATTAAATTCCTTCGGGTATGATAGAGAAACTACTAGCTAATCCTTATGCAGGAGATGGAACATTACATCCCGATATGCACCTCTATGTGGATGAAGTTTGTGGATTATTTAAGCTTGCAGGTTTGCCCGAGGATGTTGTCAAGAAGGTCTTCCCTTTATCTTTTAAGGGAAAGGCATTGACATGGTTTAGGCTATGTGATGATATTGGATCTTGGAAGTACAACCGATTGAAATTGGAATTTCATCAGAAGTTTTATCCTATGCATCTGGTTCATCGTGATCGGTCGTGAAGGAGAAAGTATCGCTCAAGCTTGGGGAGGCTTAAGTCAATGTTATATTCATGCCCTAATCATGAGCTCTCAAGAGAAATTATTATTCAAAAATTTTATGCTCGGCTTTCTCATAATGATCGATCCATGCTCGATACTTCTTGTACTGGTTCTTTTATGAAGAAGGATATTGAATTCAAATGGGATTTATTGGAAAGAATTAAACACAACTCTGAAGATTGGGAACTCGACGAAGGTAAGGAGTCAGGTATAAACCTTAAGTTTGATTGTGTTAAATCTTTTATGGATACCGATGCTTTTCGTGATTTTAGCACTAAATATGGACTTGACTCTGAGATAGTAGCTTCTTTCTGTGAATCTTTTGCTACTCATGTTGATCTCCCTAAGGAGAAGTGGTTTAAATATCATCCTCCCACTGAAGTGAAAGTAGTAGAACCCATTAAAGTTGAAGAAGAAACTATTACTTATAATGTTGATCCTATTGTTCCTACTGCTTATATTGAGAAACCACCTTTTTCTGTTAGGATAAAGGATCAT
This sequence comes from Thinopyrum elongatum, assembly GCA_011799875.1. NCBI lineage: Eukaryota > Viridiplantae > Streptophyta > Magnoliopsida > Poales > Poaceae > Thinopyrum > Thinopyrum elongatum. Next base: position 690,348,892 of record CM022303.1, read on the forward strand.
GCTAAAGCTTCAACTGTGGTTCGTAAGAGTTATACTAGAATACCTACACCCCCTGAACAAATTAAAGTTGAACCTAGTATTGCTATGGTTAAAGATCTCTTGGTTGATAATATTGATGGGCATGCTATTTATTTCTATGATGAAGCTGCTAGAATTGCTAAACCCGATACTAAAGATAAACATAGACCTGTTGTTTCCGTTAAAATAGGAGATCATTGTTATCATGGCTTATGTGATGTGGGTGCTAGTGTGAGTGCAATTCCTTATACCTTATATAAAGAAATTATGAATGATATTGCACCTGCTGAGATAGAGGATATTGATGTTACTATTAAGCTTGCCAATAGAGATACTATATCGCCAATTGGGATTGTTAGAGATGTTGAAGTCTTGTGTGGGAAAATAAAATACCCTACTGATTTTCTTGTTCTTGCTTCCCCACAAGATAATTTTTGTCCCATTATATTTGGTAGACCTTTCTTGAATACTGTTAATGCTAAGATAGACTGCGAGAAAGATATTGTTACTGTTGGTTTAGGGGATATGTCTCATGATTTTAATTTCTCTAAATTCCGTAGACAACCCCATGATAAAGAATTGCCTAGTAAGGATGAAATTATCGGTCTTGCTTCTATTGCCGTGCCTCCTACTGATCCTTTAGAACAATATTTGCTAGACCATGAAAATGATATGTTTATGAATGAAATAAGGGAAATAGATGAAATATTCTTTAAGCAAGGGCCTGTTTTGAAACACAACTTGCCTGTTGAAATCCTTGGGGATCCTCCTCCACCCAAGGGTGATCCCGTGTTTGAGCTTAAACAATTACCTGATACTTTGAAATATGCTTATCTTGATGAAAAGAAGATATATCCTGTTATTATTAGTGCTAACCTTTCAGAGCATGAAGAAAAGAAATTATTGAAAACTCTGAAGAAGCACCGTGCCGCTATTGGATATACTCTTGATGATCTTAAGGGCATTAGTCCCACTCTATGTCAGCACAACATTAATTTGGAGCATCTTGCTAAACCAGTTGTTGATTATCAGTGACAGTTAAATCCTAAGATGAAGGAAGTGGTAAGAAATGAAATACTAAAGCTTCTGGAGGCAGGTATAATTTATCCTATTGCTGATAGTAGATGGGTAAGTCCTGTTCATTGTGTCCCTAATAAGGGAGGTATCACTGTTGTTCCTAATGATAAGAATGAATTGATTCCACAAAGAATTGTTACAGGTTATAGAATGGTAATTGATTTTTGTAAATTAAACAAAGCTACTAGAAAAGATCATTACCCTCTACCTTTTATTGATGAAATGCTAGAAAGACTATCCAAACATACACATTTTTGCTTTCTAGATGGTTATTCTGGTTTTTCTCAAATACCTGTGTCAAAAGATGATCAGGAGAAGACCACTTTTACTTGCCCTTTCGGTACCTTTGCTTATAGACGTATGCCTTTTGGTTTATGCAATGCACGTGCTACCTTTCAAAGATGTATGACTGCTATATTCTCTAACTTTTGTGAAAAGATTGTTGAGGTTTTCATGGATGATTTCTCCGTTTACGGAACTTCTTTTGATGATTGCTTAAGCAACCTTGATCGAGTTTTGCAGAGATGTGAAGAAACTAATCTTGTCTTGAATTGGGAGAAGTGACACTTTATGGTTAATGAAGGTATTGTCTTGGGGCATAAAATTTCTGAAAGAGGTATTGAAGTTGATAAAGCCAAAGTAGATGCTATTGAAAAGATGCCGTGTCCTAAAGATATCAAAGGTATAAGAAGTTTCCTTGGTCATGCTGGTTTCTATAGGAGGTTTATTAAAGACTACTCTAAAATTGCTAGGCCCCTCACTAATCTCTTGCAAAAAGATGTTCCTTTTGTTTTTGATGATGATTGTGTAGAAGCATTTGAAATACTTAAGAAAGCCTTGATTTTTGCACCTATTGTTCAACCGCCTGATTGGAGTTTACCCTTTGAAATTATGTGTGATGCTAGTGATTATGCTGTTGGTGCTGTTCTAGGACAAAGAGTTGATAATAAATTGAATGTTATTCATTATGCTAGTAAAACTCTAGACAGTGCCCAGAGAAATTATGCTACTACTGAAAAAGAATTTTTAGCAGTTGTATTTGCTTGTGATAAGTTCAGATCTTATATTGTTGATTCCAAAGTAACTGTTCACACTGATCATGTTGCTATTAAATATCTTATGGAAAAGAAAGATGCTAAACCTAGACTTATTAGATGGGTTCTCTTGTTACAAGAATTTGATTTGCATATTATTGATAGAAAGGGAGCTGAGAACCCCGTTGCAGACAACTTGTCTAGGTTAGAGAATGTTCTTGATGACCCACTGCCTATTGATGATAGCCTTCCTAATGAGCAATTAGCTGTCATAAATGCTTCTCGTAATACTCCATGGTATGCTGATTATGCTAATTACATTGTTGCTAAATTTATACCACCTAGTTTCACATACCAGCAAAAGAAAAAGTTTTTCTATGATTTAAGACATTACTTTTGGGATGGCCCACACCTTTACAAAGAAGGAGTAGATGGTGTTATTAGACGTTGTGTACCTGAGCATGAACAGGAACAGATCCTACGCAAGTGTCACTCCGAGGCTTACGGAGGACACCATGCTGGAGATAGAACTGCGCACAAGGTATTGCAATTTGGTTTTTATTGGCCTACTCTCTTCAAGGATGCTCGTAAGTATGTCTTGTCTTGTGATGAATGCCAGAGGATTGGCAATATTAGTAGATGTCAGGAAATGCCTATGAACTATTCACTTGTTACTGAACCATTTGATGTTTGGGGCTTTGATTATATGGGACCTTTTCCTTCCTCTAATGGGTATACACATATTTTAGTTGCTGTTGATTACGTTACTAAGTGGGTAGAAGCTATTCCAACTAGTAGTGCTGATCATAACACTTCTATTAAGATGCTTAAAGAAGTTATTTTTCCGAGGTTTGGAGTCCCTAGATATTTAATGACTGATGGTGGTTCACATTTTATTCATGGTGCTTTCCGCAAATTGCTTGCTAAGTATGATGTGAACCATAGAATTGCATCTCCATATCATCCTCGGTCTAGTGGTCAAGTAGAATTGAGCACTAGAGAGATTAAATTGATTTTGCAAAAGACTCTTAATAGATCTAGAAAGAATTGGTCTAAGAAACTTGATGATGCATTATGGGCTTATAGAACTACTTATAAAAACCCTATGGGTATGTCTCCGTATAAAATGGTTTATGGAAAAGCATGTCACTTACCTCTCGAACTAGAACATAAAGCTTATTGGGCAATCAAAGAGCTCAACTATGATTTCAAACTTGCCGGTGAGAAGAGGTTATTTGACATAAGCTCGCTTGATGAATGGAGAACCCAAGCCTATGAGAATGCCAAGTTGTTTAAAGAAAAAGTTAAAATATGGCATGACCAAAGGATACAAAAGCCTGAGTTTAATGTAGGTGATCATGTTTTGCTATACAACTCTCGTTTAAGATTTTTTCCAGGAAAGCTTCTCTCTAAATGGGAAGGTCCTTACATTATCGAGGAGGTCTATCGTTCCGGTGCCATCAAAATCAACAACGCCGAAGGTACGAATCCGAAGGTGGTAAACGGTCAAAGAATCAGACATTATATCTCAGGTACTCCCATAAATGTTGAGACCAATATAATTAACACCGTAACACCGGAGGAGTACATAAGGGACACTTTCGAGAACATTTCAGACTCCGAAAAGGAATAGGTATGTGGTACGGTAAGTAAACCGACTCCAAAACTGTTCTAATAGCAATTTTTCTCCGTTTTGGAATATTTAAAAAATTAGGAAAATTAAAAGTAGTCCGAAAGTTGCATGAGGAGACCACAAGGGTGGAGGGCGCGCCCCCCTGCCTTGTGGCCACCTCGTGTGCCCTCCGGACTCTGTTTTCTTGCACAATACTTCTTTTGGTCGGTAAAAATTAATTATATAATATCCCAAAAGTTTTGACCACCGTACCACGACAAAATCCCCTGTTTTCATTTTGAGCTGTTTTCTGCCAGAGTTTTCAAGGCCAGGCATCATGTCTTCGCCCTCCTCCAACAATTGGGACGACGATGCTTGGCTGATGAAGATAGAGATGAAGAGAGAAGAACTTGGGGAAACTAACGAGGATGATAAGATCAAGAAGGCCGCGGGAGATCAAGCTCCGGCAGCAGAAGAAGAAGACATCCTTCAACCTTACTACAATCATCTTACCCCTACTGAAATTGAAGCTTTCAAGATCATTGAAATAGTTCGTGTGCAAAATAAATATCTCACTCGTGAAAATATTCTATTTCAAGAGCATATCACCGCACTCCAGGGAATTATTCATAAATTGGAGCATCTCCTATGCTCGAAGTGTGGCACTACTTCATCAACAACTCCATCATCACCACTCCCGAAGAAAGAGACATAATTACATGGGTATGGGCACTCCCCTTGGCAACTGCCAAGTTTGGGGGAGGTGCCCCGGTATCGTATCACCATCACACCTTTACTTTTATCGTTTTTCTTAGTTCAATCCTTTTGGTTATATCTTGATCTAGTAGAATAAAGTTTTTAGTATGATCTAGCTTTGAGTTTTGTTTTGATCTCTATCTATGTAATCGAGTCCGTGAGTTATATATATAATAAAGAGTAGTTTTGAGTTGAGGGCTTTGCTTTCTTGCTATGATCCTGAGGGAATTAAATTAAAGAAAGGAATAAAAGAAATAAAAAGATCATATAATGATCTTATGGAGAGTAATGACTTCACATATAAAGAGTAAGATGAATAAAAGTTGTTGATAGTTGACAAACATAGTTTTGGTCATTGTTGCAATTAATAGGAAGTAATAAAGAAAGAGAGGCTTCACATATAAATATACTATCTTGGACATCTTTTGTAATTGTGAGCACTCATTAAAATATGACATGCTAAAAAGTTGATGTTGGACAAGGAAGACAACATAATGGTTTATGTTTTCTTATATCCGAATAGAAGTTATTTTGTCATGGATCCTCCAACATGTTGAGCTTGCTTTTCCCTCTCATGCTAGCCAAATTCTTTGCACCAAGTAGAGATACTACTTGTGCTTCCAAACATCCCTGAAACCAGTTTTGCTATGAGAGTCCACCATACCTACCTATGGATTGAGTAAGATCCTTCAAGTAAGTTGTCATCGGTGCAAGCAATAAAAATTGCTCTCTAAATATGTATGATCTATTAGTGTGAAGAAAATATGCTTTATACGAACTTGTGATATGGAAGAAATAAAAGCAACGGACTGCATAATAAAGTTCTTTATCACAAGCGGCAATATAAAGTGACGTTCTTTTGCATTAAGATTTTGTGCATCCAACCATAAAAGCGCATGACAACCTCTGCTTCCCTCTGCGAAGGGCCTATCTTTTACTTTTATCTTCTACCTTTATACAAGAGTCATGGTGATCTTCACCCTTCCTTTTTACACTTTTTCCTTTGGCAAGCACTATGTATTGGAGAGATCCGGATATATATATATATATATATATATATATATATATATATATATATCCACTCGGATGTAGGTTATCATAAGGTATTATTGTTGACATTACCCTTGAGGTAAAAGGTTGGGAGGCAAAACTATAAGCCCCTATCTTTCTCCGTGTCCGACTGAAGCTTTGAACCCATAAGTATCGCGTGAGTGTTAGCAATTGTGAAAGACTAAATGATAGTTGAGTATGTGGACTTGCTGAAAAGCTCTTGAATTGACTCTTTTCGATGTTATGATAAATTGCAATTGCTTCAATGACTGAGATAATAGTTTGTTAGTTTTCAATGAAGTTTCTGATTCATACTTTACCTTGTGAATGAATTGTTACTTTAGCATAAGAATCTATCTGACAATATATGTTGCTGTTCTAAAAATGATCATGATGCCCTCATTTTATTTTATCGACACCTCTATCTCTAAACATGTGGACATATTTTTTGATATCGGCTTTCGCTTGAGGTCAAGCGAGGTCTAAGCTTGGGGGAGTTGATACATCCATTTTGCATCATGCTTTTATATTGATATTTATTGCATTATGGGCTGTTATTATACATTATATCACAATACTTATGACTTTTCTCTCTTATTTTACAAGGTTTACATGAAGAGGGAGAATGCCGGCAGCTGGAATTCTGGACTGGAAAAGGAGCAAATATTAGAGACCTATTCTGCACAACTCCAAAAGTCTTGAAACTTCACGGAGAATTGTTTTGGAACATATAAAAAATATTGGGCGAAGAAAGCACCAGAGGGGGGCCACCTGCCATCCACAAGGGTGGAGGGAGCGCCCTCCCCCCTGGGCGCGCCCTCCTGTCTTGTGGGTCACCTGGCAGGCCCCCGATGCCCATCTTCTGCTATATGGTGTGTTTTGACCTGGAAAAAATCAGAAGGAAGCTTTCGGGTTGAAGCGCCACCGTCTCGAGGTGAAACTTGGGCAGAACCAATCTAGGGCTCCGGCGGAGCTATTCTGCCGTGGAAACATCCCTCTGGGAGGGGGAAATCGAAGCCATCGTCATCACCAACGATCCTCTCATTGAGAGGGGGTCACTCTCCATCAACATCTTCACCAGCAGCATCTCCTCTCAAACCCTAGTTCATCTCTTGTATCCGATCTTTGTCTCAAAACCTCAGATTGGTACCTGTGGGTTGCTAGTAGTGTTGATTACTCCTTGTAGTTGATGCTAGTTGGTTTATTCGGTGGAAGGTCATATGTTCAGATCCTTAATGATAATTAATACTCCTCTGATTATGAACATGAATATGCTTTGTGAGTAGTTACGTTTGTTCCTGAGGACATGGGAGAAGTCATGTTATAAGTAATCATGTGAATTTGGTATTCGTTCGATATTTTGATGAGATGTATGTTGTCTTTCCTCTAGAGGTGTTATGTGAACGTCGACTACATGATACTTCACCATGATTTGGGCCTAGGGGAAGGCATTGGGAAGTAATAAGTAGATGATGGGTTGCTAGAGTGACAGAAGCTTAAACCCTAGTTTATGCGTTGCTTCGTAAGGGGCAGATTTGGATCCATATGTTTCATGCTATGGTTAGATTTATCTTAATTCTTCTTTCGTAGTTACGGATGCTTGCGAGAGGGTTTAATCATAAGTGGGAGGCTTGTCGAAGGAAGGGCAGCACCCAAGCACCAGTCCACCCACATATCAAATTATCAAAGTAACGAACGCGAATCATATGAGCATGATGAAAACTAGCTTGACAACAAATCCCATGTGTCCTAGGGAGCGCTTTGCTTTATATAAGAGTTCGTCCAGGCTTTTCCTTTGCTATAAAAAGGATTGGGCCACCTTGCTGCACCTTGTTTACATTTGTTACTTGTTACCTGTTACGAATTATCTCATCATACAACTATCTGTCACCGATAATTTCAGTGCTTGCAGAGAATACCTTGCTGAAAACCGCTTGTCATTTCCTTCTGCTCCTCGTTGGGTTCGACACTCTTACTTATCGAAAGGACTATGATAGATCCCCTATATTTGTGGGTCATCAGACATATTGCATACTTGAGCACACGACTCTTAGTGTCAATACTCATAACTATGAAATCGAGAAGCCCTTCAGGAGGAGGAACCAAAGAAGAGATGTATAGCAAATCCCCGAAGCTGGACTTGCTTATTACATCTCTCTTCTTCCCTCTGATGGCATTGGATATGTCGTGTAGCCGCTTTGCCGACCATCGAGTTTGGTAGATGGGCATGCTGCGAAAAACAGAAAAATATATATGAAAAAAACAGGAGGCTATGAGCATGCATCTCTAGTGATCTAAATAAAATGAAAAAAAGTACTAAGATTAGTGGAAAATTGCAGACATGATGCAAAATTTATGGAAATTTTTAGCTAATTCAAGCAGGCATCTAATTTCAAAAAACGAAAGCTATTTACAACAATCCTTGTTCAGAAGCATATAACCCAAATCCCCTCTGTTGAAAGCTACATGAAATGCAACAAAAAAAGTGCTATGAGCTAGTCCAACAAATTTTCCTCTACTGAAAACTATAGCTAAAATTCACAGCCTATGAGCTGCAACAAAAAGGACCTAACAAGCATGCGCTGGAAAAAAAGGTAGAATGAGCTACATAAAGTATGAGCTATCCAAAAATTAGCACAGTGGGATCCTGCAACTTTAAGTTTATCATAAGCTATGAGCTTCAGAGAAAATCACATGGAATCCTAAAGAAACTATGAGCTCCTGCAACTTTAAGTCCCTCTGCATGACATCACCAGTGCAGAAATTTTGCAAGCGCACCTAAAAAATCCAACCCGAAACTCAGTAAAATTCAACAACATATATACAAAAACCAAACACTTATTGGAATAATACCGCAAAAGCACAAACTCTGCTCACATGTGCCCTGGCAAAAAACAAGTTTATCTACAAAAATTATGTAAAAATCCTGCAACACATCCAAATCCTGCAACCTAACTACACCGGCGACCTACAACGCCGCCGAACTACCTAAACCGGCGACCACTCTCCAACAAACCAACCGTGTCCCTCCTAATCGCGATCTCATCGTCATCTCGGTGGATATGCCACCCCTATTGATCAAGCCGCCCCGGGGAGAACCGCCATGAACGCCTACAAAATCGCCAGAAATGCGGGGGAAAGGGGATGGGGATCTTAGATCCATACCTGCTGGAATCGCCGTCGGCCACCGACAAACCCGTCGCCGTCGCCACTGCGCTGGATATGCCCGGTCGCCCAATGCCCTGCGCCGCTGGCCCTGATACGTCCATTTTGCATTATGTTTTCCTACTGTTATTTATAATGTTTTTATGGTTAATAATGCTTTATGGAGTAATCCTAATGCCTTTTCTCTCATAATATGCAAGGTTTACACAAAGAGGGGGAATACCGGCAGCTGGAATTCTGGACCTGCAAAAAGCTACGTCAGGCCACCTATTCTGCACATCTCCAAATGAGCTGAAAATTCACGAAGAATTATTTTGGAATATATAAAAGATAGTGGAGCAAATAACTACTGGAGGGGGGCCACCTGGTGAGCACAATACATCAGGGCGCGCCTGGCCCACCAGGCGCGCCCTGGTGGGTTGTGCTCAGCCCGGTCCACCTCCGGTGCCCATCTTCTGGTACTTAAGGTCTTTTGACCTAGAAAAAATCAGGAGGGGACTTTCGGGATGAAGCGCCACCGTCTCGAGGTGGAACTTGGGCAGGAGCAGTTTTGCCCACCGGCGGAGCGATTCCGCCAGGGGAACTTCCCTCCTGGAGGGGGAAATCGAAGCCATCGTAATCACCAACAACCCTCTCATCTTTGGGAGGCCAATCTCCATCAACATCTTCAACAACACCATATCCTCTCAAATCCTAGTTCATCCCTTCTGTTAAATCTTTGTACCGGAACCTCAGATTGGTACTTGTGGGTGAATAGTAGTGTTGATTAAATCTTGTAGTTGATTACTATATGGTTTATTTCGTGGAAGATTATATGTTCAGATCCATTATGCTATTTAATACCCCTCTGATCTTGAGCATGAATATTATTCGTGAGTAGTTACCTTTGTTCTTGAGGCCACGGGATAAATCATGTTGCAAGTAATCATGTGAATTTGATATGTGTTCGATATTTTGACGATATGTATGTTGAGATTCCCTTAGTGGTGTCATGTGAACGTCGACTACATGGCACTTCACCATCTTTGGGCCTAAGGGGATGCATTGTGGAATAGTTATTAGATGATGGGTTGCTAGAGTGACAGAAGCTTAAACCCTAGTTTATGCGCTACTTCGTAAGTGTCTAATTTGGATCCACATGTTTAATGCTATGGTTAGATTTTATCTTAATACTTTTCTCGTAGTTGCGGATGCTTGCGAGGGGGTTAATCATAAGTGGGAGGTTTGTTCAAGTAAGAACAGCACCCAAGCACTGGTCCACCCACATATCAAATCATTAAAGTAGCGAACGCGAATTAAACCAACATGACTGCAAGTGACTAGATGAAATTCCCGTGTGTCCTCAAGAACGCTTTGCTTACCATAAGATACCGTTTTAGCCTGTCCTTTGCCACAAAAGGATTGGGCTACCTTGCTGCACTTTATTTACCGTTACCTTTACTTGCTTGTTACAAATTACCTTGCTATCAAACTATCTGTTACCGGCAATTTCAGTGCTTGCAGACATTACCTTGCTGAAAACCACTTGTCATTTCCTTCTGCTCCTCGTTGGGTTCGACGCTCTTACTTATCGAAAGGACTATGATTGATCCCCTATACTTGTGGGTTATCAAGGCTTCATCCCCCTAGCAGTTAGATTCTCCATGAATTGAATAGCAAAGAACCCACAATCAAACCTGCCAATCTACAAAAGATAGGCACAAGTACATATAAATTTGCTCCCTAAAACAAATGTAGAAAGTTGTGGATGGGGCATATGAAAAAAAGGAAAATGGAAGGAGAACAATATGTTGTTGACTGCTGCGGGTACCCATTCGGGCTGAAACGATCAAATTTGTCAAAGTCAAGCTTCCATGGGTTTTGTTCTCTGACCAGAATTTTGAAGTTTGCTATCTACAAAATTTGATATTGGAAAAAGATAGATGACACAGTGGTACCTTTGATTGGTACCGCAACATCGAATTTGATACAGAGAAAAAAGAAAGAGAAAAGGAAAGGGGTGTAGTGCCCATCCCAGGTTGCAACATGGCTTCTCAAGGATGCTGACATAGTCAGGGTTATCGCCCCTTCAATAAAAAACATTGAACTATTTGTGCATCAAGTTTGCAACCACAACTGCGCAATGTCCGTCCTGGACAATGGTGAAGAACAGCTGCAAAACTAAGAAAAACAAAATCAACTTCAGAAAACCAGAGCATGTTGCGCTAATATAGCTTTGATGAAAGAACAAAAGTTTTTACTTGATCACATTTCACGATGTTGTTTCTTTCACAGGCCCTCTCGAGATATTTGCTGCAAGAACGTGTCTGAAATGAACTTGGGTTCACGGCAAGCTTGGACTGATGAAGAAAAAGTTTTTGTTAGAAAATGGATGTTGCGGGCAGATACTCAAGTGAGAAAAAATAAAAAAGGGTAGTTGACTCACAACTGTAAGCGGTGAGAATGCAAACTTCCTAGGTTTGCTTGAGCTATACATGTGCTCGATGTTGAAGCTTTCAACATAAAACGACATGATCTCATTGTTCAAATGTGCTCGCTTTCTTAGCCCGCTGCTGAAATGCTTGAAAAACCTCAAACCCACCTATCCCAATGAATGCAGGGCTGCATGTTGCCAAAAAAAAATAGTGGCTCGGTTAGAGGTAAAACAAATGGCTGGGACAAATTTTTTCTCAGCAAACAAAAGAAAAAGGTACTAAAAACACTTACAATGACTCGCCTTCGGGTGGGTCCCTAATGTGGTAATTGGTGCAACAGTATTGCTTGTATATGGCATTGTCTGTTGCATCAACTTTGATCTTCTTCAACTTGAGTGGATTTTCTGACGATTATGCAGCTCTCTTAAGTGACGCCTTCTTCACATCACGGTTGTGCCTGCTGTTGACTTCAATCAGCACCTCCTCTCTTGTCTCATTAACACCTGCTTCTGCCCCACAAATGAAAAGGAAAAAAAATGAAATTGAGAAAAATGGTTTGGAGCAATGCTAAAGTTTCTGCAGAAAAGAAAACATGACTGGATGACAAAAGCACAAAAGTTAGGACAGATGAGAAGTACAAACCTGCTGGGCCTGTGGAAATTGGGGGATATGTTGCGAGGGGAGTCAAATAAAAAACAGGGCCAATTGAAGTAGCCGGAGATTCATCAAACAGAGGGCTTCTGGCACGAATCGCCAAATAGGGGTCCAAATCGGAAACAAGTGATTTTGCAGGGTAGGTACGAGCTTGAGGAACTTCCTGGAACAGTAAATCATCACTTACGGGTTCGCACAAACCAAAGGAAGGCCCATCTTTAAGTGTCCCTGGCCTCCTTGTCAGATTCACATCTGCAAAGCTTGGGCTACGAGGGTACTTTGGTTCAGTGCTATTTACCTTGATGCATAAATCTTCTCCCTTGCCGTTGCTCTGATCATTGCCTTTGCTTTCATCATTTCCATTGCAGTGGCCACTCGTCTTTGTTGGGCCATCATTGTTTTAACCAACTTCCGCTGCTTGATCACTTTTCTTTGCCCCATCCGGTTGCTTGTGCTGTTGCGGAGATGGTACATTCACGGGCTGCTCCGGCAATGGTACGCTGGTGGGCTGCTCCGGACACCCGCCTACGGCAGAAACTCCTCCTGGTACACTGAAAGTGATGTCTTCACCTTCATCTCCCTGCTCGTGAATCCGGCGTACAGCTTTGTGTGCCTCAGACAACATTAGGCCCATACGCTTGCAGTACATGCCCTGCAAGACCCTCCCAAATGAGCGGAATGCCGCATTTAGTTATCTAGAGTGGAGCTCTTTGTGCTTCTTGTATATGACTTGCATATGTGGGGGTAGCTGCAAAATGTGCAGAAACAGGGGCGTTAGATGCTAGTGGGAGTTGTTTTTTACATGGCATTCAAGCAAGGATGCAAAAAAAAAGAGCCGACCTCTAGCTCCTCGATTGTTGGCAATGCATGGAGCCACTCCTCCAAAGAGCCACACACATCGTCACCACTGTTCCTTTTAGCTGGAGGCGACTCATGCACATGCTCTGCACTGCCATTTTGGTACACCCACTACCAGCGTGGGGTGGACCTTGAGAAGACGAATATTCTCCCAGATGTACCTTTGCCTGCATGTGGGAGCTCTTCGGCACATCTGATGTGTGTGTTGCGCCCGCAACAGCACCCTCTTCGGCAACTTGGTCACTGATTTCTGGTAACTCCTCTATGTCATGGCCATTGACAGTTCCCTGATGATGCTGATCTATATATGACATGAACTCAACTACTGCATACGGTGTACTAGTCCTGAACTGCATTTCAACAACGAGAGAAAAATGCACAAAAGAATTAAGGAATTGCAACGAACAAAAGTTCTTCTAGAGAAAACCAAAAATAGCGGTGTCTTCAGTTTGAAGAACTTACAGGACGCTTCCCAAATCCATCATCAAGGGTGTCAACTGCAACAACAACAACATAAAAGTCTATTTCTTGAACAAAACAAGCTCTAGGCAGCGAGTAGTTGATGGTGTGATCAACTAAGCATCCTCTTGGCACATCAAGGTGGTCCACGTAAATTATCTACAAAATGAAAAAGAAACAAAAGAAAGAAAAGAAGAAAGCGTAAGCACCTTAAAAAAAGGGTTGTTGTCTCGGAAAAGAGGAGTGGAATGTTACGGGAATGAAGGGTTGTACCGGAAGCATTGGTAGACATCCACCAATGAGAAATTTCCCTTTACTCTCATCCCTCTTATCCTGGTATTTTTTACTTCTTTCATCACATCATAAAGTATGTGCTCATCCCACTCGAACTCATGGACCACACTCATATCTCGTAGGGTGTAGAGATATTCTAGGGGTACCATGTTTCTTGTATCAGGAGCTAGGACCAGTGCCAGGCACAGTAATGCCCATGACCTCTCGATGGTCTCCACATCATCGTCATATGCTTTTGATATAACAACTACTGTGGCAGCTATCGGAGCCTTCTCACCGTCCAGATAAACATCACGGAAATCAGCTTTGCCCCTCTTCCCGAACTCTACCGGTCTGCTACCAAATGGGACATTGAATACCTTCTGAACCATGTCTCTTGAAAAGTGGATCTCCTTGTTGTCATTAATCCTGCAATTCACAAAAATTAAACAAAATTAGTAGATGTTGCGAGAAAAAAGAAAAGGTGTTGTGCAACAGAGAGAAGAACAAAACGACATTGATACGTCCATTTTGCATCATGCTTTTATATTGATATTTATTGCATTATGGGCTGTTATTAAACATTATATCACAATACTTATGCCTTTTCTCTCTTATTTTGCAAGGTTTACATGAAGAGGGAGAATGCCGGCAGCTGGAACTCTGGACTGGAAAAGGAGCAAATATTAGAGACCTATTCTGCACAACTTCAAAAGTCCTGAAACTTCACAGAGAATTGTTTTGGAATATATAAAAAATATTGGGCGAAGAAAGAACTAGAGGGGGGCCACCTGCCATTCACAAGGGTGGAGTGCGCGCCCTACCCCCTGGGCGCGCCCCCGTGTCTTGTGGGCCACCTTGCAGGCCGCCGATGCCCATCTTCTGGTATATGGTGTGTTTTGACCTGGAAAAAATCAGAAGGAAGCTTTCGGGACGAAGCGCTGCTGTCTCGAGGCGAAACTTGGGCAGAACCAATCAAGGGCTCCGGCTGAGCTGTTCTGCCGGGGAAACTTCCCTTCGGGAGGGGGAAATCGAAGCCATCGTCATCACCAACGATCCTCTCATCGAGGGGGGGTCAATCTCCATCAACATCTTCACTAGCACCATCTCCTCTCAAACCCTAGTTCATCTCTTGTATCCGATCTTTTTCTCAAAACCTCAGATTGGTGCCTGTGGGTTGCTAGTAGTGTTGATTACTCCTTGTAGTTGATGCTAGTTGGTTTATTCGGTGGAAGATCATATGTTTAGATCCTTAATGATAATTAATACTCCTCTGATTATGAACATGAATATGCTTTGTGAGTAGTTACGTTTGTTCCTGAGGACATGGGAGAAGTCCTGTTATAAGTAATCATGTGAATTTGGTATTCGTTCGATATTTTGATGAGATGTATGGTGTCTTTCCTCTAGTGGTGTTATGTGAACATTGACTACATGACACTTCACCATGATTTGGGCCTAGGGGAAGTAATAAGTAGATGATGGGTTGCTAGAGTGATAGAAGCTTAAACCCTAGTTTATGCGTTGCTTCGTAAGGGGCTGATTTGGATCCATATGTTTCATGCTATGGTTAGATTTATCTTAATTCTTCTTTCGTAGTTGCGGATGCTTGCGAGAGGGTTTAATCATAAGTGGGAGGCTTGTCCAAGGAAGGGCATCACCCAAGCACCGGTCCACCCACATATCAAATTATCAAAGTAACGAACGCGAATCATATGAGCATGATGAAAACTAGCTTGACAACAATTCCCATGTGTCCTCGGGAGCGCTTTGCTTTATATAAGAGTTCGTCCAGGCTTGTCCTTTGCTACAAAAAGGATTGGGCCACCTTGCTGCACCTTGTTTACTTTTGTTACTTGTTACCCGTTACGAATTATCTCATCATACAACTATCTGTCACCGATAATTTCAGTGCTTGCAGAGAATACCTTGCTGAAAACCGCTTGTCATTTCCTTCTGCTCCTTATTGGGTTCGACACTCTTACTTATCGAAAGGACTATGATAGATCCCCTATATTTGTGGGTCATCGTACATATTGCATACTTGAGCAAACGACTCTTAGTGTCAATACTCATAACTATGAAATCGAGAAGCCTTCAGGAGGAGGAACCAAAGAAGAGATGTATAGCAAATCCCCGAAGCTGGACTTGCTTATTACATCTCTCTTCTTCCCTTTGATGGCATTGGATATGTCGTGTAGCCGCTTTGCCGACCATCGAGTTTGGTAGATGGGCATGCTGCGAAAAATAGAAAAAATATATGAAAAAAATAGGATGCTATGAGCATGCATCTCTAGTGATCTAAATAAAATGAAAAAAAGTACTAAGATTAGTGGAAAATTGCAGACATGATGCAAAATTTAGGGAAATTTTTAGCTAATTCAAGCAGGCATCTAATTTCAAAAAACGAAAGCTATTTACAACAATCCTTGTTCAGAAGCATATAACCCAAATCCCCTCTGTTGAAAGCTACAGGAAATGCAACAAAAAAGTGCTATGAGCTAGTCCAGCAAATTTTCCTCTGCTGAAAACTACAGCTAAAATTCACAACCTATGAGCTGCAACAAAAAGGACCTAACAAGCATGCGCTGGAAAAAAAGGTAGAGTGAGCTACATAAACTATGAGCTATCCATAAATTAGCACAGTGGGATCCTGCAACTTTAAGTTTATCATAAGCTATGAGCTTCAGAGAAAATCACATGGAATCCTAAAGAAACTATGAGCTCCTGCAGCTTTAAGTCCCTCTGCATGACATCACCAGTGCAGAAATTTTGCAAGCGCACCTAAAAAATCCAACCCGAAACTCAGTAAAATTCAACAACATATATACAAAAACCAAACACTTATTGGAACAATACAGCAAAAGCACAAACTCTGCTCACATGTGCCCTGGCAAAAAACAAGTTTATCTACAAAAATTATGTAAAAATCCTGCAACACATCCAAATCCTGCAACCTAACTACACCGGCGACCTACAACGCCGCTGAACTACCTACACCGGCGACCACTCTCCAACGAACCAACCGTGTCCCTCCTAATCGCGATCTCATCGTCATCTCGGTGGATATGCCACCCCTATTGATCAAGCCACCCCGAGGAGAACCGCCATGAACGCCTACAGAATCGCCAGAAATGCGGTGGAAAGGGGATGGGGATCTTAGATCCATACCTGCTGGAATCGACGTCGGCCACCGACAAACCCGTCGCCGTCGCCACCGCGCTGGATATGCCCGGTCGCCCAATGCCCTGCGCCGCTGGCCCTGATACGTCCATTTTGCATTATGTTTTCCTACTGTTATTTATAATGTTTTTATGGTTAATAATGCTTTATGGAGTAATCCTAATGCCTTTTCTCTCATAATATGCAAGGTTTACACAAAGAGGGGGAATACCGACAGCTGGAATTCTGGACCTGCAAAAAGCTACGTCAGGCCACCTATTCTGCACATCTCCAAATGAGCTAAAAATTCACGAAGAATTATTTTGCAATATATAAAAGATAGTGGAGCAAATAACTACCGGAGGGGGGCCACCTGGTGAGCACAATACATCAGGGCGCGCCAGGCCCACCAGGCGCGCCCTGGTGGGTTGTGCTCAGCCCGGCCCACCTCCGGTGCCCATCTTCTGGTACTTAAGGTCTTTTGACCTAGAAAAAATCAGGAGGGGACTTTCGGGATGAAGCGCCACCGTCTCGAGGTGGAACTTGGGCAGGAGCAGCTTTGCCCACCGGCGGAGCGATTCTGCCAGGGGAACTTCCCTCAAATACCCGTATCACAACCCGATCAGGAGAAAACCACCTTTACTTGTCCTTTTGGGACCTATGCTTATAGACGTATGCCTTTTGGTTTATGCAATGCACCTGCTACCTTTCAAAGATGTGTGACTGCTATATTCTCTGACTTTTGTGAAAAGATTGTTGAGGTTTTCATGGTTGATTTTTTCATTTACGGAACTTCTTTTGATGATTTCTTAAGCAACCTTGATCGAGTTTTGCAGAGATGTGAACAAACTAATCTTGTCTTGAATTGGGAGCAGTGCCACTTTATGGTTAATGAAGGTATTGTCTTGGGGCATAAAATTTCTGAACGAGGTATTGAGGTGGATAAAGCTAAAGTTGATGCAATTGAGAAATTGCCATGTCCTAGAGATATTAAAGATATTCGTAGTTTCCTTGGTCATGCTGGTTTCTATAGGAGGTTTATTAAAGTCTTCTCTAAAATTTCTAGGCCTCTTACCAATGAATTACAGAAGGATGTTCCTTTTGTCTTTGATCATGATTGCGTAGAAGCTTTTGAAACACTTAAGAAAGCCTTGATTTATGCACCTATTATTCAACCACCTGACTGGAACTTGCCTTTTGAAATTATATGTGATGCTAGTGATTATGTTGTTGGTGCTGTTCTAGGACAAAGAGTTGATAAGAAATTAAATGTTATCCATTATGCTAGCAAAAGTCTAGATAGTGCTCAAAGAAATTATGCTACCACTGAAAAGGAATTTTTAGCAGTTGTGTTTGCTTGTGATAAATTCAGATCTTACATTGTAGATTCTAAACTAATTGTTCACACTGATCATGCTGCTATAAAATATCTTATGGAAAAGAAAGATGCTAAAACTAGACTCATTAGGTGGGTTCTCCTGCTACAAGAATTTAATTTACATATTACTGATAGGAAAGGAGCTGAGAATCCCGTAGCTGATAACTTGTCTAGGTTAGAAAATATTTTGATGACCCACTACCTATTGATGATAGCTTTCCTGATGAACAATTAGCTGCAATAAATGTTTCTCGTAATACTCCTTGGTATGATGACTATGCTAATTATATTGTTTCAAAATACATACCACCTAGTTTCACTTATCAACAAAAGAAAAAAAATTCTTCTATGACTTAAGACATTACTTTTGGGATGACCCACATCTTTATAAAGAAGGAGTAGATGGTATTATTAGACGTTGTGTACCTGAGCATGAACAGGAACAAATCTTACGGAAATGTCACTCTGAAGACTATGGAGGACATCATGCGGGAGATAGAACTGCTCATAAGGTATTGCAATCCGATTTTTATTGGCCTACCCTCTTCAAGGATGCCCGTAAGTTCGTCTTATCTTGTGATGAATATCAAAGGATTGGTAATATTGGTAAGCGTCAGGAAATGCCTATGAATTATTCACTTGTTGTTGAACCACTTGATGTTTGGGGTTTTGATTATATGATACCTTTTCCTTCCTCTAATGGGTATACACATATTTTGGTTGCTGTTGATTATGTCACTAAGTGGGTAGAAGCTATTCCAACTAGTAGTGCTGATCATGACACTTCCATTAAAATGCTTAAAGAAGTTATTTTTCTGAGGTTTGGAGTCCCTAGATATCTAATGGCTGATGGTGGTTCACACTTTATTCATGGTGCTTTCCAGAAAATTCTTGCTAAATATGATGTTAACCATAGAATTGCATCACTCTATCATCCTCAATCTAGTGGTCAAGTTGAACTTAGCAATAGAGAAATAAAGCTTATATTACATAAAACTGTCAATAGGTCCCGGAAGAATTGGTCTAAGAAACTAGATGATGCACTTTGGGCCTATAGAACAGCTTATAGAAATACTATGGGTATGTCTCCATATAAAATGGTGTATCGAAAAGCTTGTCATTTGCCTCTTGAGTTAGAACATAAAGCATTTTGGGCAATTAAAGAACTCAACTATGACTTCAAACTTGCTGGTGAAAAGAGGCTATTTGATATTAGCTCGCTAGATGAATGGTGAACCCAAGCCTATGAAAGTGCCAAATTATTTAAAGAAAAAGTCAAAAGATGGCATGACAAAAGAATCCAAAAGCGGGAGTTCAAAGTTGGAGAATATGTTCTTTTGTACAACTCTTGTTTGAGATTTTTTGCAGGCAAACTTCTTTCCAAATGGGAAGGACCATATATTATCGAAGAGGTTTATCAATCTAGAGCTATCAAAATTAATAATGCCAAAGGCACTAACCCGAAGGTAGTCAATGGACAAAGGATTAAACACTATATCTTAGGTACGCCCATTAATATTGAAAGCAATGTTATCCAAACCATGACACCGGAGGAACATATAAAAGAAACCTTCCAGAGCACTCCAGAACCCTGAAAAAGAGGAGGTATGTGATACAGTAAGTAAACGGACTCCGAAAAATCCGCAAAAATATTTTTTGTGAGTTTTGGAATATTACAAAAATTAGAAAAATAATAAACAACCAGGAAGGCAACCGAGGAGGGCACGATACACCAGGGCGCGCCCAGGTGGGTTGTGCCCACCTCGGGAACCTTCCCGACTCTGATTTCCTCCCATATTCTTGTCTCCCAAGATAAAAAAATCTTTAAATATACCCCCGGACGATTTGACCACTACATCACAGAAAAATCCTCTGTTCTCGTTTCGTGCTATTTTTCTGTCAGATCTAGGTCATCATGGCTCCACCAAGCTCCTCCAAGGATCAGTTTTTCGAGAAGGTCATCAACCCGTACTTGTCAGAGGTGATGAAGAACCCTCAAGCCATTGAGATGTGTGAGGGGGTGCTCCACATCCAGGATGTTAAAGGGCCTAAGAGGACGGGGAGCGTGGAGGCTAGGCTCGAGGCTGTGGAACAAGACATCTTCAAGTGCCAAGGGATGGTGGAGCGTGGACTTAGCCCCAATCACTTCATGATCATGGATTTCACCCGTGATCACATGGTGGATGGCCGGTCCATGAAGGACATCGTCTTCACCTTCAACGAGCAAATCAATTTTCTGCAAAGCCAAATCTATGATCTTCAAAACCAACTTTTTTAGTACGAAGCAAGATTTAAAGGTATGAGTTTAGCTGCCAGTTGCAGGACTCAGGAGACTCATGCATCCTCTTTTGATGGTGAACCCCTTCCCTGGAAGCCGGAGGACAAGATTGCTACCTCATCATCACCACCACCTTCCTCTTCTTCACCACCAAAGGAGACTTGAGTACACGGGTATGGGCACTCCCCTTGGCTTGTGCCAAGCTTGGGGGAGATACCCCGGTATCGTATCACCATCACTTTTATTTACCTCTACCTTTCTTAGTTCGATCCTTAGTGATTTCGTGATTTAGTCGACTAAAAGTTTAGTATGATCTATTTTCAAGTTTTAGTTTCGTGATCTATCTATGTAATCGAGTGAGAGCTATATAATAAAGTTTAGTTTAAGTTTTGTCTCTTTCTTTTTTTAGTTGTTATCAAATAAAAAGAAATAAAGGAAAAGATCATATGCTAATCTTATAATAAGTGATGACATCACATAAGTAAAAGTATAAGTGGTAAAATTTGTTGAAGATTGACAAACATAACATTGGTCAATGATGCAACTCATGAAAGAATTAATAAAGGAAGAGAAGGTTCACATGCAAATACACTATCTTGGACATCTTTTATGATTGTGAGCCCCCATTAATTATTATATGTCAAAATTGTTGACGTTGGACAAGGAAGACAACGTAATGTATCATGTTTGCTCTTATTCACATAGAAGTTATATTGTCATAGATCCTCCAACATGTGGTGCTTGCTCAATATCTTTTCTAGCCAAAACTCCACACTAAGTAGAGATACTACTTGTGCATCCAAAAACCCTAAACCCAACTCATTATTTGAGAGTCCACCATACCTACCTATGGATTGAGTAAGATCCTTCAAGTAACTTGTCATCGGTGCAATAAGACAAAAATTGCTTCTAAATGTGTTTGATCATTTAGTGCAAGAGAAAATTGAGCGTTATACGAACTTGTGATGGCAAAGTAATAAAAGCGATGGACTTCATAATAAAGGTTGCTATCATAAGGGGCAATATAATGTGACGTTCTTTTACATTAAGGGATTGAGCACGCAAACAAAAAGCGCATGACAACCTCTGCTTCCCTCTGTGAAGGGCCTATCTTTTACTTTTACGTATTTACTATTATGCCAGGGTCAAAGTATACCTACCTATTCTTTTTTTTTTTCTCCTTTTGTAAGCATCCTGTGGTGGGGAAAGATCTAGGCACATATATCCAGTTGGATATGAGTGAGCATGAGTTATTATTGTTGACATCACCCTTGAGGTGAATATGTTGGGTGGCAAAACTATAAGCCCCTATCTTTCTATGTGTCTGGTTGAAAGCTTCTGCTCATAGGTATGCTGTGAGTGTTAGCAATCATAGAAGACTAAATGATAGTTGAGTATGTGGACTTGCCAAAAGGCTTCGACACGTGACCCTTCCTGAAAATATGATGAATTGTGGTTACAAAGTTGACTGAGAACATAGTTTGTTGGTTTTCAATAAAGTTTATGCTTCTACTTCAATGTTGTGACGAATTGTTACTTGTTCATAAGAAGTTATATGATAAAAGTTATATGGTTTGTTAGAGTTTTATTTTTAGTTTGTTGCTGTTATAATAATAAGCATGATGCTACTATGTCTGTATTTTGTTTTTATCGACACTTCTCTCTCAAAACATGTGGACATGATTTTCGATATCGGCTTTCGCTTGAGGACAAGCGAGGTCTAAGCTTGGGGGAGTTGATACGTCCATTTTGCATCATGTTTTTCTACTGTTATTTATAATTTTTTTATGGTTAATAATGCTTTATGGAGTAATTCTAATGCCTTTTCTCTCATAATATGCAACGTTTACACAAAGAGGGGGAATACCGGTAGCTGGAATTTTGGACCTGGAAAAAGCTACGTCAGGCCATCTATTCTGCACATCTCCAAATGAGCTGAAAATTCACGGAGAATTATTTTGGAATATATAAAAAATACTGGAGAAAATAACTACTGGAGGGGCGCCACCTAGTGAGCACAATACACCAGGGCGTGCCAGGCCCCCCAGGCGCGCCCTGGTGGGTTGTGCTCAGCCCGGCCCACCTCCGGTGCCCATCTTCTGGTACTTAAGATCTTTTGCCCTATAAAAAATTAGGAGGGGACTTTCGGGACGACGCACTGCCGTCTCGAGGCAGAACTTAGGCAGGAGCACTTTTGCCCTCCTACGGAGCGATTCCGCCGGGGGAACTTCCCTCCTTGGGGGGGGGGGGGGGGGGGTGGGGGGGGGGGGGTGGGGGGGGGGGGGGGGGGGGGGGGGGGGGGGAATCGAAGCCATCGTCATCACCAACAACCCTCTCATCTTTGGGAGGCCAATATCCATCAACATCTTCAACAACATCACCTCCTCTCAAACCCTAGTTCATCCCTTGTGTTAAATCTTTGTACCGGAACCTCAGATTGGTACCTGTGGGTGACTAGTAGTGTTAATTACATCTTGTAGTTGATTACTATATGGTTTGTTTGGTGGAAGATTATATGTTCAGATCCATTATGCTATTTAATACCCCTCTGATCTTGAGCATGAATATTATTTGTGAGTAGTTACCTTTGTTCTTGAGGCCACGGGAGAAATCATGTTGCAAGTAATCATGTGAATTTGATATGTGTTTGATATTTTGATGATATGTATGTTGAGATTCCCTTAGTGGTGTCATGTGAACGTCGACTACATGGCACTTCACCATCTTTGGGCCTAAGGGGATGCATTGTGGAGTAGTCATTAGATGATGGATTGCTAGAGTGACAGAAGCTTACACCCTAGTTTATGCGCTACTTCGTAAGGGGCTGATTTGGATCCACATGTTTATTGCTATGGTTAGATTTTATCTTAATACTTTTCTCTTAGTTGCGGATGCTTGCGAAGGGGTTAATCATAAGTGGGAGGTCTGTTCAAGTAAGAACAACACCCAAGCACCGGTCCACCCACATATCAAATCATCGAAGTAGCGAACGCGAATTAAACCAACATGATTGCAAGTGACTAGATGAAATTCCCGTGTGTCCTCAAGAACGCTTTGCTTATCATAAGAGACCGTTTTGGCCTGTCATTTGCCACAAAAGGATTGGGCTACCTTGCTGCACTTGATTTACCGTTACCTTTACTTGCTCGTTACAAATTACGTTGCTATCAAACTATCTGTTACCGACAATTTCAGTGCTTGCAGACATTACCTTGCTAAAAACCTCTTGTCATTTCCTTCTGCTCCTCGTTGGTTCAACACTCTTAATTATCAAAAGGACTACAATTGATCCCCTATACTTGTGGGTCATCAGGCCCCGCCACCCTACCAAATCCAGAAGCGTCGACTCCCAGAGACACGAGACGACGGAGCTGCCAGTTGTAGGAATGTTGGTCCTGACACAAGGGCTCTATTTCAGAAAACGGATGTGCATGACGCGGAAGCGGGGAGGCTCTCGTCCGTCCGATCAACAGATGAACCGATGGACACGAAGCTGGTGGACGCGGTGCGCGTGATCGGTCGGGTGAAGGTAAACTTTTTCCTTCAATGATATTCACAACTTCCATGTTTAACACCTTTCCATATGAGGTCATCTGGATAACTTTACGAACCTTTTTTTAGCTTGTGGTCGAATTACCTGACAACAATCGGATCTGCAATTTTTCAGTTGGATCTGAGGATCCTTCACTTGGGAAAAAGAATCTTCACTCAGATCAACAATCTTTCACTCAGATCAATAATTTTTCATCCAGATCAACAATTTCACTTGGATCAACAATATTTTCACTTAGATGATAATATTCACTCAGATTACCCAACAACAGTTTCAATTAGACTAAGTATCACTCAGATTACCTGACTGAGGTTACAGTCGAATTTCATGTCAGTTGTGAGAGGAGATTTCCCTTTGATTTTGAGGCATATGAAAATAGGATCGGGACGTCGGCCACGCATTACAGAGCATGGCTCATCAGATGTGGTTCTTGATAATGTCTAGAGTCTGATATCGCAAACATTAGCATGAATAAAAGTAGTGACAGGAAAAGATAGTAGTGATGAGTTGTAACGACCAAGGCTCCTATAAAAGTAAAGACAGGAAAAGATTAGTAGCTAGCACACACAGTACTCGATAAAATACCACAATACCACATGTCATGAAGTAACGTAAATCTAGAGTATTTATTACCTTATAGCCCTTGGGTAGAATACACAACAAAAATAAACAATAAAGAAGCCCATCAATGCCAATGGCAAAGTTGAGTGTAGATAATGACCCTATGTTGTACCTTAACTCTTCGTCTGTAAATTCTGCAACATAAAATGTTGCAGTCATATAGGTCAGTACATTGAATGTATTGGCAAGTCACACCATAGGATAGAATAAAATTCCTAGTTCTACATGCAATTTGGCTGGTGAATGCTTCTAAGTTTCAATTTGCATAAGCTGATTTTATCCTACTACCATGAATATTAGTTTATTACTACAAGGCTCATCATATGATTGAGATGGTTAATCCAACTCAATCTACATCCAAGTTGATTAAACCCATTAAATTAATTAAATGTGATGAGATCACTCAATATTCCACTTCTAGATGCTCAACATGCCCGTCACCAGGCACACGGCTAATCGATTAGTTTTACATTCTCTAAAGGTTTGCGCACTTTTCCCCAAGAGACTCGATCACCTCCTTTGTAGCTCATCACACTCGGGGTATGTGAACCAAAAGATCGAGGAAAGGTCTTGCAGAAGAGCTTCCCTTAACACTAATAGTGCTTATCCCATGGATAACCCACTACCTCTCGTAGCACTACCTGGTAAGAGTCACTACAACTGATCAACCAAGCCAGAGCCCATAGTAGCTTGTGGCTGCACACGGGAGCTTCTATATATGAAATATTGTTTGATCCCTTTGAACCTGGGTGGCTTTCCATACAAGAGAGATCCCTTGGTTACTCCAGGACACCAGGGAAAATTCCAGGTTACTCCAGGATGCCCCTCACCATGCAACCATTCCACCCAGATGATTCACTAAAGTTATTAACATATGGTCCTATTTACTACTCTCTCACAACTTCCATGAATCTAAATCATCTCCCCGTCTACTTATAGAGTAACAATAATTTTCGACTCGGTGGCGACAAAAGAATAAGTATCTGACCTACCTTAGTGAACTACTGGGTTTATATACCATAGCACCTGGCATAATTTGTACTCATGCAATACTACATCAGAAGGACTAAATGTTTTGGATCACTTTGCAAAAAGTTTCACCTAAATCGGAGTTACGGTTAAAAAGATAGGGCTAGTTGAAATCGAGTGGCTAGTGTGTAAAAATATTTAATCGCATATGGGTCTCTGGAACACGTGTCGGGCTAGGATTGCTCGGTAGCGCTTCAAGTTGGAAATAACAAGAGTTGTCGGATTTATAGAACCAATAATCCTACACCTACGTAACCACCTACGTAATGTTATTTAATCTTCCTAATAATTTAATTCTCTCCCCCTGATTTTCATGGGGTGCGGCCTGTGCATTTTTCTCTTCCAATCAATGCATGCCAAATCAGCTCTTAAGTAACGTTACGTAGAATACCTACATAGATTTAGCAAAGCCCTTTACAAAACCATGGACGCATGGGATGAAGCCTCGTGGCCAGGTCGAGGTCCTCACCAAAAAAGGTCGCCACAGTCGGGGAGGACGGCGGCTTGGCTGCTCGGGGTGAAGCAGAAGTCGCTCCCGGCGGTCCTTGGAGTCAGGAAGGAGCGCGACGGGGTCCGACGAGTTGAGCAGATGACGATGGTGCTATCGGTGGCGTGAGGAGAATCCTGCGATGACAACATCGTGCGGCTAGAGATGGGCGGTGCCGGCGAGATAAAAAAATCACGGGGGAGCTTTCTCTCGCAAGGATCTGCGTGAGAAAAGGGGATCAGTGGGTGATGATTTGAGAGACATGAAGAACTAGGGGAACAGAGGTGATCGGGGACCTTCGGTCCAGGTGGAGATGCTCGACAAAACGAACTGCGGCGGGGAAGCTTCGAGCGTCTGAGAGCTCGATTTCGAGGATGTTTTTGAGGGCTTATGGTGGGAATCGGATGAGAGGGGGGGGGGGGGGGGGGTATTTATAGGGGGTCTTAGTGGCGATCAAGAGCGGGGATAAGCTTGATCAGCGGAGAAATCACAGCGGTGGCGAGAAAAACTCGCGCCCGTGATTATCCAGTGCGCGAGGTGACGGATGAAATGCACACACACACATACAGAGAGAGAGACAGAGAGAGAGAGAGAGAGAGAGAGAGAGAGAGAGAGAGAGAGGGAGAGAGAAAACCAGAGAGAGAGGTGGAGCGACGGGAGCTGTTGATGCTTCATAAAATTTGACGGTTGGAAGTGCTCCATAGCCCTTCGATGTTTAAGAGGCCATGGGCCACAAGTGGCCGCTGACTACTCGGCTGGTCTCGGCTGGCACTGCTTTCAGCCCAGTCTGGCTAGAAAAAAAATGGGTTTCTACTAATGTATTTATATCAAATGTATTTGGCCCAATTAGTTGACCCAATGAAATTCTAAAAATATCAGAAACTTTAGAAAAATCAAAATACTTATATAGACCCTAGGAAAATTATTTCCAGCTCCAAAGATATTTTTATATAAATTACTTTTCTTATAAAGAAATTTGGCCATAATAATAATTCAAAAAGTTAAATCTTAGGGTTTATTAAATGTCCAAAATAATTTTTTCTTAAAACTCCAAATAAAAGTCAAAACATTTTCCAACTATTTTATAATTGAAGAAGTCAAATTATCTTCTCTCACTTTCTATTTTTGAATTGTATATTGTTTGAATATTTCAAAATCCAAATACAATTTCAAATGTAGCAAAAATTTAAATGGGAAATTATGGAAAAGTCATTTTATTACCTCTCCATTAAAATTCAAATAAACTCCTAGAAAGTTTTCAAAACCGTTCTCGAATTCAAAGTAGGAAAAACAATCATTATTATCTAATTATATAACATTCTAAAATTTAAAATTTTGGGATGTTACATGAATATTCAACATGAGTTAGACTAAATGATTCTCTCTTCTTTCGTAAACACTTGGGTCACTGCTTGAGAAGAAAAGGAATCATTAAAATGCTTCTCAAACTTAAAGTGGCCTCCCTGCGTTTTACCCCTGTTTTCTCTATATAAAAATAAGGGGACACATATTACATCACATATTTCCTTTCTAGGTAAATGTACCTTATGCCTTTGCTAAAATTTCAGATTCAGCTAGCTATCAGATTCATGTCCTTACTTGTGATATTTCTTTTCAGACGTGTGTGGCTACTCTTGCATATAGAAAATTATATGTTACCCATCTGATGGTTGTACCCTACCATATAATAACAAAAACCAGATCCTATTGATTACTAGATGGTGTTATTATAACCAAATATATGGTACTTACGATTCACCTACTATATTTAAAACATGAAACTGAATTCACATGATTAATTTACTTCGGTCTTCTGGACTACTAGAAAGAGAGTGGAAAGGCAGAGAGGGAGAGACTGGGTTCCCATCGGGAAACGTAGTAGAAAACAAAAAAAATCGTGTCTACGATCAGCCAAGATCAATACGAAGATGTATACCAGGTTGGGATCACGATCGTTACCGTCACCGAGTTGCAGCGGAAGAAGAACGTGCCGGTGTAGATCGTACTTGGAGTCCCTTGAACCATTAATGAATGACCCTCATATCGCCCACAAACAGTCCCTCGAACCGAAGACCGAAATCACGACCTCTCTACTTGGTTGCAAGCGTGTAGCCTTCACGATCCGGCAGCACTTCACCGTCCAGAGCTAATCGTCGCCGAGAATTAGAGGGAGGAGATTAGAACCACACAAGGCTTTTAATTATGAGGATAAGAGGATTATACTAGCTCTAATTAGTCAACTACGACCAACTAGAACTAGAACTAGAAGAAGCAGAGGAGGCTCCAAAACTTGTATGAACAATAGAGCAAAAACCCCTAGTATATATAGGTTGGAGGAGGAGGAGAGGGCAGCCATGAAGGAGGGAAAGTCCCTCCTTGGGGCGGCAGCCTAAGGGGAGGAGTGTCCTACTCCTCCCCTAGTCCCATTCGCCCCCCTATATGGCAAGGTGTCGCCACTTCCTTATGGGCCCTTGTGGCCCATAATTCCTTCCACCTCTTGGCCTTTTAAGTCTCGTTGATATTTAAATTAAATATAAAATGTTCTAAATATTTCTAGGCCGTTATATATATATATATATATTAACATCTCTGGAAATATTTCCCACCTATATATAATTTATCGGTAATACCTGATACTCTCTGAAACCCTTCTGGTGACTCTGAAACGCTTCCGGATCCTCTCGGAAGTATTCCCAATATTCATGAAATAATATCACAAATATATTCTCATGACTCCCGTCCTACTAACAGTCAGCATATCGTGATAGCCTTAAGCTTATGACCTTGTAGGTTCGATAACTCATATACATGAACGAAACCGCTCGTTCAATAACCAACAGCGGGACCATGGACGTCCGTATCGGTCCTTATGAGTACACGAATAATATTTGAGTGATCCTTTGGTTATCATGTGATGCTCCTTTTGCTTCGCGATACTTCACAAAACCCGGGATGCATCGGTATCCTCCTGAGTCATCACCATGCTCACTATACCGAAATCCTCGTTACCGGTTTTGTTCTTCTTTCTCATTATCGTGTTCCGGCATCCCCGTGACAAAGTATCGTGTGTCTGGCCAGATGATGATTGATGTCGTCACACCGAGAGGGCCCTAATAATATCTCTCCATCGTCAGAGGAGCAAATTCCACTCTCGAGCTATTCAATCCCTTGTCAAACTTTCCGATGAACCTATAAGTTGTCGTTATGATCTGCGTGTTATAGGTGACGTTTGAGAACCACCAAATCCCATCGTACCGTAAGAAGTGCCCCATGGTGTAAGGAGCAAATTCACACGTTAACATTCCATGTTATTAAAATTGATTACAGACGATATTAACTCAATTCATAACAAACAAGATTGGGTCGATTCAATATGATCGTTCTTCCAACGTCATAATCTCAATGTTGTTTTAGGATCATCGTTACACTTAATGATATCCTAAGATCGGGAAAACGTGATCACCAACAAAACTTGAGCTAGTCTTAGAGGAGAGACTAGGAACCTTTTATTTACCGTTTATCATTCCACACGTGCATATGAATTTTCCACTGAATCACCTATTTCAGGATCATAACAGTTATAGCATAGAATATGAACTCTTTAATTTTGAATATGGGACTATAGTAATACAAATATTATTGCCTCTAGGGCGTATTTCCAATAGTTCCAACACCTACTATTCTGGTCTTGTGGAGAAAAAAAGAGATGGTTGAGGAAGTGAGAAAGCAACGATAGAGAGAGAGAGAGAGAGAGAGAGAGAGAGAGAGAGAGAGAGAGAGGAGTCGATTGCTGCACATTAGATACTTTATAATTTCTCATGTTTGATGGAACTCCATGCTGATTGCACCAACGGATAATCCCGAACATTGTGTGATGTTTAACTTTAATTTTTCTTATCATTTGCAGAAAATTGATGAATACACTAACTTGACCATTGTTCAGGATTTTGATAACCGAGCTTAAAAAAACAAAATGTATTGAGTACAGTTTTTCGGAGCCATCTCCTAGTTCACCACTCATCTCAACATTAGCTACAATTTCTGAATGTTTTGAATTGGTGGTTTCAGAATCAGATAATCAGATAAATACTAATCCATTGCCATCACATCCATCAGCAATTAGCTCAACATTACGTCTGAATTCGAAATTGCTCCTGAATGATGGATACATTTCATTAGATGGTGATAAGAAAACAGAGAATTTGGAATTACCCATGAATGCAGTAAATATTAAATTCACATGATAATCAAACAGAGAATTCTGAATTTCCCCTAAATGAAGGAAATATTTCATTAGATGATAACAACCAAATAGAGGAACATAAGCAGATAAAAGTAGATGTAATATATTAGGACTATCTCCCACAAAGAAGATGAAATATATATTATTCATCACCCAGGGTGCAGAATAAGTTATTCTCCACCCGAGGTAATCTTACGATCATTTCATAAATAAATTACATTTGGATTACAAATAGTTACATTCATATTGATTCATTACGTAAAATTTGGCATAAGAAAACAAAAATATATGTCATAAGACCAGAAAAAATTGCATTATATATATATATTACGCTATGTTTTTATGTTTGTAATTTTATGTAATATACATTTTTTTACGACGATTATATATTTTCTTACGTTCTCTTTTGACGTCTGCAATAATATAAAATTTACGAAACATAAATTACGGTGCATTGATGTTAAAATAGAGGGGGGAGGGGGGAGGCGAGGAATAACTATTCCTCACCCAGGGTGACAAATAGTCAACCCCTATATATATGATTTGTACTTTTGTATCTATCATCTTCAATGCCTTTTTTATTGAATAATATTATTTGTGTATGTGCATGGATAATCCACATTAACTCATAGATTTATTCAATATTTCTTAAATTGTTTCACTTCTTGCAGATTATGCATTGACCGACAGTGATCTATGTGCCCATACACAATAGAAACATCTTGTGAAAATAAAAATTACTGGTGAAGATCGATGAAATATATGTGAAACAACATCAACTCATGTGCCTGTTAGATGAAAAGAGTGGCTAAACGATGAAGCAAGTACCTTTACTTACAAAGAAAGAGTCCCAAATTATTGATATCCATTAGTAATGCCTTTTTTTAAATCACTATAGGTAATCAACGCAAATATATGTTGTCTAATGTAGCAAATACATGTCCATAATGATAGTAAAGTATATTTTGAAAATCCTTTTGTTACCGCACTGTTAAAATGGGATGGAAAGCTTGGAATACATGAAGAAGGTACCTTTATGACAGAGATTGTCAAAAACTATGTGAAACATGACATGGTTACATTCATATCCATAATTTTCTTCTTCTGGATTTCTGACATTTTATTAGTATTTTTAGTAATTATCTTGATTATAAATTAAACTTCCAATTAAATATGAACAACACACACTGGTATTTAGCTGTTGTGAATGCAAAAAAGTGCGATTCAATTTCTTGACTCATTGTGCTACCAGCTCAACCGAGATGATCTTACTGCTATGTTTAGTTACTACATTATTTGTATGTAAAATTTCATAAATTGATCTTTCGCTTATGTATATTATCTTTATGACTAATTATTTTTCAGTTATAAGGACTACAATATCACTTGGACATTCTTAAAAGTCAAAACTTGATCAGCCATCATCGAAAAGACTTTGATGTAAGTAAATGGAAGATTACATAACAACTACGAAAGCCAATTCAAGAAGACATGTATAAGGCGGGACATATGTTCTATAACAATACAAGCAATATTTTGATCCATCTAGATTCTAGAGTACTCATTTTTGTAACTACACAGTTCATGTTGTGGTCTAATTATGCTTAATTAGGGAAATATTGAACCTGATGTGAACTATCCTATCCGATTATGCAGGTACATATATACCTCTTTTGTTTGATAAAAATATATAGTTGATGATATCTTCAATTTTATATACTAATAATTGATGTTGATGCACATGGAGTTATTACTTTCTTTTAGGTATAAGTTAGCCAACATACTTCTATGTTGAAACCAAAAATGGTATAGTGACTATAATGGTTGAGCAAAGTCATGATGACACCGAGGGAGATCCTAATGATGTTGATATGTCGGAAAGTCTAAATTACAAAAAAATCAAAAGAATTTATCACATTATCTGTCGAAAATAAATACCAATCATTAATATCAGTTCTTACGAACATGAGCCTACATGAGTTGGTAGCTGGAATTTGCAGCTACATCAAATCAATCAATTCTATGGATATTTTACAGTAAGTCATTTCAGTTTAGTAGTGCAATTGACAACATACATTGTCGTATTCTTATCTTATTTTATTTCATGCTAAATGGTTACCAGGAAAGTTTGGGTACAGAGCTCCAACCAATATACAATTAGCTTGACTCTCAAAAAACTACAATCAATTCCAAAGGATGATTTGCCCATGTATCTTGATTGTTACAATATGGTTGAGTGCAAATTTATGTTTGACGACATCCAAATGGCAAAAAAGAGGGCTGGTATCA
This sequence comes from Thinopyrum elongatum, assembly GCA_011799875.1. Classification (NCBI taxonomy): domain Eukaryota; kingdom Viridiplantae; phylum Streptophyta; class Magnoliopsida; order Poales; family Poaceae; genus Thinopyrum; species Thinopyrum elongatum. The sequence continues at coordinate 690,381,302 of CM022303.1, forward strand.
AAACATTATCTACACATGCAATTTGGGGCATGTTCTTACGTTCATTATATATTTTTTACTATATAAACTAATTCGTTTTCAACAACTTCCTAACCGATTGTTTTATATGCTAGATGATTACTGATTTCGGACAGCACCCAAACTTCTGGAAAAAGTTAGATGTGGAACAACTTGTATATTCTATTTGTAGTTGGCCTGGTATCAAATATAATGTTTCAACATGCAAATTAGTAAGAGCACTTCTCTCTTACTTTCAGAATAATTTTTTTAACATCTAACATCTAGCATATTGCATATTCATCTATTAATTTTAGCAAAATATTTTGTTTGCATCTAATATCTACCATATTTAATATTCACATTTCAGTTTGGGTGGTGGCGGCGGCCATGGGTGTGGGTGTCGCCTGCGGATGGCTAGGGCGACAGGGACGGGGACGGTGGAATGATAGGAGCCGGGTGCTTATGGGGAGGACGACGAGGGTGATGGGGAGGGCGGGGTCAATGGCGGCTGCGGACGGCGAGGATGATGGCGAGGATGATGGGGAGAACGAGGACAATGGCGACGACGGCGACGACATAGATGGGAGGGTGTGGGGGGTGACAACGACTCTGTGGATATGGTCGGGAATGGGCGTGCGGGCCGGTGCCACTAGATAACGTTTTACTCCAGTGACGGGCCTGCCCGAAAGCCCGCCACTATAACTTTCAAGTGGCAGGCATTTATGTGGACCCGCCAGAGCTAAGTGAAACTCAATTTTTTTAAATCTTTTTAACCTAATTTTTTTTCTATGATTTGTACACACCATCCAAAGCCCCATGCTCAAATTTGAGCACCCTTTGAGTTGGTTTTCTACTTTCGTGGCATTAATTGACTTTTCTGCAACGAAAAAAGGGAGAACACTCTTCGGTAGGAAATAGCGAGCAAACGAGTTCCGAAATGGATGAAACTTTATCCGATGGGTATGTTTTATCTGTACCATTATTCCATTGCTTCATGCTGACTTACTTTTCATCAATCCCATGAATGCAAGAACTTTATTTTCGTATAAAACAGTACTCCCTCCGTCCATGAAAGAATGTACTTTTTACTTTCTCTAAAAATCAAACCTTTTAGGCTCCGTTCGCTTCAAAAGATAATAAACCATAGGAAAGTAAAAAAAGTGTAGGAACAGGGATTATTTGTAAGTACAATACGGAGGAATTGAAACAGAGGAAAGAAACAATGGCAGCGCTCGGAATATTGGATGGGCCACCAGAGGTCGTACTAGTACTACTCACGCAGCTGCAGACCTGCAGTAGCTATGAGAATTTTGTTATTTCGCATATAGTCATTCTTCTCTCACCACTACTGGAATCGACGGCTTTGCCGAGTGCCGTAAACACTCGGCGAAGGCCCAAAAAAACTCGGTAAAGCCTTTGCCGAGTGCTGCATTCGGCAAAGGACACCCAGCGTACAGTCTTCCAGCAAATAGAATTTCCCCGAGAACCAACCATTACGCACTCGGCAACGCCTTTGCCGAGCGTTTTTTGTGGTACTCGGCAAATATTGGGACTCGGTGAAACATAACTAACGGTCGAAGAAAACGGCAAAAATTGGTACGGTTGAACTCGGCAAAGGTGATGGCTTTCCCGAGTTGTACACTCGATAAAGATGTTCAGCAAAACTAAAAAAAAAAGCTGCCGTCAACGGCGACGGCGATTCATGCCCGCGAGTTACAGTGGCCCCCAGCTCGCGAGTCACCACTCGTCTGAGCAATGCCCTCTCCTCTGCCAAGCTAGCCGGTCCGCTACTTGTGTGCTAGCTTGGCCGATCCGTTGTTGGCTTGCCGGAGAGTGCGGGTGCTGCTGCTGAGCAAGAAGACGCGTCTATGCTGTCGGTCATATTGAGCTAGCTGTGGCGTTGTGTCACATTCAGTCTGAACTTCGTTTTCAGTAGGGCACGGACAGATTATCTGATCGTGTCAAAGTCTTGTTTTTTTAATGTTTTGCTTGTTGCAAATAACCCTGACACGTGCTGCGTTCACGTGGAGGTCAGTTAGTTTCCGCTTATTCAGTTGTAAGCGCTGCACGATCCGGTCTTGTGGGATGGCACAGGCAATCAAGGATCGTGGAGGGCGTAGGAATCGGTCACGATCGTTAAGACGTCGTGCACCTGAGAATAAAAGATAGGAGCAGAAAAGACGCAGGTTTGAGTGCGTCGCAAAATCTCTCTCGCCTCTGTGTTCGCGTGTGTTCCCTGTGTGCGTGAGTCCACCGTCGGCGTGTTCGATCCGGCCTGAAAACCATCAATTGGTATACAGAGCTTGGTCGCGAGGTTTGGTGGCGATCCGGCGGCAGTGATTGGAGGCGCAGCGGCGGCGGCGTGAAGCTGATGGCGGACAAGGATCCGGCCAAGGACCTCTCGGGCGGCGCAAAGTATCAGCCGCCCAAGAAGCGCGCCGGCAGCGATGGCAGCTCAGAGGAGAGCGGGGCCGTCGTGGTGCGTCCGGTGTAGAGGGCCACGAACGTCCCTGTTCAGTACCCGCAGCTGACGGAATCCAACTACCAGCTCTGGGCAGCGAAGATGAAGATCATCATGCGCCCCATGGGCGTGTGGTCTGCTGTCGACGGCGACGGCGAGTACGACGAGGAGAAGGATCAGGGGGCGATGGCAGCGATCTCACAGTCAGTCCCTGACGATGTCATGATGATGATTGCTGAGTTCGACACTGCACGAGAGGCATGGGCTGCCATCCGCACGATGCGGATCGGCGAGGACCGTGTCGTTCAGGCACGGATCCAGTCACTGCTGCGACGTTTTGATCGGCTGACGATGGCCGACGGGGAGGATGTGACGGCGTTCTCCCGGCGGCTCACCGCATTGGTGGGCGAGATCCGGTCCCTTGGAGAGAAGGTCTAGGAGAAGACGGTGGTGCAGCGCCTGTTCGCCGCAATGCCGCGGCGTTTCTCGCCGATCATCAGCACGATTGAGCAGTGGGGTGACATCGGGAAGATGACAGTCGCTGAGGCTGTCGGGCGTCTGCGCACATTTGAGGAGAGTGAATCCGATCGGCCGGACGATCGCGGTGGGAAGGACAATCAACTGCTTCTGGTCACCCGCGCGCTAGAGTCGCTCCTGCAGAGAAACAAAGGGGGTGGCGGTGCAAGTGGCAGTGGGTCAAAGGGCAAGCCCAGCCAGAACCAAGGTGGGCATGCTGATCGCGGCAAGAAGCCCGCAGCCGGTGGCACGAACGGCAAGCAGAAGAAGCACCGGAAGTTTGATATAACCAAGGTCAAGTGCTGGAATTGTGAGGAGAAGGGACACTTCTCTTCTGACTGTCCTCAACCGAAGAAGGAGAGGGCACACCTCGCCGCACAGGATGGGGATGACGATCCGGCACTGCTAGTCGCAGAAGTGTGTGAGTTGATCACTGAAGCTGAAGAGCAGACCGAGGAGGTACTACTCAACGAGGAAAGGGTTATTCCGAAGCTGATCGGAGCTCAGAATGTGAGCTGGTACCTAGATACTGGTGCGAGTAACCATATGACCGGATGTGTGTCCAAGTTTGCTGAGTTAGACCAAACCGTGAAGGGAACAGTCCGTTTTGGAGATGGTTCAGCTGTTGAAATATGTGGGAGAGGTACTGTACTGTTGCAGGGAGACAATGGACAACATCGAATCCTGACGGAGGTCTATTTCATTCCGAAGTTGAGGAGTAACATCATAAGTATTGGTCAGCTGGATGAAATTGGATGCAAAACTGAGGTTGAGTCTGGAATTATGACAGTTCTTGATCCACTACGCAAGCCGTTTGCTCATGTGAAGAGAGCCAAAAATCGACTGTACATTCTCGAGGTGCAGCAGACAGAGCCAGTGTGCTTGCAGGCGGTACACGGCGAGGAAGCGTGGCTGTGGCACGCAAGGTATGGGCATGTGAATTTTCACTCATTGAGAAAACTTGCTAGTGGAGACATGGTTCGGGGACTGCCACTGCTAGATCATATTGAGCAGGTTTGTGAGGGATGCATGGTAGGAAAACAGCAGCGAAACCCATTTCCTGTACATGCCAAGTTCCGGGCAGAGAAGCCACTTCAGTTAGTGCATGGAGATTTGTGCGGCCCCATTTCGCCGGCAACACCAGGAGGGAAGAAGTACTTCCTCCTCATGGTTGATGACATGACGAGGTTCATGTGGGTGATACTTCTCAGGGGCAAAGATGAAGCATTTGATGCTGTGAAGAAGTTCAGAGCTGCAGCAGAGAATGAATCAGGACATAAACTAAAAGTACTTCGTACAGATCGAGGAGGAGAGTTCACCTCAAATGAGTTTGCTGCTTACTGTGCCGAGCTGGGTGTGAAGCGACACTTGACGGCACCTTATTCTCCTCAGCAAAACGGAGTGGTCGAGCGGAGGAACCAGACCGTCGTGGGCACGGCCAGGAGCCTGCTGAAGAGCATGTCAGTACCTGGCAGGTTTTGGGGAGAGGCCGTGGCGACAGCAGTGTACTTGTTGAACCAATCCTCGACGAAGAGCCTTCCTGCCATGACCCCGTACGAAGCCTGGTTTGGGAGGAAGCCGAGTGCTGCACATTTGCGTACATTCGGGTGTGTGGGATTTGTGAAGCATGTTGGAAGGCACCTCTCAAAGCTAGAAGACAGAAGTACTCCCATGGTGTTTCTTGGGTATGATACACCATCAAAGGCATACCGGATGTATGATCCAGTCCTCAAGAAACTGCATGTCTCGAGAGATGTAGTGTTTGACGAGGGGAGGTCATGGCAGTGGGTGAAGCCAGCTCAACCTGTAGGTGAGGCCGCAAGTGAGACATTTACCATCATTCAGATTCCAGCAAATAGTGTGACAGAGAACATGCATAAAAACACTGCCACGACAGCTGAAGATGCTGCCATGACAGCCTCACCGCAGACCCCTGCTGCATCAGCCCGAACGGCTGCCACGGCAGCACAAATTCCTGTCATGCCAGACTTCGGGACAGCAGGCAGTGTGCACTCCACGGCGAGCAGCGCTTCTCAAGGGCCGCAAGGGAAGCGTCCTCTCGAGGAGATATACGATGAAACCGTTGAAGTGGCAGCTCAGTATTCGGGACTATGCTTGTTGGGAGCGGAGGAACCCACGAAGTTTGAAGAGGCTAAGAAAGAGGCTAGCTGGATGTTTGCAATGAAAGAGGAGTTGAACTCCATTGAAAGCAACAACACATGGAAATTGTGTGATCTGCCTAGGGGCCAGAAAGCAATTGGTCTCAAATGGGTCTACAAGTTGAAGAAGGACTCAAGTGGTAAGGTGATCAAGCACAAGGCAAGGTTGGTTGCAAAAGGGTATGTTCAGCGCCATGGCATAGACTTTAAAGAAGTTTTTGCCCCTGTAGCAAGGTTGGAAACCGTGAGACTCATCCTTGCATTGGCTGCTCAAATGGGTTGGGAAATCCACCACATAGATGTTAAATCTGCATTTTTGAACTGTGATTTGGAGGAGAAGGTCTATGTTCAGCAACCACCTGGTTTTATTGTGCAAGGTAAAGAGGAGAAGGTGTTGAAACTTAGTAAAGCACTGTATGGGCTGCACCAAGCTCCTCGGGCATGGAATGCAAAGTTGGATCAGACATTAACTAAACTTGGTTTTGAGAAGTGCCCATCTGAGCATGCTGTGTACAAGAGAACCGGGCTGTTAGTGGGAGTGTATGTTGATGATCTCATTATCACCGGAGAGAATGCAAAGGACATTGAGGCTTTCAAAGAGCAGATGCAAACCATGTTCAGCATGAGTGACCTTGGCTTGCTGAGTTATTATCTTGGGATAGAGGTAAAGCAATCAACTCATGACATTTTCATTTGTCAATCTGCATATGCATCCAGAATCCTTGAGAAATGTGGGATGGAGAATTGCAACCCAATCCAAACACCCATGGAAAATAAACTGAAATTGAGCAAGTCAAGCACCGCACTGGAAGTGGACAGTACACACTATCGGAGCATCGTCGGCAGCCTGAGGTATTTGGTTCACACCCGACCAGATATATGCTATGCCGTGGGGATTGTCAGTCGTTACATGGAGCGGCCGACGACAGAGCATATGGCTGCTGTAAGGCACATACTGAGATATGTGCGTGGCACACTGCAGTATGGGTGCAGGTACAGGAGGCAGCAGAACACCCCGCTGCGGCTGATCGGTTATAGTGATAGTGATCTTGGAGGTGATGTTGATGACAGAAAAAGCACCAGCGGAACCATGTTTTATCTCGGCTCAAGCCCGATCAGTTGGACATCACAGAAACAAAAGATCGTTGCTCTCTCTTCTTGTGAGGCTGAATATGTTGCAGCAACTTCAGCCGCTTGCCAAGGGATTTGGCTCAGTAGGCTGCTGTCCGAGCTCCTTGGTTCAGAACCTGGAAAGGTGAAGCTGAAGGTCGATAATCAGTCGGCCATCTCCCTGAGTAAGAATCCAGTTTTCCATGATAGAAGTAAACATATTGAGATAAGATATCACTTTGTGCGTGATTGTGTGGAAACAAAGAAGATAGACATTGAGCATGTCAGGACTGAGAGCCAAGTGGCTGATATTCTGACGAAGGCCTTGGGGAGAGTAAGATTTCAGGAACTCCGAAGGATGATAGGAATGGAGTCCAACAAGTGACCACATCAAGCTCAAGGGAGAGATTGTCGGTCATATTGAGCTAGCTATGGCGTTGTGTCACATTCAGTCTGAACTTTGTTTTCAGTAGGGCAAGGACAGATTATCTGATCGTGTCAAAGTCTTGTTTTTTTTAATGTTTTGCTTGTTGCAAATAACCCTGACACGTGCTGCGTTCACGTGGAGGTCAGTTAGTTTCCGCTTATTCAGTTGTAAGCGCTGCACGATCCGGTCTTGTGGGATGGCACAGGCAATCAAGGATCGTGGAGGGCGTAGGAATCGGTCACGATCGTTAAGACGTCGTGCACCTGAGAATAAAAGATAGGAGCAGAAAAGACGCAGGTTTGAGCGCGTCGCAAAATCTCTCTCGCCTTTGTGTTCGCGTGTGTTCCCTGTGTGCGTGAGTCCACCGTCGGCGTGTTCGATCCGGCCTGAAAACCATCATATGCGAGATGAGTCTGGCCGCCGCTCTTGGTGGCGCCGTCAATGACACATGTGGCTCGTGGCCTCCGTGGTTGTTGGCGCCGCCGCTCGCCGGCGTGTGGCTGGTGAGCTGCTGCCTTCCCGCCGTGTGCATGTGCTGCCGCTTGCAGCTGCCTCGCATCTGCTGCTTCATTGCTACATGCATGAGGGAGCTTGGTGGCCGGCCGCCGGCGTACGTGCTGCTAGCTGCTGCTACTTTGCTGCTTGAGAGATGGCATGCGGGCGAGCCGGAGAACGAACGGTGCGCACCTGAAGCTGGAGGTGCTCAAACACTACGCTGGCAGGCTGCTGCAGCTTCTCGAGTCCTCCGCCATGCGTGCTTCGAGTTCTCCATGGCTGTGTGCCTGTGTATGGGTGTGTGGATGTGTGAGACGGTGAGAGAGATGAGAGGGATAGAAGATAAGGTGTGTGTGTGGCTGTGCGTGGCATGCATGTGTGTTTGTTTTTGTTTGTGATAGAGACGTGTGTGGTGCTAATCATAGTTTTAAATAACCGGCCCGCTATAGCTTTTTCAGCAAGGTGCCGCTAAATGGTCGCCTTCACAAATAGTCCGCTATACCTCGCTTTAGCTACGCTATAGCTGATTTGGAGGTCCGCCGTTATTTTTCATAGCCCGCTATTTAAAACATTGGTGCTGATGCATGGAGAGAGAGAGCAGGAAATACGAGATGTGTGGCTGTCTGCTTGCCATGTCATCGATCCGTGGCACTGGCTTTCAACCAATCAGAGACAGGCACACTTTACCGAGTGTTACTCTCGGAAAAGACCTGGTTAAAAAAATCAGCATAAAGTCATTTAAATTGTGAAAGTAGCTAAAAATCTAAAAAAAATCATAAAACGTGGGAATTAAGCATAATATAAGGTCTACTTACTGTGAAAGTTGGAGTGGTACCATTTTGCACCTTGTTTTTTTGTACTTGCTTCACAAAAAATACCTTTTTTGACACTTAAAAAATGAAAAATAATTTTCTTTTACAGAAAAGTTGGAAACTCTATTTGACAACATTGTTTGTAATGGCAATATGCACCTGTATGTTAAATTTGGTCATATTATAAAAAATTATGCAGTGGATATGGCCATCACCTTGGTCATTTAACTTGAAAGTCATGAAAGTTCATACATGGTAGCCCGTTTTGTGAAGGAATGTTTTTCAAATTAGTTATATTGAAAGTTTGGTATTTTTCGTCACAACTAGTACACATAAAAGGACTCCATGCGAAAGGATTGCATTTTTTAAACTTGTATTCTTTTTCTTTTATTTTTTCAAAAACGGGGTCAAAATGGTCGACATGGCTATTCATCACAAGGGGTTGAATCTCACAAAACTCTAAGTGGTTCTCCCATGTAATGACTACTTGTGTATCTAAAAATATTTTTTGCTAATTTTTATGATTGAGCTATCACACACTTGCAGTTCAATTTTGAATTACTTTCGGGATATTGACATAAAGTCATTTAAATGTGCGAAAGTAGCTAGAAAACTAGAAAATCCATGAAACATGGGAATTGTGCATAAAATATGGTCTACTTACTGTGATAATTGGAGTGCTGCCTTTTAGCACCCTGATTTTTGTACTTGCTTCACAAAAAACACCGATTTTTGACACTTAGAAAATGAAAATTGATTTTTTTTTGTTCAAAAAAGTAGGAAAGTCTATTTGGAGACATTGTTTCTAATGTCAAGATGCACCTATCTGTCCAATTTGGGGACATTATAATAAACTATGCAATGAATATGACCATCACCTTGGTCCTTTGACTTGAAAACCATGAATGTTCATACACGATAGCCCGTTTTGTGAAGATTTTTTTTTCAAATTGATTATATTGAAAGTTTGATATTTTTTCTCGCAACTAGTACACATAAAAGGACTCCATGCGAAAGGATTGCATTTTTTAAACTTGTATTCTTTTTCTTTCATTTTTTCCAACACGGGGTCAAAATGGTCAACATGGCTATTCATCACAATGGGTTGAATCTCACAAAACTCTAAGTGGTTCTCCCATATAATGACTACTTGTGCATCTAGAAATATTTTTTGCTAATTTTTATGACTGAGCTATCACACACTTGCAGTTCAATTTTGAAATACTTTAAGGAAATTGATATAAAGTCATTTAAATGTGCGAAAGTAGCTAGAAAACTAGAAAATTCATGAAACTTGGGAATTGTGCATAAAATATGGTCTACTTACTGTGATAATTATGGTGGTGTCATTTTGCACCCTCATTTTGGTAGTTGCTTCACAAAAAGCACCCAGTTTTGACACTTAGAAAATGAAAATTGATTTTTTGTACAAAAAATAGGAAACTCTATTTACCAACATTGTTTGTAATGTTAAGATGCACCTTTGTGTCAAATTTGCGAACATTATAATAAACTATGTAATGAATATGGCCATCACCTTGGTCATTTGAGACCATATTCATATTTAGCATGCCAAAAAGTGTAATGAATATGGCTTAAATGAAAAAGTTTTCAACATGAAAATTATCCGTCTCGTCAAAACGAACAAATTTGATTTTTGGACCATCTTCATCCAAGGTCGTATGCAACCTGTACAGCCAAAACCATGCAGTTTAGCGAAAATCCCCTTTTGCCGAGTGTGACACTCGGTAAAGCCCATTCGGGAGTGACAACGTCGTCACTTGGTTCACCCTATACCGAGAGCTGCGGAGTCACCCTCGGTAAGAACACGTCACACAAACATTTTTCTAACTGACATGTGGTTCCACTGGTCACATTTATCAGTAAAAGTTTAAAATTATTTGCTAAGTATTTTTACAAAAAAATGACGATGTCTTTGCCGAGAGCAGTACTCGGCAATGCTCGTGACCAGTGGGACCGGGTGTCCCACATGGGAGCTGACAGTTTACCGAGCGTCACCACCCTCGGAAAAGAGTGGCAGCCCTGTAGTAGTAAAGTGCTCAGCGACTCCTTTTCCGGGAGCCACTCTCAGAAAAGGAGTGGCACAACAGTAGTGTCAGTTCTCAGACGACCCCTTTGCCGAGAGCTACTCTCGGTAGTCCATCGTTTTCCGAGTGTGCCTCTCGGAAATGTTTCCCATTCCTTTTGCTGTTAAGCTATTTCTTTTCTGATCCCTGCAGATGAAAACAAGTACATTGCAATTTGGAGTAGTCCACATATATAGGCATAATTTGATCATATATATGCATAATTTGAAGTAGTCCACATATATAGGCATAATTTGAAGTAGTCTACTTACAATGATAATTATGGTGGTGTCATTTTGCACCCTCATTTTTGTAGTTGCTTCACAAAAAACACCCAGTTTTGACACTTAGAAAATGAAAATTGATTTTTTGTACAAAAAAATAGGAAACTCTATTTAGCAACATTGTTTGTAATGTTAAGATGCACCTTTGTGTCTAATTTGGGAACATTATAATAAACTATGCAATGAATATGGCCATCACCTTGGTCATTTGAGACCATATTCATATTTAGCATGCCAAAAAGTGTAATTAATATGGCTTAAATGAAAAAGTTTTCAACATGAAAATTATCCGTCTCGTCAAAATGAACAAATTTGATTTTTGGACCATCTTCATCCAAGGTCGTATGCAACCTGTACAGCCAAAACCATGCAGTTTAGCGAAAAACCCCTTTTGCCGAGTGTGACACTCGGTAAAGCCCTGTTTGCCGTGTTTTGTTGATTTACTGAGTGTTTTATCCACAACACTCGGCAAAGTGCCTGTTTGCCGTGTTTCGCGTTTTTGCCGAGTTAGGTACTCGGCAAAGATACTATTGCCGAGTGTCCGATATAATGCACTCGGCAAAGAGCCTAACACTTGGCAAAGAGAAAAATTCCAGTAGTGCACACCTCAACCCCATGTCAGTACATTTTACTCAGCTCATCAGGAGGGCAGCATCGGGCTTCCGCCCAAAAAAGCGGTCAGGGTATTAGAATTGCTGCTCTGTTCTGTTCAAGAAGTCTTTCTCCAGGGTTCGGTTCAGAAGGCGGGGTGGAAGAGAGAATGGTCTCAAAGATGTGTTGATTCCTATGGAATTGACAAATCATTTCCTCTCACATACTGTAGCAGGTTCTTTTGAAACAAACGCAACAAAGCAAAAAGAAACCATGGAATCCACAATTCCTTAGGAATGTGTAGAAATCATGCTAAGCAAACGGGCCCTTAAAGTTTGACCATATATTAATCTTTCCCTAATAATAAGGCACGGATTGACTCCGTCGGGTTCACCGTCGCGGTGTTTTTTGGAAAAGTCCATGAAGTTTATAACAATCAACCCGCACTCCACCCTTGAAGTTCGCTCGATCGTGCCACCCTGACGTTCGCTCGATCGTGCCTTATGTCGCACGCATGGGCTCTTTCGCCGCTGATTGGGCCTATTAGCACTTGAGCTTTAGCCTATGTTGTTTCCGCTTCAATCTTTTGGCAATAGCTAGCGCAGGAACATTGTCTTAAAAAAAAGCTGGCGCATGAACAGGAAACCCCAAATCAGAAACCCACTAGGTCACGAAAAGGAACTCCCATGAAACGATCTAGAAACCGTCGAGCCAAGCCGATCGCCACAGGAGTCTTCTTTCCCTACATACTATATATAATTTCCAAGTTGTTTTCCCCGTTTGTTCTCTCCCGTCTCACGTGCACAGGATCTTGAACAGCGAGATCCCGACGGCCACGGCAGACCGATCTTGATGGAAACGAGGAGCACGCCGAATAATGCGACGACGCACGCCAGGAAATCAGTTTGTCCACCTTCCACAGCTTGGCAGCGCCATATACGTCGATTAGCCTGGCCACGGCGGTGATATTGATGCCGGAGAGGATCACGTTGGGGCTGTTGTGTAAGAGTGGCATAAGAAAAAGGAGCGTGACCAGCACCATCGCCGCCACGTCGAGGAGAGATGCCAAGCTGCCATGGTGAAGACACGGCGACGCAGAGAAAGCTTTAGTCTCTTGATTGCTTTGGTCTCCTCAACTTAGCGAAGCCGAGTCCAATATTTTTTCTTCCTATGGAGATACACGCGACAATCAGATGGGTTGGCGTACATTCAATCTTGTCCATGCAATTCGTCGTGAACTTTTGGTGCGACAGTACGATTTGCCAACTGCAGGGACACCACCGGCTAGGAGTAGCGGCTGGCCCAATCCGGCTCATCCACTTTTCTGAGCTCGTCGAGCGAGACGCCAAGAAGGCTTAGAAGAACGTGGCTGATGAGATTGCGCAACAGGCCTGGCCCTGGCGAGGCCTCCACAAGAGGCTGCAGGAGGCGCAAGATGAGGTGAGCCGCGCGAAGCACCAGCGAAGGATGACAGTGGCAGCGGGTAGCCAGGTAGAGGTCGATGGGGTCGACGAGATAGTGGATGATAGGAACAGGAGCTGGAAGCCAAGACGTACATGCACAGTTGGCTCAGGTGGTTGATGCTTGAGGTGGTTCTTACATATGGTGATGTTCTGATGAAGTGGACATGGAGGTAGGATGGAACTAGCTGAAATTTTCAATGTCAGTACATATGGTGCAAACGTTGTTGTCCTTTAGCATTGCGTTGAGGAAATCCAGAAGCCCTCCCTCACATTGGTCTGCCCCTTGCATTAGTCCATCATGAAAACTGTGACGTGATATTCTTTCAAAATTGGTGAAGCTGCATCTGAACATGGTATTCTTCTAGGAGTGTGTCCCATCTTTTTTGTGTGTGAATGTACTATTGGTTGAGCAAAGCAAGACAGAAGATGATGAACTCCAAGATGTGCGTAAAAGGAATTCCAGTATTTTTATTGCTATAGAAGTACAAAAAGAGAGGGCTAGACTGTATATTCCCTCGAGCCGAACGAAGCATGGTTAATTCCAATCGATACATGCATGTTTTTAATAATTGTTAAAGTTTGCTTGGGTCTTGAATAATCCCACCTCGTTCTGTTATATCGAGTCGTCTCAGTTTATATACGTTCCCAAGTTAGCTGAAATATCAACAACGCCACCTGGGAATCAACAAACAGCCCCAAGAGACAATGGGAGAAGATGATGCAGTACCATTGAACAGGCTTGGCGTGGCAAAGAGGAGGAGTAAAGGTTCTTGAGGGGCGAGGGACGCCGGCGACGAGAGGAGAACAAGCGGCGGCCGGGAGGTGCAAGAGCGTGAGGGGGCCGCAGCTGGGCGACAGCGTCCATGGCCGGAGACGCTATGAGTTGGGCCAAAAAGAAACACACGGAAGAGAGAGCGGTGTTTAAGAATTATAAAATCTTGCCTAAGAAAAGAATTTGAAAATCATTTGGGTTTGAAGAAACTTGAAACTGTTTTATTTGGCCTTTTGGGGTTGTGCCAACTCCACATAAATTATCCCACGTGGAACTTATATTTACATTGCTATAAATAAAAATCCAAATATTTAATTTAGAGGTTTAAATTGAAAGTGGGTTATGCTTAATTCGAAATGAATGGGATTGTTATTTTTAACTCCCTAATATTTTTTGGGGGGCTATGTTCATGAGTTATAAAGAGAGCCACCATGTGAATTCCCTCAATTTAGATAGATCGAAGATCCATAAAATTTACTTATTTGAATTTCATTTGGTTGGCTAATTTAATAAAATTCAAGTGAGGGATTTAAAAAAAACCTCAATTCAAATCAAAGCATGATGACATGACCAGCAAAACTAACATGAAACAAACATTATAGTTTAGTAGATGTAGTACTGATGCAACAGAAGCCTAAGATGCCCAGACATGTTGCACTTGAAAAAAGTAAAGTATCAGGGATAAGAAAACTTCAAGGGAAAGGCCTGGTTGACTCGGTCCTTATACATGTTGTTCCGAAAACCGCACGAAGCCAAGCCACAGCTGCCGTCATTGAGAAGCAGTGCACCGACGGGTCGTCACACAAAGTTATGTATGTTTTTTTTATGTATTGCACTTTTTACTAACTGTGTGAATTTCCTAAATTTTCAACAGCGATAATGGTGTCTTAGTAAATAAAATAGGCATGTTTAACAGAACGCAAGGACGTTAGTGGTGATATGATAAACTGATCAGCTTTATGCACATGCTCATAATAGAAATACCTTTAAGTTGATGCTTTAAGATTTTTTTTTACTTTCGTTGCAACGCACGGGCCCTTTTGCTAGTATATAAAAACACACCAACATTATTTATGTCAACCAAATTAGTATCATTAGATTCATGATGAAATATATTTTAATTATGTAGCTATTTGGGTTCATAATTATTGGAAGAGTAATATTTTTGTAAACTCGGTCGATGCTTGAAATAGTATGAATAATAATCTGTGTATTCTGAACATACAAAAAATAAAATCAATCAAACGAAGACGGAATAACTTGAGCGGCACAAAATGAAAGAATGCGAATGAAGAAATGCATGAGCGAACTGCCGCAGGGTTGTTTGGAGTTGCTGATCACACACATCTGCATTCACTTGGAGTGAGAAGGCCAAGAAGCATCGCACTCACACACACCTCCTTCCTTCCACCTCTAACTCAATTCTGCAAATGGCTTCCCGTTACCTTATCCTGGTATTGGTAGTCAGCATCGCCATTCTCTTCTCCGGCGACGCTGCGGGCATCCACGAGCCAGACATGGCCGCTGTGGCTCCTTCCAGTGACGGGGAGGCTGGATTCTCTTTCCCCGTCATTCACTGGAAGAGCATGGCAGAGGTCGTGGAGGAGGAGATGGAGTTGGCGGCCACTGCCTCCGCGGCCGCGGCCGCCATGGAGGAGGAGAAGTTTGTGGTGCCGTTTCGGCACCGCCGGAAGTTTTCCATGTATCTGGTGCAGCTCCGCATTGGCGGCGGACCACCAGATGAAGCGCGTTCCAGATATGTGTTGTTCGACACCGGCGACGACCTGTCATGGACGCAGTGCGTTCCGTGCAAAAACTGCACCAGGAGCTACTACCGTCCGTTCAACCCAGTCAAGTCAACCACCTACCATCACCTTCCCTGCGAAGACCCGATGTGCGAGCACGGGAGGATCACATGGTGCCAGTCCAGCCACACCTACCCCACTCCGGACAACAGTTTGTGCATCTTCGACAAGCGGTACGGCGATGGTAGCAGGCTGTCAGGCTACCTGGTATCTGACGTCTTCCGCTTTGGGAACGGCATAGCGGGGGACGACGGCGGCTACAACTTCGAGCAAGACATCGTCTTTGGCTGCGCGCAGGAGGAACGTACCACCGCCGTCCGGGAATACAGCTCCGGCATTCTCGGCCTCGGCATGGGTACGTTCTCCTTCGTCGCTCAGGCCGGCGTCGACAAATTTTCCTACTGCGCTCTATCGCCGGAGAGAAGAGACCTCCGGGATCAGTGGAGAAAAACAACAAGTTACCTCCGATTCGGCAGCCATGCTGTCACGTCGGGCAAGATTGTCCCGTTCAAGCAGGACGGCGCCCACTTCATCATCTCCCTCAAGAGCGTGACGTACCAGCGAGGAAGCCGTCTAGATCAAAATCAGCCAGTGCCCATATTTACTCGGCAAGAGGCGGCGGAGTTCCTGCCCATTCTGGTGGATTCAGGGTCCGCCCTGGTTTACCTTCCTGAACTCATCTTCTACCCTCTACTCAAGAGGATCGACGATGAACTCACACTCACAAGGGTGTACGATCCCACTAATAACCCCGGCATCAACTGTTACGTTGGTGAGATGTCGGATGTGGAGGGTGTGTCGGTGACCCTGGGCTTCCAAGGAGGAGCGGAGCTGGAGTTATTTGGGGATACACTCTTCTACGAAGGGTACGCAGGTGATTACATTTGTTTGGGAATTTCTGTCGATCAGAGGAAATCAGTATTAGGCATGATTGCTCAACGTAATACCAATGTTGGGTATGATTTAGCAAACATGGAGATCTCCTTTAATCGTGAGGTATGTGCCTGAGAATGGCCATTATTGCTGTTGCTGTAGTGAGTGAGTGGTAGTAGCTATAGCTCTGTTTAGACTGAAATAAAGGCCATCGCTGCTGTACTGGTACTACTATACCAGATAGACTGAAATAAATGTTCCGTCTCACATTATCAATCTAGTTGTGCTTGTGAAGATCCTATTTAATTTGTTTGCCCTTCTTGTTAATTTCTCGGTGGCCATTATTAAATTTGCATCGTTCATGGTTCCAGTTGACACCTAATTAAGAATGTTTCTGACCAATTTTAAGCATAGTCATGCTGCCTAAATAGACTGCCCCTTTCTTTCTTTCTTTCTTTCTTTCTTTCTGTTACTCATGGAATGGTTAAAGGTTGCGTGGCTCTCCAACATTAGCTTCAAAGATTGTTTATGTAAAAACACACTACAACACTAATGCAAAGGTTTTATTTGTCATGCATCTCCCACCCCTCTCATCTACCCTACACTCGGTGTTGTGAAGCACCTCGTGACGTGGGAAAACAAGGCATTACCATGATAGTCTCATGACTTAAAATAACCAAACCTATGCATTAGGCATTATAATATGTTTCCAGAGAATGACAAGCTACAAACATCCCAACACAATGGTAAATGCATAACATGTATCATCTCATACAGAACATCCACCATAGGAATTACATCTATAGCACCATAATCTTGCAGGGCAGCTCATACAGATTACTACAACCATAGTACATGGAGAGATTTGATCAAGTTAACACCACAAACCCACAGTCTAGGGAGTGGACTACTCGCCTCTCATGGCGGAGAGCGACGTGGAGGCATTGGTGAAGGAGGAGAGGCGCCCGAAGGCGATTCCTGCAGCCCCCCCCCCCCCCCCCCCCCCCCCCTCCATTATTCCTCCACTGGTGGACTGCAGACCCTCCTTTTCTTTGGTTTTTGATCTCCGCCTCTGTCCGGCGCAAAATAAAATACCAGAGGGTATATATAGGTGGTTTAAGGTCAATACAAGTCCGTGAGCGAAAGATTAAGGTCGATCACAAAACCAATAGGGGAGGGGGGGATCGACTTTAGCTTGTTGGATTCATCTAAAAAATTCCGAATAGCGCTCTTTGACCTTGCCCTTTTTGGAGTCTCAAAGCTCCCTGAAAAGAAAAAAGACTAACAAAAGATATTTCGGTAAATTAGAGTTTGATACCAAATTGTGGCGCGAAAAATACCATTAATCATTGAGCCCCGCTTCCGTACACCCCCTACTATAAACGTATAAAGGGCAATATGGATCTTTCCCAAATCGTGTCCACTTTCGTATGCCCGTCGGAACACACCCCCTCTAAACTGGGCTCGGCCCAATTTTCTGTTCTTTTTTCTTTTTAGCCACATTAAAAAAAAAGCACACAACACAGTTTTTTGTTCTTTTACCTTTTTAGCAACTTAAAAAAAATAAGCGCATTATGCCAGACTCAAACTCAAGCCACATGGTTTAGAACCACACGCATTAACCACCTAGGATACATCACCTGCTATCTGGCTGGACTGGCCGATTTTCCTTTTCTATCTCGCTGGTTTGGCCATTCTTTCTTTGGTTTTTACTTGGGTTTTTATTTTATTTTATTTATATTCTTTCTTTTTCCTGTTTCTTTTACCTTTTTTATTTTTTTTTTCTAATTTTTAAACGTATGAATTTTTCAAAAATCTGATTTTCTCGAAATTTGTGAACCTTTATCTACTTCGTGAATTTTTCCAAATCCATAAACATTTTTTCAGTTTTTTGTAAAAACTCTAGTGAAATTTTGTCAATTCAATGAACTTTTACCGTTTATTTGCAACTTCTTTTCAAAACCCGAAAACATTTTTCAAATCTAGAAACTTTTTTCAAATTCATGAATAAATTTTTAGATTATGGATTGTTTTTAAAGAAAACCTGCATCTTTTTCTTTTCTTTGGCCTTTTTTGTTTCTTTTTTTCCAAAAAATGCTCACACTTTTAACATTTTATTCAAAATTTTAGAAAAAAATAGTTTTCTCAAAATTTGTTCCAATATTTTTTTCATATTTGAATAAATTGTACATAAATTCCAAATAAAATGTTCGTATTTTTAAAAATTGCACAGAATGAAAAAACAGAAAAAAAGTAAGAGAGTGAACAAAATTTTGATCACCAACATTTTTTGAAAAACACTAACAAATATGGAACTTAAAAAAAATCAGAAATTGAATTTCACCGAGCTTTTTTTGTATTTGCCTAGAGAAGATTTGGAAATAGGAACATTGTTTAAATTCCGAACAAATTTTGAAAGTGAACACTATTTGAAAATCCCCTATTTTTCTGAATTTGTGAATAAAATTTGAAAAAGGGAACATCTTATGAATTTATGAACAAAGTTTGAAAAATGGAAAAATTTTAAATCAGTGAACTTTCTTGAAAGTTGCGAGCGCTTGGCCGGCCGAGCAGGGGTCGGGAGGGAGGAATGTCGTCGCCTAGTTGGGCCAAGGTCTAAGCGTTGTCTTTTATTTTCTATTTTTTGATTTTCTTCACTTTTTCATTTATTGGTTTTTCTCCTTTTGGACTTTATTTTTTTGAAAGCTGTTCAAAAATTTAAAATATTTTTGGAATACCAAAATAATTTTTTAAGTAAGTTTTTTCAATTATGTTTTTAAATTCTTTTTTCCTTAAAATATTTATTAAATGCTTTTTGAAAAGCATTTTGTGATTAAATTATGATTTTAAATACGTTTTTTAGTTTAAACCTGACATGGATGTCTGCCATGGGGATGCCTACCTGCTTTCAAAAATTCGGGTTATTTCAAGAAGGTCCATAAAACACCATGCTCTATGTAGGGTATTCGGGTAGACGAGAAGGCTCCGTTTGACTGCACGTATTTTCTCGACATGTTTCAAATGGCTTGAATTTTTTCCATGGTCTTGTACGACCAATTCAAAGCACCACGCGAAGTTGTTTTGATTTTCGGCAAGTCTTGCATTTTTTGGTGTTTTCTCGGTCAACAAGCCGATAAATGGCTTGACATGTCGCAACTTGCATTCGGTGTCAGAAATCGTTTAAACCTCACATAGATGCCTACAATTGTAATGCCCATCTTCTTGCAAAACTTAGGGTCGTTTTAAGGTTGTCCAAACATAGACCATGTTAAATGGAGGGTGTTCGGGCCTCAAGGCTCTGTCTCAGAGCACGTTGTTTCTCGACATCCTTGAAATGGACCAATTTTTTTTCCATGGCCTTGTATGACCAATTCAAGGCACCATCCCAAGTTGTTTGAATTTTCGACAAGTTTTGCATTTCTGGAGTTTTCTCTGTGAAAAAAGGCCGATAAATGGTCGGACATATCACAACATGCATACTGTTGGGAAACGTAGTAGAAAACAAAAAAAAATGCCCTACGATCACCAAGGAACAATATGAAGATGCTTAACGGGTTGTGATCAACGATCGTTACCGACTCCGGGAGTGCAGCGAAAGTAGACAAGTCGGTGTAGATCGTACTTGGAGTCCCTCGAACGTCGATGGGGATCCCGTGAACTGCCCTCGAACGATCCCTCGAACAGAAGACCGAAAGCCCAGCCTCTCTACTTGGTTGCAAGCGTACGGTCTTCATGATCCTGCAGCGCTTCGCCGGCAAGAGCTAATCGCCACCGGAGAATTAGAGGGAGGAGATTAGAACCACACGGAGCTTCTAATTATGAGGATTATAGGTGGCAAGGGTTAGCTCTAATTAGTCAACTAGGACCAACAAAAACTAGAACTAGATCAACTAGAGGAGGCTCCCAAACTTGTATGTCCATAGGGTGGAAATCCTATAGTATATATAGGTTAGACGGGAGGGAGAGGTCAGCCACCAAGGGGTGGCCCCCTTGGTGCGCCGGCCTAGGGGAGGAGTCCTACTCCCTCCCCTAGTCTAATTCCCCCCCCCCCCCCCCCCCCCCCCCCCCCCCCCCCCCCCGCGAAGGAAAGGGGGCACCAACTCCACTTGGGCCCTTGTGGCCCAAGTTGTCTTCCACCTCTTGGCCTTTTAAGGCCCATTGATATTTAAATTAAATATAACATGTTCTAAATATTTTCAGAGCATTATATAAATAATTTAACATCCCCAGAAACATTTTCCACCTATATAGAATTAATCGGTAATACCCGGCATCACCCGATATTCACCGAAACCCTTTCGGTGACCCCGAAATGCTTTCGGAACCTCTCGGAACTATTCCGGATATTAATGAAATAATTCCACAAATATATTCTCATAGCTCCCGTCCCACTAACACTTAGCAGATCGTGATTACCTTAAGCTTGTGACCTGGTAGGTTCGGTAAACCATAGACCTAAACGAACCCCTTTGTTCAATGACCGATAGCGGAACCGTGGACATCTATATCGGTCCCTATGATTACACGAATGATATTCGAGTGAACCTTTGGTTATCATGTGATGTTCCCTTTCCTTCGTTATACTTTACAAGACCCGGTGTGCATCGGTATCCTCCAGAGTCATCACCATGCTAACTATACCATTGCTCCCGTTACCGGTTTAGTTCTTCTTTCTCGTTGATGTGTTTCGGCATCCCCGTGATATAGTCACCTGTGTCTGGCCAAACGATGATGGATGCCGTCACACCGAGAGGGCCCTAAGAATATCTCTCCATCATCGGAGGAGAAAATCCCACTCTTAGCTATCCGGTCACTTGTCAAACTTTTCGGTGAACCTGAAAGTTGTCGTTATGATCACCTTGTTACGGATGACGTTTGGGCAACCTCAAAGCCCACCGTCTGGTAGCAAGTGACCGAGACACTCTCATGGTCTGAGGAACTAAAACACATGCTAACACTCCGTGTTATAACACATGATTTCAGACGATATAATCACAATGTATAACAGACAAGAATTGGGTCGATTCAATATGATTGTTCTTATAACGTCATACCCTCAATGTTATTTTAGGACTATCGTTACACTTAACGATATCCTAAGATTCGGAAAATGTGATCACCAACAACACTTGAGCCAGTCTTAGAGGCAAAACAGGCAACCTATCGTTACCTGTTTATCATTCCACACGTGCATATGAGTTTTCCACTGAATCGCATATTCCAGGATCATAGCAGTTATAGCATGGAATATAAACTCTTAACTATGAATTTGGAAATATAATAATACAATATTATTGCCTCTAGGGCAAATTTCCAATAGTCTCCCACTTGCACTAGAGTAAATAATCTAGTTAGCACTTTTAATTTTTACACCAATGTCAATCTGGTGTCAGTCCATACTTTGCTTGTGGTATAAACTTCGTCCTATCAAATCTGACAACTTCAGACCCGCGTGTATCATTTGCATTTCTATGCATCTATCATGCTTTCACAAGAATTCATAATTTGTGTGGAACTGGATCACTAGTAGAACCTTTGATTCCATAGACTGAGTTATGGAACCACTATTAAGAATAGTGTTCCAATGATACAATCATCTAGAAACCATACCAAGCTCATGAATGAACTTTCGATTCATCGCCCTTCATATTTGCTTCTAAAGCAATAATATACTTAGCCTTCTGTTGTAGAATTCACCTCAGTAACTTTTTGGACCAATTCCAACTTACTGTGCCACCATAAATCACTTTTAGTTTGAAATCAAAAAATCACTTGGAGCACAGATGAGGATTTTATCGATGTACTACCTACAACGAGCCTTCATTGATGTAACTCCTTACAACAATCTCTTCGTTTTCTCCGTGTGTGAGAAACATGTCGTTAATCCTTAACGACGTTTTTCATTGTTGTCCTATGATCAACAATTTGACCATACTAGTAACTTTTACTTACAACTAACTTGGAGTATTGGAAATATCTCGTTGTTTATATACCATGGAATACAAGTGTGCTTGAAATCATATTTCGCTCATTAGATACCGACTCCTTCCATGTGACATTGACAAGAAACTCTTCTTGACATTTTACATACTAAACTGCTTTAGTACTCTGTCAATATGTATTTTGGCTAAGTCCGATTAGATATTATTATCTCAATAGCTCATTATGTCTAATACCAAGACTATTCATTGCCTAAGTATTTTACTAAAAACTAGTTTCAATAAAATCTTAATCCATGCCAAGAAATTTACATTACTTCTAATCAACAGTATGTCATGTACATATAGTGTTATCATGCTCCCACTTACTTTCTTGTAAATACAAGAATCTTCGCTTTACTTGATGAAATCAATTTATTTGACCATTTCATCAGTACAAAGATTCCAACTCCACTGGATCTCTAGAAGTTTCCATACTTACTAGCATCCTCTGGATCGACAAAATTACCTTAGATCGTATCAAACATACAACCTTGGTTCTATTTCCATCTCATGGTAATCATTTTGACATCCATTTATTTTATCTCATAATTGAAATATTTAATAATTGCTAGTTTAACCCGGACTGACTTTAAGTATTGCTATGATGAGACAATCTCATCATAGTCAATTCTTTGATCTTGTCATAAACTATTTGTAACAAGTCAAGCATTATAAAACATTATTATCTTTGTGAGTTTATAGATCCATTACTATTCTTTAGACTCTAAGTCTTTCGAAGGGTTCATCAAGTTCTAAGCTTGAATTATGTGAATGGATACTATCTCGGATTATGTTGACATATAGCCAATTTCCGGAGTCATGGCCCATCAACGCTTCTCTGTGAATTATAGGTTCATTGTTTGCCCAACAATATTTCGTCTGCATACCAAAAAGGTCTGCACAAATTTTCCCAACCTATATAGTTCAGCTGCAAGTTCGACCGTAGTCTCTATATCACATGTAGATGCTTTTGTATCAGTCGTAGTAAGAAATTCTAGAATTACTTCCAGTGTTTCTTTTCTTTGAGCTGATTATGAAGATTCCACAATCTTGTCGAGTTGCACTGTCCTCCCACTCGATCTTTTGTAGAAAGTGTTTTCTTCAAAACTTCTGCACTCTGTGGCAAAACTTTGCCTCGGCGTAGTCATAGAGGACTACCCAACTATTTGGGATAACCTACAAAGTAGCACTAATTTCAATAAATTTGATGGCGCTCCTTCTTCAGTGTAAAAGCCACAGTCTCTAAAGTATCACTTTGAAAGTATATTGACAAAATAATTAATGTCATATTTGATCTCACCATGCCATACATAGTTTGATTGCATCTACTTAAAGCAGTCTAATCTCAGTAGTGTTTCTAGGAGGTGCAAACTATAAAATTCTTTTATAGCTCATCAGACATTCGCTAAATTTGTAACTCAAATATTCTTTTCTGCAATCCAATTGTAGAAACATAATTTTCTTGTTACAATAATTTCCACTTCATTCTGAAAACCTTTTGAAACACTTCAAAAGATTCAAATTTATGTCTCAATTAGTAAATATAAATATCTACTTGAGTCATCTTGAAGATAGATAAATCCACTGCTTGCAACAACACTTATTGGATTACATACATCAATATGCATATCTCCAATTATTTTTATTGCTCATTCTTTATGGCCTGTGAATGGTACTTTAGTTTAATTCACTAATTGGAAGAAACTTGCAAGTGTCAGATGATTCTCAATCAGATGACTTCAAAATTCATCACTATGAAATTTCTCCATGCTAGTTTCTCCAATGTGACTAAATGCAGTGACACATAGATGTGGTATTCTTTTAGTCTTGCGACATTTAGCGTCAGTGTTATGGATGTTTAATTTTATTACCAATATTCATAATATACATCTTATTCATAATAAGAGTATGCCCTTTTGTTCATAACATCGAACAACTATTGTTCTGTCATGAACAACCTCCTTGCAACTTCTATGCAATGGGCTAGAGTGTAAAAAACTCTAATAATAATAATAATAATAATAATAAATACAGAGGAAATACACTGATAGAAATATTGTAACCTTTTACAATCCATCAAAATATTTTAACCTCATAATTTGTTGGTCATTTAGGCCGTTCGAAGTTTCTTGCAACGATTTGCAATAATATGCAATGGAGTCGATATCCTTGTGATTAAATTTTTAACCACAATACCAAAGAATCAGTGATCAATAAATTGATCATATTTCACAAGAACTAAACTTTACTTGACCAACCACCTCTACATCTCATAACTTGTATGACATTCATACCTGAGCTGGACATTCCAGTTTTGTTTTATTTCTGCCTTTTACTTCTTATAGTTTTACTTCAATATTTCTCTTACTCTCAGAAGAAACAACAACTTTAAGAGTGGCGTGCGCCCTGAACTTCCCTAGGCGTGTAAGTCTCATTACATCCTTTGGTTTTGTTCTTTCTCTACAAGTTTTCACCGTCAATACATGACTGGCTTTCTTCCGGATCTTACGCATTTCAGTCTTAAACATAGTTGAACATTTCATTAGAATTTGCAAACAAAACAATTCTTTAGATATCGCATATCATTTTAGCCTTTGTTTGTTTTTGAAAACAATTTTCAGTTCCAAGAATATCACATAACTATCCCAAAAATTATGAAGTTCGGGTTTCTCGGAAGTAAGCAGACCATAATTGATACGTCTCCAATGTATCTATAATTTTTATTGTTCCATGCTATTATATTATCCATCTTGGATGTTTTATATACATTATTATGCTATTTTATATCATTTTTTATGACTAACCTATTAACCTAGTGCCCAGTGTTAGTTGCTGTTTTTTCCTTGTTTTTGTCTTTTACAGAAAATCAATACCAAACAGAACGAAACTTTTTGACGATTTTTCTTGGACCAGAAGAAACCTAGGTAGATTCGGGAGGAGGCCAGAAGAGCCACGGATGAGCCATAAGCTCGGGAGGTGCGCCCCCCAGGCTTGTGGGCCCACCATGGAACCTCTAACCCTAATCTCAGCTCCATAAATACCCAAATATTCCCCATATACCAGAGGACACACCAAAAATACTTTTCCACCGCCGCAAACTTCTGTTCTCATGAGATCCCATCTTGGGGCCTTTCTGGCACTCTGCAGGAGGGGGATTCGATCATGGAGGGCCTCTACACCAACCTTGTTGCCCTTCCGATGATGTGTGAGCAGTTTACCACAGAAATATGAGTCCATAGCTAGTAGCTAGATGGCTTCTTCTCTATCTTTGATCTTCAATACAATGTTCTCCTCGATGTTCTTGGAGTTCTATTTGATGTAATCTTCTTTTGCAGTGCGTTTGTTGAGATCCGATGAATTGTGGATTTATGATCAGATTATCTATGAATATTATTTGAGTCTTCTCTGAACTCTTTTATGCATGATTAAGATAGCTTTGTATTTATCTCTGATCTATTGATTTGGTTTGGCCAACTAGATTGATTTATCTTGGAATGGGAGATGAGCTCTGTGATGGGTTCAATCTTGCGATGTCCTCACCCAGTGATAGAAGCGGTAGCGAGGCACGTATTTGTATTGTTGCCATTAAGGATAAAAGGATTGGTTTTATACCATATTGATTGGATCTATCCCTCTACATCATGTCATCTTGCTTAAGGCGTTACTCCGTTCTTGTTAACTTAATACACTAGATGCATGCTGGATAGCAGTCGATGTGTGGAGTAATAGTAGTAGATGCAGGCAGGAGTCAGTCTACTTGTCACGGATGTGATGCCTATATTCATGAGCATTGCCTTAGATATCGCCATAACTATGCGCTTTTCTATCAATTGCTCAACAGTAATTTGTTTACCCACCGTATGCGTTCTTTCAAGAGAGAAGCCTCTAGTGAAAACTATGGCCCCCGGGTCTATGTATCATCATATTATTTTCAGATCTCTAAAACCAAAAACCCAAAAATACCTTGCTGCAACTTATTTACCTTTACTTTATTTTGCACTTTTATTTATCTTTTATACCTATCTCTATCAGATCTCATCCTTGCAATTAACCGTGAAGGGATTGACAACCCATTTTATCGCGTTGGGTGCAAGTATTTGTTTGTTTGTGTAGGTACAACTATTGGAGACTTGTGTGTTCCTCCTACTGGATTGATACCTTGGTTCATAACTGAGGGAAATACTTATCTCTACTTTGTTGCATCACCCTTTCCTCTTCAAGGGATCAATTCTAGCTTTTGGACCGAAGGACGTGAGTCTCGTCATGCACAGCATCAGCAAGAGAGTATTGTAAACATGCAGTAGGACAAAATCCTTCTTGGCACTTTGAGAGGACGATGCTCTCAAACATAAAGTTTCAACCAGATTAATACCAGTCAATCAATTTCAACAACAAAGGTGGAACCGTGAGCCATAATTCTACAACTATAATGCAAACTACACATAGACATTGTTCATAATTAATTTGCACTAGTTATTAAACTTAATTAATATATAATTGTGCTCCCACTCAAATCAATATCTCTCATAATTGACAGTGAGTGATTCAAGATCCAAATCTAGTTCTCAGCCATTGATGTGGACATCACTGATGGCGAAAATTTTGACCGGTAGGCAAACTTTTGCCGATTATATCTCCATATGACTCTTGTTCATCTTTCAATGCTTTGTGCTCCGAGCTCGGAATGATTCTGCCAGAACTTCAAGACAACCGAGTGCTATCTACATACATGGTCTGACCATCTCCGTCTTACACCTCACGTCCTGTTTGTACTCATGTGGACATGACGCACTCCGGAACGCTATGTGTTATAGACGGTTGCAACACTGGGAAGAGCACCTTTTAACTTGATATTTACTGTGAGAGATCACCCTAATAATTGACTACTGCGTAATCAAAGGGTGCAAACAACAAAGGGATAAACATCTCAGGTAATTCATAATAGCATGATATGGTATAGCCCTGGGCGTCGGGAATTTTCTGTGATCATCTTCAACCTCCAGTTGAAGCGACGTGACGGCCAATGTTTCGTTGCCATGGCAACCGTTTCAAAAATGTTGTTGTGGCGGCAATCTCAGAAAACGTTGCCGTGGCGATCGTTTCAGAAAACGTTGCCGTGACACCAGAAATCTGAAATTCCACCGTGGCACGAAATAATAGCTCCTCGTCCCGCGCCTTGCTACACCTTCTCCTCGTCAGAGTCCTCCGTGTACGTCTTGCCACCATCACTTGTAATCTATCTCTATGATATTTACATTAAGGTGGCAATCCTGTGGGTCAAGCCTTCATGCCGTGACGCGCAGGCCACTTAACATTACAACATAACCATCTCATACATAAACTCATTATCATGACGAAGGCTATACCACATCATATGCAAACCCTGCAAAACCAAGTTAGACGTCCTTTAATTGGTTTGGCAAATTTTAATTATGTGGCTTCTAGGGTTTTCGGATAAACCTAGCTACCTACATGCACACCATAAAGTGATAATCCTTGTTGCTAGATTAACTTTCGTGGTGTGAAAGAAGAGACTTAATTAAAAATCTTGTTCCCCCACACTAAACTTCGTCTAATACGTGTGACCCCCTAGAAGATCATCCATCTTCATCGCACTCTTGCGTACGCGATGGTTCACTATGGTGAAGCCCAAGGAACTGTTAGCAAATCGTCGACAGCCAGAGCCGAGCGATTGTCAGAACCTTGTGAAAAGCGACACCATGCCATCAATGAACTGAACCAAAGCAACACTCGACGGAAGCATAGCAAGAACATCACCCTCAAATACACATGTGATCTAGATCGCAACCTGCATCTACTCATAGAACCGCTCATGATATCACTGTTGGGAAACATAGTAGAAAACAAAAAAATCCGCCCTACGATCAACCAGGAACAATATTAAGAAGCTTAACGGGTTGTGATCAACGATCGTTACCGACTCTAGGAGTGCAGCAGAAGTAGGCGAGTCGGTGTAGATCATACTTGGAGTCCCTCGAACGTCGATGATGATCCCGCAAACCGCCCTCGAATGATCCCTCGAACATAAGACCGAAAGCACGACCTCTCTACTTGGTTGCAAGTGTACGGTCTTCACGATCCGGCAGCGCTTCGCTGTCCAGAGCTAATCGCCGCCGGAGAATTAGAGGGAGGAGATTAGAACCACATGGGGCTTCTAATTATGAGGATTAGAGGTGTCTTGGGCTAGCTCTAATTAGTCAACTAGGACCAACAAGAACTAGAACTAGATCAACTAGAGGAGGCTCCAAAACTTGTATGTCCATAGGGTAAAAATCCTCTAGTATATATAGATTAGAGGGGAGGGACAGGGCAGCCACTAAGGGGGGAAAGAGCCCACCTAGTGCGCCGGCCTAGGGGAGGAGTCCTACTCCCTCCCCTAGTCCAATTCGCCCCCCCACAAGGAAGGGGGGGGGGCGCCAACTCCACTTGGGCACTTGTGGCCCAAGTTGTCTTCCACCTCTTGGCCTTTTAAGGCCCATTGATATTTAAATTAAATATAAAATGTTCTAAATATTTTCAGAGCATTATATATATAATTTAACATCCCCGGAAACATTTTCCACCTATATGTAATTAATCAGTAATACCCGGTATTACCCGATATTCACCGAAACCCTTCCGATGACCCCGAAATGTTTTCGGAACCTCGCGGAACTATTCCGGATATTAATGAAACAATTCCACAAATATATTCTCATCACTCCCATCCCACTAACACTTAGCATATCGTGATTACCTTAAGCTTGTGACCCCATAGGTTCGGTAAAGCATAGACATGAACGAAGCCCTTCATTCAATGACCGATAGCGGAATCGTGGACATCCATATCGGTCCCTATGATTACACCAATGATATTCGAGTGAACCTTTGGTTATCATGTGATGTTCCCTTTGCTTCATGATACTTTACAAGACCAGGTGTGCATCGGTATCCTACAGAGTCATCACCATGCTCACTATACCGTTGCTCCCATTAACGGTTTTGTTCTTCTTTCTCGTTGATGTTTTCAGGCATCCCCGTGATGTAGTCACCTGTGTCTAGCCAGACGATGATGGATGCTGTCACACCGAGAGGGCCCTAAGAATATCTCTCCATCATCGGAGGAGCAAATCCCACTCTCGAGCTATCCGGTCACTTGTCAAACTTTCCGGTGAAGCTGAAAGTTGTCGTTATGATCACCTTGTTACAGATGACGTTTGAGAAGCCCACCTTCTGGTAGGAAGTGATCGAGACACTCTCATGGTCTGAGAAACTAAAACACATGCTAACACTCCGTGTTATAACACATGATTTCAGACGATATAATCACAAAGTATAGCAGACAAGAATTGGGTCGATTCAATATGATTGTTCTTCTAACGTAATACCCTCAATGTTATTTTAGGACTATCATTACACTTAATTATATCCTAAGATCCGGAAAACGTGATCACCAACAACACTTGAGCCAGTCGTAGAGGCGAGACCAGGAACCTATTGTTACATGTTTATCATTACACACGTGCATATGAGTTTTCCACGGAATCGCATATTTCAGGATCATAGCAGTTATAGCATGGAATATAAACTCTTAACTATGAATATGGAAATATAATAATAAAATATTATTGCCTCTAGGTCATATTTCCAACACACACGATGTCGGAAATCCTTCAAACCTGGTATGGATACCTACCATGGGCATGCTCACCTTCCTGCAAAAGTTGGATTCATGTCATGGATGCCCAAAACTAAACCTTGTTCAATGAAGGGTGTCCGGCTAGACCGGAAGGCTCCGTCTGAGAGCAAATTGTTTCTTGACAGCCTTGAAATAGCCCCCAATTATTTTGCATGTCCTTATATGACCAATTCAAGGCACCATGCCAAGTTGTTTGCGTTTTTGACAAGTTTTGCATTTTCTAGAGTTTCTTCGGTGAAAAAGGCCGATAAACGGCGAGACGTGTCGCAACATGCATATGGTATCGAAAATCGTTCAAAACTGACATGGATTCCTACCATGGGTATGCCCACCTACCTGCAAAAGATGGGTCATACCTGAGATTTTGGAAGAATATCATGTTCAACAGGCAGTGTTCGGGTAGGCGAGAAGGGTCTCGGAGCACCTCGTTTCTCGACATCCGTTCAATGTCCTCAATTTTTTTTCATGGCATTTTAAGATGAATTGAAGGCACCATGCAAAGTTCTTTGGTTTTTGGCAAGTTTTGCATTTTCTAGCGTTTTCTCCGTACAAAAAGGATGATAAATGGCCGGACATGTCGCAACTTGCGTATCGTGTCGAAAGGCGTTCAAACCAGGCATTGATGCCTACCATGGCCATGCCCACCTTCTAGCAAAAGTTGTGGTCATTCGAAGGATGTCCAAAAATAGACCATGTGCAACAGATGGTGTTCGGGTAGGGCGAGACAGTTCTATTTCAAAGCAAGTTGTTTTTCGACATCCTTCAAGTGGCCCCAATTTTCTTTTTCACCAGCTTTTATGACCAATTCAAAACATCATGTAAAGTTGTTTGGATCCTTGCATTTTCTGGAGTTTTCTCAGTGAAAAATGTCGGTAAATGGTTGGACATGTCGCAGCGTGCAAACAGTGCCAAAAGAAGGAATACAACATGAAGGAATACAACCTAAAGAACAAAGTACTCCTTCTCTGCAACCTGGAGTATGTTTGCAAATATACACACCTGTTTACTTTGTGGAGCATGAAAGCACTCCCCTTATATTTCTCAGGTCGACTATATGAACTCAGATCATCAGTTTAATCGTACGTGAGCAGTTTCGATTGTAGATGCTCCAGTGTGCCCTTATATTCCTCAATTTGACTCTATGAACTCACATCGTCACCTCAATCAATTCATACTCATACTTCGGATGATTCCACTATAAGTAATGGCGAAACACCCCGGCGCGCAGAACCCCTGAGAAACCGAAACCTCAAGCGAATCGCAAAAGGATTAGGCGGAAGTTGCGCTCCAGGAACCACATGTTCAGCCAAGGAAACCCTTAATGCATTGAAAATACAGCAAAAAAAAGGGCGGGGGCAATGGGCACTACCAGAATTTACGTAGTTGCCGACGGCCTCATCTATGCCGACGGCCCCCGTCGGCATAGATGGACATATCCCAACGGCCTAGGGCAGGCCGTAGGCGTAGAAAAGCCGTCAGCATATGTCGATCTATGAAGGAAATATGCCCTAGAGGCAATAATAAAGTTGTTATTTTATATTTCCTTATATCATGATAAATGTTTATTATTCATGCTAGAATTGTATTAACCGGAAACTTGATACATGTGTGAATACATAGACAAAACAAAGTGTCCCTAGTATGCCTCTACTAGACTAGCTCATTAATCAAAGATGGTTAAGTTTCCTAACCATAGACATGTGTTGTCATTTGATGAACGGGATCACATCATTAGGAGAATGATGTGATGGACAAGACCCATCTGTTATCATAGCATAATGATCGTTAAGTTTTATTGCTATTGCTTTCTTCATGACTTATACATATTCCTTTGACTATGAGATTATGCAACTCTCGAATACCGGAGGAACACCTTGTGTGCTATCAAACGTCACAACGTAACTGGGTGATTATAAAGATGCTCTACAGGTGTCTCCGAAGGTGTTTGTTGGGTTGGCATAGATCGAGATTAGGATTTGTCACTCCGAGTATCGGAGAGGTATCTCTGGGCCCTCTCGGTAATGCATATCATGATAAGCCTTGCAAGCAATGTGACTAATGAGTTAGTTGCGGGATGATGCATTACGGAACGAGTAAAGAGACTTGCCGGTAACGAGATTAAACTAGGTATGAAGATACCGACGATCGAATCTCGGGCAAGTAACATACCGATGACAAAGGGAATGACGTATGTTGTCATTACGGTTTGACCGATAAAGATCTTCGTAGAATATGTAGGAACCAATATGAGCATCCAGGTTTCGCTGTTGGTTATTGATTGGAGATATGTCTCGGTCATGTCTACATAGTTCTCGAACCAGTAGGGTCCACACGCTTAACGTTCGATGACGATTTGTATTATGAGTTATGTGTTGGTGACCGAAGATTGTTCGGAGTCCCGGATGAGATCACGGGCATGACGAGGAGTCTCGAAATGGTCGAGAGGTAAAGATTGATATATTGGATGATAGTGTTCGGACACCGGAATAGTTTCGGAATGATTCGGATATTTATCAGAGTTCCGAGGGGTTACCGGAACCCCCCGGGGAAAGTAATGGGCCACTATGGGCCATAGTGGAGAGAGAGGACAGCCTACAAGGGGTGGCGCGCGCCTCCCCCATGGGCAGTCCGAATTGGACAAGGGGAGGGGGCGCGGCCCCCCTTTCCTTCCCCCTCTCCCTCTCCTTCCCCCTTTCCCCCTCCATGAGAAGGAAAGGGGAAACCGACTAGGACTAGGAGTCCTAGTGGGTTTCCCCCCACTTGGCGTGCCCCCTAGAGCCGGCCTCCTCCCCTCTGCTCCTTTATATACGGGGGCAGAGGGCACCCCAAAGCACATCAATTGTTCTCTTAGCCGTGTGC
Organism: Thinopyrum elongatum; assembly: GCA_011799875.1. NCBI lineage: Eukaryota > Viridiplantae > Streptophyta > Magnoliopsida > Poales > Poaceae > Thinopyrum > Thinopyrum elongatum. The sequence goes on from CM022303.1 coordinate 690,413,696, forward strand.
GGTGCCCCCCTCCACAGTTTACTCCTCCGGTCATATTGTCGTAGTGCTTAGGCGAAGCCCTGCGCGGATCACATCACCATCACTGTCATCACGCCGTCGTGCTGACGAAACTCTCCCTCGACACTTTGCTGGATCAAGAGTTCGAGGGACGTCATCGAGCTGAACGTGTGCAGAACTCGGAGGTGTCGTACGTTCGGTGCTTGATCTGTTGGATCGCGAAGACGTTCGACTACATCAACTGCGTTAAGCTAACGCTTCCGCTTTCGGTATACGAGGGTACGTGGACACACTCTCCCCCTCTCGTTGCTATGCATCTCCTAGATAGATCTTGCGTGATCGTAGGAATTTTTTTGAAATTGCATGCTACGTTCCCCAACAGTGGCATCAGAGCCAGGTCTATGCATAGATGATATGCATGAGTAGAACACAAAGAGTTATGGGGGATGATAGTCATACTGCTTACCACCAACGTCTCATTTTGATTCGGCGGTATTGTTGGATGAAGCGGCCCGGACCAACCTAACATGACCGCGTTTATGAGACCGGTTCCACCGACAGACATGCAACTTGTTTTGCATAAAGGTGGCTGGCGGGTGTCTGTTTCTCCAACTTTAGTTGAATCGAATTTGGCTACGGCCGGTCCTTGTTGAAGGTTAAAACAACAAACTTGACGAAACATCATTGTGGTTTTGATGCGTAGGTAAGAATGGTTCTTACTAGAAGCCCGTAGCAGCCACGTAAAAATTGCAACAACAAAGTAGAGGACGTCTAACTTGTTTTTGCAGGGCATGTTGTGATGTGATATGGTCAAGACATGATGTGATACACGTTATTGTATGAGATGATCATGTTTTGTAAAAGTTATCGGCAACTGGCAGGAGCCTTATGGTTGTCGCTTTATGGTATGAAATGCAATCGCCATGTAATTGCTTTACTTTATCACTATGCGTTAGCGATAGTTGTAGAAGCAATAGTTGGCGAGATGACAATGACGCTATGATGGAGATCAAGGTGTCAAGCCGGTGACGATGGAAATCATGACGGTGCTTTGGAGATGGAGATCAAAGGCACAAGATGATGATGGCCATATCATGTCACATATTTTGATTACATGTGATGTTTATCTTTTATGCATCTTATTTTGCTTAGTACGGCAGTAGCATTATAAGATGATCCCTCACTAAAATTTCAAGGTATAAGTGTTCTCCCTGAGTATGCACCGTTGCGACAGTTCATCGTGCCGAGACACCACGTGATGATCGGGTGTGATAAGCTCTACGTTCACATACAACGGGTGCAAGACAGTTTTGCACGTGCAGAATACTCAGGTTAAACTTGACGAGCCTAGCATGTACAGACATGGTCTCAGAACACTGAGACCGAAAGGTCGAACGTGAATCATATAGTAGATATGATCAACATAGAGATGTTCACCATTGAAAACTACTCCATCTCACGTGATGATCGGACATGGTTTAGTTGATATGGATCACGTGATCATTTAGATGACTCGAGGGATGTCTATCTAAGTGGGAGTTCTTAAGTAATATGATTAATTGAACTTAATTTATCATGAACTTAGTCCTGATAGTTTTTACATATCTATGTTGTAGATCAATAGCTCGAGTATAGCTCCCCTGTTTTATTTTTGATATGTTCCTAGAGAAAACTAAGTTGAAAGATGATAGTAGCAATGATGTGGACTGGGTCCATGATCTGAGGATTATCCTCATTGCTGCACAGAAGAATTATGTCCTTGATGCACCACTAGGTGACGAACCTGTTGCAGGAGCAGATGCAGATGTTATGAACGTTTGGCAAAGCTCGATATGATGACTACTTGATAGTTTAGTGCACCATACTTTACGGCTTAGAACCGGGACTTCAAAAACGTTTTGAACGCCACGAAGCATATGAGATGTTCCAAAGAGTTGAAATTGGTATTTCAGACTCATGCCCGTGTCGAGAGGTATGAGACCTCTGACAAGTACTTTGCCTACAAGATGGAGGAGAATAGCTCAGCTAGTGAGCATGTGCTCAGAATGTCTGGGTACTACAATCGCTTGAATCAAGTGGGAGTTAATCTTCCAGATAAGATAGTGATTGACAGAGTTCTCTAGTCACTATCATCAAGTTACTAGAACATCATGATGAACTATAATATGCAAGGGATGACGAAAACTATTCCCAAGCTCTTCGCGATGCTAAAATCGGCGAAGGTAGAAATCAAGAAATAGCATCAAGTGTTGATGGTTGACAAGACCACTAGTTTCAAGAAAAAAGGGCAAGGGAAAGAAAGGGAACTTCAAGAAGAATGGCAAGCAAGTTGTCACTCCCGTGAAGAAGCCCAAAGGTGGACCTAAGCCTGAAACTGAGTGCTTCTACTGCAAAGGAAATGGTCACTAGAAGCGGAAGTGCCCCAAATACTTGGCGGATAAGAAGGATGGCAAAGTGAACAAAGGTATATTTGATATACATGTTATTGATGTGTATTTTACTAGTGTTCATAGTAGCCCCTGGGTATTTGATACTGGTTCAGTTCCTAACATTAGTAACTCGAAACAGGAGTTGCAAAATGAACAGAGACTAGTTAATGACGAGGTAACGATGTGTGTTGGAAGTGATTCCAAGGTTGATAAGATCACCATCGCACACTCCCTCTACCTTCGGGATTAGTGTTGGACCTAAATAAATGTTATTTGGTGTTTGCGTTGAGCATGAATATGATTGGATCATGTTTATTGCGATACGGTTATTCATTTAAGTCAGAGAATAATTGTTGTTCTGTTTACATTAATAAAACCTTCTATGGTCATACACTCAATATAAATGGTTTATTGAATATCGATTGTAGTGATACACATATTCATAATATTGACGCCAAAAGATGCAAAGTTGATAATGATAGTGCAACATACTTGTGGCACTGCCATTTAGGTCATATTAGTGTAAAACGCATGAAGAAACTCCATGCAGATGGGCTTTTGGAATCACTTGATTATGAATCATTTGATGCTTGCGAACCATGCCTCATGGGCAAGATGACTAAAACTCCGTTTTCCGGAACAATGGAGCGAGCCACTGACTTAATGGAAATAATACATACCGATGTATGCGGTCCGATGAGTGTTGAGGCTCGCGGCGGGTATCGTTATTTTCTGACCTTCACAGATGATTTGAGCAGATATGGGTATATCTACTTGACGAAACACAAGTCTGAAACATTTGAAAAGTTCAAAGAATTTCAGAGTGAAGTGGAGAATCATCGTAACAAGAAAATAAAGTTTCTATGATCTGATCGCGGAGGTGAATATTTGAGTTACGAGTTTGGCCTTCATTTAAAACAATGTGGAATAGTTTCACAACTCACGCCACCTGGAACACCACAGCGTAATGGTGTGTCCGAACGTCGTAACCGTACTTTATTGGATATGGTGCGATCTATGATGTCTCTTACCGATTTACCACTATCGTTTTGGGGTTATGCATTAGAGACAGCTGCTTCACGTTAAATAGGGCACCATCTAAATCCGTTGAGATGACACCGTATGAACTAAGGTTTGGCAAGAAACCTAAGCTGTCGTTTCTTAAAGTTTGGGGTTGCGATGCTTATGTGAAAAAGCTTCAGCCTGATAAGCCAGAACCCAAATCGGAGAAGTGCGTCTTCATAGGATACCCAAAAGAAACTGTTGGGTACACCTTCTATCACAGATCCGAAGGCAAGATATTTGTTGCTAAGAATAGATCCTTTCTAGAGAAGGAGTTTCTCTCGAAAGAAGTGAGTGGGAGGAAAGTAGAACTTGATGAGGTAATTGTACCTTCACTCGAATTGGAAAGTAGTTCATCACAGAAAACAGTTCCCGTGATGCCTACACCAATTAGTGAGGAAGCTAATGATGATGATCATGAAACTTCAGATCAAGTTACTACCAAACCTCGTAGGTCAACTAGAGTACGTTCCGCACCAGAGTGGTACGGTAATCCTGTTCTGGAAATCATGTTACTAGACCATGACGAACCTACAAACTATGAGGAAGCGATGATGAGCCCAGATTCCGCGAAATGGCTTGAGGCCATGAAATCTGAGATGGGATCCATGTATGAGAACAAAGTATGGACTTTGGTTGACTTGCCCGATGATCGGCAAGCCATAGAGAATAAATGGATTTTCAAGAGGAAGACTGACACTGATGGTAATGTTATTGTCTACAAAGCTCGACTTGTTGTGAAAGGTTCTCGACAAGTTCAAGGAGTTGACTACGATGAGACCTTCTCACCCGTAGCGATGCTTAAGTCTGTCCGAATCATGTTAGCAATTGCCGCATTTTATGAAATCTGGCAAATAGATGTCAAAACTGCATTCCTTAATGGATTTCTTAAAGAAGAGTTGTATATGATGCAACCAGAAGGTTTTGTCAATCCTAAAGGTGCTAACAAAGTGTGCAAAGCTCATGTGATCCATCTATGGACTGGTGCAAGCATCTCGGAGTTGGAATATACTCTTTGATAAGTTGATCAAAGCATATAGTTTTATACAGACTTGCGGTGAAGCCTGTATTTACAAGAAAGTGAGTGGGAGCACTACAGCCTTTCTGATAAGTATATGTGAATGACATATTGTTGATCGGAAATGATGTAGAATTTTCTGGAAAGCATAAAGGAGTGTTTGAAAGGAGTTTTTCAAAGAAAGACCTCGGTGAAGCTACTTACATATTGGGCATCAAGATCTATAGAGATAGATCAAGATGCTTGATAAGACTTTTGATGAGTACATACCTTAATAAGATTTTGAAGTAGTTCAAAATGGATCAGTCAAAGAAGAAGTTCTTGCTTCAGTTGTAAGGTATGAACTTGAGTAAGACTCAAAACTCGACCACGGCAGAAGATAGAGAGAGAATGAAAGTCATTCCCTATGCCTCAGCCATAGGTTCTATAAAGTATGCCATGCTGTAAACCAGACCTATTGTGTACCTTGCCATGAGTTTGGCAAGGGGGTACAATAGTGATCCAGGAGTAGATCATTGGACAATGGTCAAAATTGTCCGTAGGTACCTAAAGAGGACTAAGGAAATGTTTCTCGGTTATGGAGGTGACAAAGAGTTCGTCGTAAAGGGTTACGTCGATGAAAGCTTTGACACTGATCCGGATGACTCTGAGTCTCAATATGGATACATATTGAAAGTGGGAGCAATTAGCTAGAGTAGCTCCATGCAGAGCATTGTAGACATAGAAATTTGTGAAATACATACGGATCTGAATGTGGCAGACCCGTTGACTAAACCTCTCTCACAAACAAAACATGATCACACCTTAGTACTCTTTGGGTGTTAATCACATGGCGATGTGAACTAGATTACTGACTCTAGTAAACCCTTTGGGTGCTGGTCACATGGTGATGTGAACTATTCGTGTTAATCACATGGCGATGTGAACTAGATTATTGACTCTAGTGCAAGTGGGAGACTGAAGGAAATATGCCCTAGAGGCAATAATAAAGTTGTTATTTTATATTTCCTTATATCATGATAAATGTTTATTATTCATGCTAGAATTGTATTAACCGGAAACTTGATACATGTGTGAATACATAGACAAAACACAGTGTCCCTAGTATGCCTCTACTAGACTAGCTCGTTAATCAGAGATGGTTAAGTTTCCTAACCATAGACATGTGTTGTCATTTGATGAACGGGATCACATCATTAGGAGAATGATGTGATGGACAAGACCCATCCGTTATCATAGCATAATGATCGTTAAGTTTTATTGCTATTGCTTTCTTCATGACTTATACATATTCCTTTGACTATGAGATTATGCAACTCCCGAATACCGGAGGAACACCTTGTGTGCTATCAAACGTCACAATGTAACTGGGTGATTATAAAGATGCTCTACAGGTGTCTCCGAAGGTGTTTGTTGGGTTGGCATAGATCGAGATTAGGATTTGTCACTCCGAGTATCGGAGAGGTATCTCTGGGCCCTCTCGGTAATGCATATCATGATAAGCCTTGCAAGCAATGTGACTAATGAGTTAGTTGCGGGATGATGCATTACGGAACGAGTAAAGAGACTTGCTGGTAACGAGATTAAACTAGGTATGAAGATACCGACGATCGAATCTCGGGCAAGTAACATACCGATGACAAAGGGAATGACGTATGTTGTCATTACGGTTTGACCGATAAAGATCTTCGTAGAATATGTAGGAACCAATATGAGCATCCAGGTTCCGCTGTTGGTTATTGATCGGAGATATGTCTCGGTCATGTCTACATAGTTCTCGAACCCGTAGGGTCCGCATGCTTAACGTTCGATGATGATTTGTATTATGAGTTATGTGTTGGTGACCGAAGATTGTTCGGAGTCCCGGATGAGATCACGGACATGACGAGGAGTCTCGAAATGGTCGAGAGGTAAAGATTGATATATTGTACGATAGTGTTCGGACACCGGAATAGTTTCGGAATGATTCGGATATTTATCAGAGTGCCGAGGGGTTACCGGAACCTCCCGGGGAAAGTAATGGGCCACTATGGGCCATAGGGGAGAGAGAGGATAGCCTACAAGGGGTGGCGCGCGCCTCCCCCATGGGCAGTCCGAATTGGACAAGGGGAGGGGGCGTGGCCCCCCTTTCCTTCCCCCTCTCCCTCTCCTTCCCCCTTTCCCCCTCCATGAGAAGGAAAGGGGAAACCGACTAGGACTAGGAGTCCTACTGGGTTTCCCCCCACTTGGCGCGCCCCCTAGAGCCGGCCTCCTCCCCTCTGCTCCTTTATATACGGGGGCAGGGGGCACCCCAAAGCACATCAATTGTTCTCTTAGCCGTGTGCGGTGCCCCCCTTCACAGTTTACTCCTCCGGTCATATTGTCGTAGTGCTTAGGCGAAGCCCTGCGCGGATCACATCACCATCACTGTCATCACGCCGTCGTGCTGACGAAACTCTCCCTCGACACTTTGCTAGATCAAGAGTTCGAGGGACATCATCGAGCTGAACGTGTGCAGAACTCGGAGGTGCCGTACATTCGTTGCTTGATCGGTTGAATCGCGAAGACGTTCGACTACATCAACCATGTTAAGCTAATGCTTCCGCTTTCGGTCTACGAGGGTACGTGGACACACTCTCCCCCTCTCGTTGTTATGCATCTACTAGATAGATCTTGCGTGATCGTAGGAATTTTTTTGAAATTGCATGCTAAGTTCCCCAACAATCTATACTGACGGGGGCCGTCGGTATACCACGGCCGTCGGGACCGCTCGAGATATGCCTACGGGGGCCGTCGGCATAGATGAGGCCGTCGGCATAGCCGGGGCCCGGCTACCCGGTCAGCGGCGACCGTTTGACGGCGTCGGAAATACGCCGACTGGGGCTAACGGCGGCCGTCGGCATAGATTTGCTGACATCACCGATCCGCGCCGTCTCCACATCATCGATCCGAGGGGAAGGTGGTCCATGGTGTGGCAGAGGTATGCCGACGGCATAGCCGTCGGTGTAGGCCTGGCCCATGCCCTCTGCCACGTCATCAATCCGCATGCTTCGCCACGTCATCGATCCATGGCATCGTAGCTCCGTGTGCGCAACTATGCCGACGGCATGCCGTCGGCATAGAATTTGTGATAATTTTTCCCTATTTTATTTACTATTTTCTTTTTTCAGAACATAAATGTGCCTTATCTAAACAAAAAAAATACCCCAATGGTATATCGATTTCCCCCCTCACGGACGTCGCTGCCGCCGTGTCACGGAGGGGGGAAACGGTCGACACGGAGGGAATCTTCTTAGAGGGGGGAATCGGGGTGTAGCTATGCCACCGAAACATCGCAAGGGTCCTGATGCAAGTGTGAAAGTGTTGTGGCATGCGTAGACGCCCGTCTTGGGGCTCCGTGGTGTGGCCCCCCCTCCACGGACAACAATGCCGCCGTCACTTGGAGGGGGGAATCATGCAGGTGCGGTAAACCGGAGGGAATCTAGTGGTGGGTTGGGTCCAGACCGTGTTCGGGGATGTTGCTATGGGCTCACCTATAGCAACCAGGTGGAAGAGTCCACTGGTCAAAGCCGTCCGGCGAAAGTCAAAGGGCTAGATCATCTGGTCAACTGGAGTAGGGTTTAGTCCGGTCCGGTGGCGTTCGGGGTGTAGCTATGCCACCGAAACAACGCACGGGTCCTGATGCATGTGTGAAAGTGTTGTGGCATGCGTAGACGCCCGTCTTGTGGCTCCGTGGTGTTGCCCCCCTCCACGGACGGCAGTGCAGCCGTCACTTGGAGGGGGGAATCGGGCGGGTACGGTAGAACCGGAGGGAATCTAGTGGTGGGTTGGGTCCAGACCGTGTTCGGGGATGTTGCTATGGGCTGACCTTTCACAACCAGGTGGAAGAGTCCACTGGTCAAAGGCCTGCCGAGGCAGCTCCAACAATGGCTGCTCGCCCCTCGCCGGCGGACGTTCCCTCCCTACGTACGTGACTAATTATGTCCAACACATACGCTCTAGCTTGCCAGCTAAGGAGGAGAAAACAGTACTGTATATGTTCACACGAGCTAGCTATAGGCTAAAGCTTAAGTTAAGATCAAGCTGCTGCTGCTGCTCGTCGTCGTCAGGACGCGGGGTGACCAGCTGGAGGAGAGGTGGGCGAGAAAGCCTCGATGATCTCGCGCCACCGCACACCGTGGCCCATCACCGCCGCTCGCCGGCAGCGTTGGCAGCGGCTTCTCTCAGTAGCCCAAATAGACGGAGGATAGGGGTGCTGCCACTGGTAACGGTGGTGGTGGCATGCAGGCCAGCGTCAGAGACAGGTCTAGAGATGCTGCGGCTACCGTCGCTGTTGGTCCAGTCTGCGCCGCCGAAACTTTCCGGCGACTCGCGACGACCGACGACGAAGGACGAACGAAGCTTCTCCTAGCCGGATGCAACCGGAGTGCAAAGCTAGCACCAAAGTTGTCCTGACCGATTCTTGATGGACGTATACTATACTACTAGTTGCTATAGCCCGTAAGCTAACTAGCTATCGAATTGATCTATCCTAGCCAATGCACAACAGCGCACGCATACGGAAGAAGCCGGCGTCTTGCCACAGGCACTTATCGTGCCTGTTTGATCTGTATTATCCTTCACAATCCACAGTACGTTTACAAGCTAGGTACATGCATATATATATAGGAAAATGGTTATGTATCCTGAGAGTACATACTCCCGCTCCACATATAACCACATAGATGAATCTTTTATACCCTTTATTATTTTTAATATACTTTCATATAATTACTCCCTTATTAAGAAATATAAGAGCGTTTAGATCACTACTAGATATCCAACATGAGTTTCATGAAAAAATTCATGTGAGTCTACATATTTTTAAGGTTAGGTATATATAGCGAACAAGCTAGCTACCCACAGTGCTACTCGGTTTGCTAATTCTATTTCTACTACCACTACCAGAATTTACGTAGTTGCCGCCGGCCTCATCTATGCCGACGGCCCCCGTCGGCATAGATGGACATATCCGACGGCCTAGGGCAGGCCGTAGGCGTAGAAAAGCCGTCGCATATGTCGATCTATGCCGACGGGTGCCGTCGAGCAATAACCCAACTACCACCACCATACCTCCCGCCTAAAGACACTCCCTTGGTGACCCACGGTGGCTACATGTTTTCACTGCTCAGCCCTCTCGGCCTCAACTGTTTTCATTAACTCAAAGCAGTGCTTATATACACAGGAGAGGTTTGCCACACGCACTAACTAGCCGGCACTCACGGCCACTAACCCACTAATCCATGCACTATGGCGCGTCCACCACTTCCTGGAATCTCTCCAGATCAAGGTGTCTCGGCAACTAAATTGACCAAGCAGCACTAGCAGACTTGCATGTCGCATGCAACTAACTAGTTAACAGAAGTCAGCAATTCACTCGGCTGTAACTCCTTGCTGGCCGTTGGCTCCAGGTCTCGGCTTCACACGGCACTCGGCATCTCGCATCTCCGCCGCCTCACACGGCAGTAGCTTCTCACCATGCACGCTTTCCAGCCGACGACTCGCCGTCTTTGTACGCATCGCACGTATGCCTTACCGACACTGACTAGACCTAACTAAACTACATGCATAACGAAAGCTACATATGCAGATACATAATCAAGATTAAGCTAACACGCTCTAGCTAGCCAGCTAAGGAGGGGGAAAACGTACAGTATATTTGTACACATGTGCTTGCTAAAGGCTAAAGCTTAAGGTTAAGATCAAGCTGTTCCAGCTTGTCGTCATCGTCAGGACGCGCCGTCACGGTGGCCGGCGCCGCAGCGTTACCAGGTGGGAGGTAGAGGTGGGCGTTCCAACTGCCAGCCCTCTCCTTCTTGTGTGCGTTCTGGTGGCCCCCCAGCGCCTGCGACTTGTGGAACTTCCTCTCGCAGAAGAGGCAGGAGAAGAGCCTCGATGATCTCGCGCCACTGCCACCGTGGCCATAGCGGCCGTCGCCGGCAGCGTTGGCGGCGACGTCTGCCGTGGCCCAAATAGAGGAGGATGGGTGTGCTGCTGGTGGTAACGGTGGTGGTGGCATGGGGGCCAGCGTCAGAGACAGGTCTAGAGAAGCAGCTGCTGCTGCAGGGGGAGCCTGAGTCTCCATTGATTTAATCGGAGAAGAAGCTAGGGGAAGCTTGGCCTTCACTCTCTAGCCTAGACATAGCAAGCGAGCTGAGCTGAGCTGAGCTCAGGTGTGGCGATGGAGGTTTATAGCCTGGTGGTGGCCATGGGTGGAGCTAGCGAGGCATGAAAGGAAGCATGCCACTTTTGCGAGTGTCATGCACTAACGTCCGTCCAACACGGGAGCCCTAATCCGGCCAGCAACGGAGGAGCACGTACGCAAGATGCGACAGGTCGAGCGCCCAGGATTTGAGGACACCGACCGATCATGGCTACAGAAGTTCCAGCACAACAAGACCATCGTGTGCGTTATTCGCTGATGCTATATAGTAGTAGTATATTGCATGTCAAAAAAGGCACCAGACGTGCAGTGCGAGCTGCAGAACCGTTCGTTGTGGTTAAGGAAGAAGAAAGAACTGCGTCTTGTCAAGCAAAAGGCACCCCTTGGCGCGCGCCTCCAACCAATTGGCTCGTAATTTCGGTCGTAGTGTTTGTTGTTTCAGCCATGATGTTGTTTAGAGTCAACAAAACACCTTCTAAGTAACTTAATTATTATCACATTCTTCTCACGACAACTAACACAAGAAGCACAAGCACACGAGGCATGATCAAAGCGTAGAGACTTAAGGTTGAAAAAAGCACAACAATATATTCTATGAAAAGGTTACAAATTTTTTTTAATATATATATTTGGGTAATTTTTTTTGGTAGGGTAAGCATATATTTGGGTAATTTAATTTGCGGCAAAAACGCAATAATGGTGACTGCTACCCAGAGTGGAAGAATTTTCCGCAGGCCCACCGTCATAAGATACAGCAGCCTTGTATTGCGGTGGAGGTACAACACTCGCAGCGCTGGTCGATTGTCAGCCTTCACTGCTCCGCCTTTGATTCTTCTGGTCAAAGGGTGGACGTTCTTCTTTATCCCGGCTTGGAAGCATATGGGAAGGCAGCTCAGCTTCTGTACGGTGTTCATGGCCTCTATCTCATGCGTGCTTGGCTGTTGGAGGCGGAGCAGTGGAGGTCTTGGCGTCCCAAGTGGTATCGTCCCGGCAACGGCAAGACAAAATCCTTGCGGAATTGCTTTGGACCATTGCGTTTTTTATTTCCTGTTTGGGGCCCTCCTTGTAAAATTCGGTACTAGTCTGTATTTTTTATCCTTCGGACCGTTTTGCGTGAAAACAAAAGCTGTAAAAAAAGCCTCGTAGATAAAAAACCTCAAAAAAATAAAGTAATATTCGCCAGCCAAATATGCTAATTGCAATGGATGCCACGTCTGTTCGTGTCAAACCAGCTGTCCTTTCTCTTGACACTTCCACTTGACTCCAACAATCCCTCCTAATCCTTCTCTCCTGTTCATCTCACACCCAAATTTGGTCGCCAAGTCAAAAAAAAAAAGGTCGCGGGGAGGCTGCTTTGCATGCTAGGCCACCGGATCACAGGGAGAATTTGTCACATGCGTCCTGCGCCACCAAGCCGGCCGAGGCAGCTCCAACAATGGCTGCTCGCCCCTCGCCGGCGGACGTTCCCCTCCCTACGTACGTGACTAATTATGTCCAACACATACGCTCTAGCTTGCCAGCTAAGGAGGAGAAAAACGTACTGTATATGTTCACACGAGCTAGCTATAGGCTAAAGCTTAAGGTTAAGATCAAGCTGCTGCTGCTGCTCGTCGTCGTCAGGACGCGGGGTGACCAGCTAGGAGGTAGAGGTGGGCGAGAAGAGCCTCGATGATCTCGCGCCACCGCCACCGTGGCCATACCCGCCGTCGCCGGCAGCGTTGGCAGCGGCTTCTGCAGTAGCCCAAATAGACGGAGGATAGGGGTGCTGCCACTGGTAACGGTGGTGGTGGCATGCAGGCCAGCGTCAGAGACAGGTCTAGAGATGCTGCGGCTACCGTCGCTGTTGGTCCAGTCTGCGCCGCCGAATACTTTCCGGCGACTCGCGACGACCGACGACGAAGGACGAACGAAGCTTCTCCTAGCCGGATGCAACCGGAGTGCAAAGCTAGCACCAAGTTGTCCTGACCGATTCTTTGATAGGACGTATACTAGTACTACTAGTTGCTAGTAGCCGTAAGCTAACTAGCTATCGAATTGATCTATCCTAGCCAATGCACAACAGCGCACGCATACGGAAGAAGCCGGCGTATTGCCACAGGCACTTATCGTGCCTGTTTTGATCTGTATTATCTTCACAAATCCACAGTACGTTTACAAGCTAGGTACATGCATATATATATAGGAAAATGGTTATGTACTCCTGAGAGTACATACTCCCGCTCCACATATACCACATAGATGAATCTTTTATACCTCTTTATTATTTTTAATATACTTCATTAATAATTACTCCCTTAGTAAAGAAATATAAGAGCGTTTAGATCACTACTAGATATCCCAACATGAGTTTCATGAAAAAATTCATGTGAGTCTACATATTTTTAAAGGTTTAGGTATATATAGCGAACAAGCTAGCTACCAGCAGTGCTACTCGGTTTGCTAATTCTATTTCTACCACTACCAGAATTTACGTAGTTGCCGACGGCCTCATCTATGCCGACGGCCCCCGTCGGCATAGATGGACATATCCCGACGGCCTAGGGCAGGCCGTAGGCGTAGAAAAGCCGTCGGCATATGTCGATCTATGCCGACGGGGGCCGTCGGCATACTACCGCCGTCGGGACAGCTCGAGATACGCCTACGGGGGCCGTTGGCATAGCCAGGGCCCGCCTACCCGGTCAGCGGCGACCGTTTGACGGCGTCGAAATTACATCGACGGGGGCTAACGGCGGCCGTCGGCATAGATTTGCTGACATCACCGATCCGCGCCGTCTCCACGTCATCGATCCGAGGGAAAAGGGGTCCGTGGTGTGGCAGTGGTATGCCGACGGCATAGCCGTCGGCGTAGGCCTGGCCCATGCCCTCTGCCATGTCATCGATCCGCGTGCTTCGCCACGTCATCGATCCATGGCATTGTAGCTCCGTGTGCACAGCTATGTCGACGGCCTTGCCGTCGGCATAGAATTTGTGCCAATTTTTATTTATTTTATTTATTATTTTCTCTTTTTTTCACAACATAAATGTGCCTTATCTAAACAAAAAACATACCCCAATGGTATATCGATTGCCCCCCTCACGGACGTCGCTGCCGCCGTGTCACGGAGGGGGGAAACGGTCGACACAGAGGGAATCTGGTTAGAGGGGGGAATCGGGGTGTAGCTATGCCACCGAAACATCGCACGGGTCCTGATGCATGTGTGAAAGTGTTGTGGCATGCGTAGACGCCCATCTTGGGGCTCCGTGGTGTGGCCCCCCCTCCACGGACGGCAGTGCCGCCGTCACTTGGATGGGGGAATCGTGCAGTTGCGGTAGAACCGGAGGGAATCTACTCGTGGGTTGGGTCCAGACCGTGTTCGGGGATGTTGCTATGGGCTGACCTATCGCAACCAGGTGGAAGAGTCCACTGGTCAAAGCCCGTCCGGCGATAGTCAAAGGGCTAGATCATCTGGTCAACTGGACTAGGGTTTAGTCCGGTCCGGTGGCCTTCGGGGTGTAGCTATGCCACCGAAACATCGCACGGGTCCTGATGCATGTGTGAAAGTGTTGTGGCATGCGTAGACGCCCGTCTTGGGGCTCCGTGGTGTAGCCCCTCCTCCACGGATGACAGTGCCGCCGTCACTTGGAGGGGGGAATCATGCGCGTCGGGTAGAACCAGAGGGAATCTAGTGGCTGGTTGGGTCCAGACCATGTTTGGGGATGTTGCTATGGGCTGACCTATCGCAACCAGGTGGAAGAGTCCACTGGTCATAGCCCGTCCGGCCATAGTCAAAGGGCTAGATCTCCTGGTTAACTGGGATTCGGGGTGTAGCTATGCCACCGAATCATCGCACGGGTCCTGATGCATGTGTGAAAGTGATGTGGCATCCGTAGACGGCCGTCTTGGGGCTCCTTGGTTAGCCCCCCCCCCTCCACGGACGGCAGTGCCGCCGTCACTTGGAGGGGGAATCGTGCGGGTACAGTAGAACCGGAGTCAATCTAGTGGTGGGTTGGGTCCAGACCGTGTTCGGGGATGTTGCTATGCCACCGAAACCTCGCACGTTCGAAAATGAGGCTCCGGGGTGTGGCCCCCCTCCACAGACGGCAGTGCCGCCGTCACTTGAATGGTGAATCATGCGCGTTGGCTAGGGTTTAGTCCAGTGGGGGGGCTTGTATGCCACAGAAATATCGCACAGGGTCTTCGAAGGGGAGGAAGGATAGTGGATACATTAAAAAAATGTTGCACTTTTAAAAAATAAATTAAAGTTAATGTATATAAAAATAAAAATTTAAAAAACCTATGCCTACGGCTTGGCCGTCGGCATAGGTGGCCACGTGGCCCTGCCGGATAAGGCCAGGGCTATGCCGACGGCTAAGCCGTCGGCATAGCCCTGCCCTTATCCACTCGGGCGCCCCACCCCCTCCCCGACCACTCATTCTCGACGCTCGCTCCCTCCCTTCTGCCCCGCCGCCGCCGCCCCCTTCTACCATGCCGCCGCTCGCTCCACCCGCGTTGCCCCTCGATATCCCCCGCTGCCGCCGCCCGCATCTGCCCCACCGCCGCCCCGTCCCCGCCCCCGCCCGGACCGGCCGCCCCGTCCCCGGGCCGGCCTCCCCACGCCACCGCTCGCTCCTCCCGCGCCGCCCTCGATCTCCCCCGACCGGGCCGGCCGCCCCGTCCCCGCACCCGCCCGGGCCGCCCCGTGCCCGGCCACGCTCGGGCCGCCCCGCCCTCGCCCCTGCCCCGCGTGCGGCCGGCCCTCCACTGCGCCAGGCGACCGCGGCGCCGGCCCTCCGCGGCTCCTCTTCTTCTCTGGCCGGCGTCCTCTGCTGCATCTCACCGTCCCTTGCCGGGGCTCGATCTCCTCTTCGAAGGTGATTTTTTTATGTATTTTCTTTCAGTTTTTTTTTGTTTAGTAATTTTCTAGCAAGATGGTTAGATAGGTAGTTAGATAGATAGTTAGATAGGTAGTTAGATAGATAGTTCGATAGTTAGATAGATAGTTAGATAGGTAGTAAAAATATGGAACCGGCATCCCCCTTTAGGCATTTTTTCTGTTTTTTAATTAGATAGATAGTTAGATAGGTAGAATTTATTTGGTATTTAGAATGTAAGAAATAATTATATGAAGCGTATATTACAATTTGAGCTGTTGTTAAAATGCTATATATTGTTAATAATGGTTCTATGAGATGCTATATATTGCATATCTTGCAAAAAAAATTGGTTCGATGAGATGAATCGATGATGATGACGAGTAGATGATAATGATGATGATGAATATGTGATGACGATGATGAATATATTGTTAATGTTGTTAGTTTCTTTGCCTACATGATGCAAAAATAAATGAATGCATGTTTAAATGTTTTAAATGTGCTCTATGAGTTGTGATGTTCTAAATTTTTATCACGATGGAATTTGCAGGCTTTGTGGTGTCGCATTTCATCGGAGTGACCGTCCTCCGACGCGTTGGTCCCTGAGCATCCCTCTGCTATTCGACTACTTCCCCTACAGCCGAGGGTGATCTACAAATCGATCTCCTCCTCCATCTTTTTCATGTCACTACATTTTCTTTTCTCGTCAAGTCGCGTAACCTAGGCGTCTCCCGTCCGAAAGGGTTGCATCGATAAATATGCATTCAATTGCACCCGCAGCTCTTTCGGATTGTCCAGCGTTTTCCACGGACAGCCCGAGGATGTGTAGATTGGGTACGTTATCCATGTTCTACCCCGTTCCGAGACAGGATTTTGGCGGCGCCTCCCCATTGTTCTCCGGAGCACATTCTCTCGGCTACTTGCCGAGACGTGTATCTGGAGAATAGCAGGGAGGTGTTGCCGAAATTTTGTCTCGGAACGGGGTAGAATGGAGAACGTACTCAATATACACATCCTCGGGTGGGATTAGGACCCATCTTTACCTATTAGAGATGTAGGTGGATTCAACATGGTAGAAAATGAAAATTTGATGTGATTAATTTAAATGAATCCTTAATTTACTTGTGTGGCTCCCAATAAAGCAGAGGATGGCAGATAATCAGTGGATGTACAGTGGTTTTATCCGTCGGAATCGAGTAACATCAGAGTGGATCACGAAAACCGATGTGTATTTGAAGGAGATATTCCGTAGTCCAATGAGAATTATCCCACCATGCCCCTGCGCGAGATGTGCCAGACGTCACCGTAGAAATCAGAAGGACATGACTGACCACCTTCGCACGCATGGATATATGCCAAACTTTGACATGCCACCGATAAACTTAGCCGAGCAGGACCGTGGTAGAGAGGAGGTGATGCGACAACGCATCGATGGTTATGCGGACGACGGGGTCAGGGACATGCTAGATGATGTCATTGCTGCAGAAACGGCACATGCGACACCTTCAGATAATGAACCGGAGGAGCCGGAGGCAACCACAAAGGCCTTCTTGGAGGTCTTGGCCTCGTCGACGAAACCTCTTTATGCGTGTGTGAAAATATCTCAGCTGGATGCCATCTCGCAACTGATTGCAGTCAAGGCTGAGTACGGCTGTAGCCAGAAATGCTTCGAAGCATTCCTAGGAGTATGGGCTAACAGCCTCCCTGAGGGCCATGAACTGCCGAAAAGCATGTACGCTACAAAGAAAATCATGAAGGCACTCTCTATGGATTATGAGAAAATAGATGTTTGTCCGAAGAATTGCCTTTTGTTTAGGCATGAGTATGCGGATGACAAGTACTGTAGGGAGTGTGGTTCGTCTCGGTACCTTGAGGTGGTCGGTGAGGATGGTGAGAAAAGGCAGCTAGCCATCCCCATTAAGGTTCTTCGGTATCTCCATTTCATAGAAAGTCTGTAGCGCCTTTTCATCACGGAGGAGTCTGCCAAAATGATGAAGTGGCACTAGGAAGGTATAAGGTACAATCCAAATAAAATCGTACATATATTGGAAGGCGAAGCATGGAATTCGTTCGATGAAGAATACCCCGAGGAAGCAGCCGAGGCTGCGAATGTCAGAATAGCCATATCAGGTGATGGATTCAATCCATATGGTATGTCTTCCAATCCATACAGCTGCTGGCCCGTGTTTGTAATTCCGCTCAATCTCCCTCCCGGTGCCCTAATGCAACGCAAGACCATGTTCTTGTCGCTCATCATTCCGGGGCCTGAATACCTGGGGAAGCAATTGGGTGTGTTTATACAGCCGCTAGTGGATGATTTGCACCATTCTTGGTACTTTCCGAGGTTGACATACAACCGGGATCTGCAGAGAAATTTCTTGATGAAAGTTTGGTTGCACTATTGCATTCATGACTTTCCCGGCTATGCTCAATTCTGCGGATGGTGTACATGTGGGAAGATGCCATGCCCAGTGTGCATGCAGGCTCTGCGAATGGTTTGGCTGAGTATGGGTGGCAAGTATGTAGCCTTTGACCTACATCGACAGTTCCTCCCTCCAGACCATCCAGACAGGGAAGACAAGAAGAACTTCACGAAAGGCCGGGTTGTTCATGAAGTAACCGAGATTCCAACATTTTCGGGGGCAGATGTTCTTGCTCAGCTAAAATCTCTCAAGGCTAAAGTCAAAGGCAAAGGCAAAGCCAAAGCCCAAGGCTTCGAGGGATATGGTGAGACGCACAACTGGACTCACATTACCCCCTTCTTGAAGCTTCCCTATTTCAAGGACCTCAAACTTCCTTACAACATCGATGTGATGCACACCGAAAAGAATGTCGCAGAGTCCCTTTTCCGCACGGTCCTCAACATTCCTGATAAGACGAAGGATAACGTTAAAGCTAGAGCCGATCAACAGAGAATTTGTGATAGACCATGTCTAAACATGAAGCCTCCCACAGGCGGTCGAAAAAACTGGTTCAAGCCAGATGCTGACTTTGTCCTTAAACCGCCAGAAAAGAAGGAAGTACTTATCTGGCTGAAACACATTTTGAACTTCACCGATGGTTATGCATCGAATATAAGTAAGGGAGTCAATCTTTCAACGGGCAAAGTGACCGGCCTGAAGAGTCATGACTACCATGTATGGATTGAGCGGATAATGCCGGTGATGGTTCGAGGCTATGTCCCCGAGCATGTCTGGCGAGTGCTTGCCGAGCTAAGCCATTTCTTCCGCACGCTCTGTGCTAAAGAAGTAAGTAAAGACGTGATTGAACAATTGCATAAGAAGGCACCGGAATTGATAGTCAAGCTAGAGAAGATCTTTCCGCCAGGCTTCTTTACTCCGATGACACATCTCATTTTGCACCTTGCGAACGAGGTATTGTTGGGGGGGGGGGCTATGCAGAATCGTTGGCAGTACGGCCTTGAGAGACAGAACAAGCATCTCCGACATAAATGTGGAAACAAAGCTAAGATTGAAGCTTCCATAGCTGAGGCAGTTATCCTAGAGAAGGTGTCAGACCTCAGGACATCATACTATCCAGACCACGTTCCCCATCTACATAACAAGGTGCCTCGATACAATATAGAAGAGCCCAAGTATCAACCCAGGCTCCATCTATTCAACGTGCAAGGTGGCAGGGCTGGGGCCTCAAAATCTTATAACTTGCCATGACAAGAGTGGGAGGACCTCATGTTCTATATCTTGCACAACATCAAGGAAGTTGAGGAAGTGTGGATGAGGTAATACCACTACACCATTCCTTTATGTCTTCCACAGCATCATGTTCTATGTTCACTTAGTTCCGGTCTAACACCGCTTTTATTCTTTTAGTGATTTCGTTCAAGAGGAATGGACGGAAATGAATCCTCCTACTGAGGCGGAGGCACTTACTCTTCTCCATCATGGAAACCCTGGACGTAAAAATTTTGTTGCTTGGTTCATGGAGAAAGTAATTTTCCACATTCCCCTATTAAATACCTAGTTCAACATTTATTAGTTAACCGAACTAATGCACCCAGCAATTTCAATTATACTTGTAGGGAAAAGATCCGAACATATCTATGGATGACGAATTGAGATGGGTTTCCATGGGTTTTGACCCTGCCGTCATGACATGTAAAAAGTATGATGTGAATGGGTATCGCTTCCATACAGAGGAGCACCAGAACATCCGGCCTGATCCCAAAACTATAAATACCGGAGTGTACACCATCAACCGTCTATGCAGGAGCCGATCTCTTCATTGCGGCTACCCAAGCTACACAAGTTTATTATCTGCCTTACCCATGCCAGAAAGAGTACCTAAAGGGTTGGGAAGTTGTGTTCAAGGTGTCGCCACATGGTAAGCTACCGGACCCGAATGAAGATGATTACTACAACATTAACCCCATGACATACGAGGGAGTGTTCTATCAAGAGCAACCTGATGATGATGTGGTTAGAAATGATGACGCTAGACCATTGGGTGATGATGATGTGGATCCAAACGACGACGATGCACGGAATGATGGTGAGACCATTGTCAATGAAAATGACATACTTATGCTAGAAAAGTTAAACGAAGATGCTGACGACGAGGAAAAGCCTCCACCTCCGTCAGACAACGAATATGATATGATTGATAGTGATGATGAGACCGACCGAGAAAGAGGTTAGAACAGTGATGATTCGTAAGGGTTCTAGCAGATGTACGTTTCAAGTCTTTTTTTCTATGGTTTAGGAATATGCCTTTTTATGCTTTTTTATTAATGTGTTTATTATTCCTTATTATTATGCCTTTTCCTTCATTTTTAATATACTAATTGTTTATTCTCTTTTCCAATGCAGGTTCGTGGAACATGGGCTAGGGGAAGGCCGACGGCGTGGGTTTCCTACGCAAGGTCGTCGGCATGCCTAGTCGGAGTGGTCGAGCACGTAATCCTCCCCCCCCCCCCCGACTACTTGACGATGACTCCTCACAGGGAGGTTGAGGGAGAGGTGCCCCTAGAGGAGGAGGGGGCGAGGGGAGAGCCCCTAGAGGGCGAGGAGGTGGGGGGAGAGCCACTACAGGGGGTCGCGGCCAGGAAGAGCGCACCCTCACCGACTTAGGGGTGTTGTCTTCGATGCCCTCCTCTAGTGAGGTACCCTCTGACGAGCAGGAGGAGGACGAGGTGGTTCAGGTGGAGGAGGAGGTTCGGGAAGGGGCCGAGGAGGAGGAGGAGGTTGGGGAGGGGGACGAGGAGGAGGAGGAGGCAGGCCAGGAGGAGGGTGGTGGCGGGGATGATGGTGGTGGCGAGGATGATGGTGGTGGCGGGGATGATGTGGGTGGCGGGGAGGGGGTTGGCAACAAGGGGTGGCTGCGTGGTAACGCAAAGCTACCAAAGCAGATTCCTGCTACCGAGGAGCAGAAGTGGCTCATTGAGCCCACGGGGAAAGAGTAAGTGCCACTTTATAATAATTTCATTCTTTTGCTTGTCACATGCTTATATTTTTCTTTATTTTGCTTGTCACTTGCTAATATTTCATTCTTTTGCAGCAACTGGATATATCCTAAAGGGGCCCGTATTCCCAACGGCCTCATCACCGTCTTGCTGAAGGTACACTGGCCGGGCTGTACTGTCCGGATCCAGTCAGGCACCCGGACCGTTGTGTTTTGGCCACGAGCTGGGACCACTGGGAAGCGGGCCCCCACGCGGACCATGAGACCCATGCCAAGGCCGTGATCACTAATTTTTGGGTGAGTTCTCTTCAGAAGCACAAGTCCATTCTAGTTTCATGAATGATTTAACTCATGGCTTCTTCCATTCTGGTTTCATGAATGATTGTAGAAATACTATCGAGTTCTTCTGGAGCACAAGGCCACTGCCGACCAGATCGTGCTGTGCCAAGCCAAGAAGAAGGCCCGCCAGTTGTAGTGCGAGGTGCGCTATGTGGCCATCTCGCAATACTATCACGACGCTCTTGGTGTGAAGATGACCAAGGAAGAAGCGCGGAGGATGGGCATTACCTTGGAGAGGCACGAGTACTTGGCGGTAAGTATAAATGATTTTTCATTCCGATGTTTGTGGTACATTTCATAGTTTCGTGTTGACATGCCATTATGCTTTGATTATGTAGGTGTGTCCAAATTGGTGTTATGGAAAAGACGAGTCCTAGGCGGCATTGGTGGATCTGTGGTGTGATAAGGATGGAGCCTGGGCGGCTACGAGCATGAAAAACAAGGCTAACCGAGGGAAGGAGGGAGTACATGCTCAGGGAAACAGGAACCACTTTCTCCACAAGACACTTCATGTATGACTAACCTCATTAAACAATCTTGTTCTTCTATTTACCGTCACTTTCTTATGTATGACTAACCTCTGTTTGGTGGTGCAGGAGGAGAAACTGAAGCGGCCGCTCTCACACATGGAGGCGTGGGAGATCGCCCATACGCGGAAGAATCCCAAGCCTGACGAGGCCAAGTACTACGGCAAGACCGCGCAGAAGAAGAAGGCCTACTCCGAGGGGTATCAAAGGTTACATCCTGGCACACCTGACCCCATTAGCGCGGATCTAGACAAGAGGGTGGTGGTGGGCATGGGGCCCAAGAAGCATGGTCGGGAGGCGGTTCTGGATGCTGTGATCACTCCTTCTATCTCCTACACACAGCTCCGAGCTACCGACCCGAGCCTGAGCCAGTGCAGGAGCACGCCCATGACCAGTGCGCATTCACACTCCCTCTTTGCTGAGAGGCAATCTGTAAGTATTTTCCCTCTTATCTTCATTGCTCACTTTATTTTCCGCATTGAGATGTTTTATGAGTTCCATCATGTCATACCGTAGGCCTACTTGGAGTACACACGCCAGGAGACCATGGCGTGGCACGCGAGCCTTTTAGCAGTGCATGAGCACAACTCTCGCATGATGGCGGTTAGTTTGGCCCCTTTCATTTCACTTCTATATTTGCACTTGCATTTCTTCTGACATTGTTGTTTGCTTGGTCAATTAACATGCAGCACGTTGTCGAGTGCATGGCGGTCGGCAGGGTTCCTCAATTGCAACCAGCACCATCTCCTCCACCACAACCAGTGCTGATTATCTTTGAGGAGTTTCTGGCATAGAACCCTGGCCCCTCGCCAGTTAGTACATCCCCAAACTATTCACCCAAAGCATATCGTTTATTCAACACAATCATATATCCCCTTAACATGTCTTTTCAACATCCAGGGAACCGGTGGATCTACCGTTGGTGGTGGTGCTGGTCTTGGCACCACTCCCGAGTCACGGAGCCCGATCACTCCGATCCACGGAGGCGGAGGCGGAGGCGGTGGCGGTGGCGGTGGCGGTCTTGGCGGTAGCGCTGCCGCTAGCAGTGACGACCTGGGCTTCGGCGGACTTGGCGGTGCTCGACGTCCTGGCGCTTAAGCCTTTGGGTGACGGTGGTGGTGATGATAAACTTGTGGTCTTTTATGTTACTTTAGATGACTTGTGTGCTTCTTTATATGCTATTTGTTGTTTGTGATGATGCTTATGCTTTGTGATGATGCTTATGCTTTGTGATGATGCCTATATTGTTGTGACGGTGCCGGATGATTCTTATATGTGTTCTGTATGTCTATTTGCATCATATATATCTGCTGTATATTTGAATTGAATTGAACTGAAAACAAACAGGAAAAAGAAAAAAAATCAGACACAAACTATGCCGATGGCCTTGCCGTCGGTATAGGGCTGGCACGAGCTACCAGTGGGCGCCACGTGGCACATATGCCGACGGCCTGACCGTCGGCATAGTTTCAAAACTACGCCGACGGCCTAGCTGTCGGCATAGGTGCCACATGGTGCCCACTGGTAGCTCTTGGGGCACGTCTATGCCGACGGCTATGCCGAACCTACCAAGAGAAGCCACGTGGCATATGTATGCCGACGGCCAAGCCGTCGACGTAGTTTCAAACTACGCCGACGGCTTGGCCGTCGGCATACATATGCCACGTGGCTTCTCCTGGTTGGGCAGCACTTGACGGCGGCGCTTGACGGCAGGGGACGTTGCCGACGGCCGAGGCCGTCGGCATGGATGTACGGACGCCGTCGGGATACGATCTATGCCAACGGCCTCCCGGGGTACGCCGACGCATATGTTGCCGACGGCCCTATGCCGATGGGGGCCGTCGGCATAGGCCTGTCCCGACGGGAATCAGGGCTATGCCGACGGCCTGGGCCATCGGCTTAGGGGTTTATTCCGGTAGTGGGGGAGCGGATTGATTTTACCTCGCTCCGTCTCTAAATATAAGGCATTTTAGAGATTTTAATATAGATTACATACAAAGCAAAATAAATGAATCTATACTTTAAAATATGTTTATATTCATTCGTATGTCGTCCATATTAAAATATCTAAAAAATGTTTATATTTAGAAATGGAGGGTTAGATGTGAGCTAGGTCGTCGATATCCAACACATGTGCCCAGACGGGCGGAAGGGAGGCGTCACGAAAGGAAACCATCTAGGGTTTCCGCGCGGCTCCTGCGAGCCGCCGGAGCCCTCCTTGTGCCGCCTAGCCCTAGACCCTACCCTCGCCCTCTCCCTCCTCGCTGCCGTCAGGGTCGTCGCTGTGCGAAGCTCGGTCGGCGTCGGTGTCGGCGAAGCTCTCACCTCCCCTCCTCGCTCGGCGGTTGGCGGCGAGGGCCGCGATGGCCGGCAGGGACGCGTCGCTCGGCGAGGTGCGGCGGCGTGGTTCGGGGGAGATGGTGCGGGTGCGCATCTTCTTCATCGACGGCATGGTGGTGGCTGCATCGTCGGTGTGCTCGCGGTCTTATCGGCCCTTGGAGCAGACTGTGGGCGGTGCGCGTCGCCTTCTCCTACTGCTCTGGCTCTGCCTTGGGGCCTTGGTTGCCGGTTGGGGAAATCGGGGCGGCATGGTCCCGTGGATTGGCGGCGTGGGGGTTGCTGATCTGGGTCAATAAAGGTGGCTGCCCTATTGGTCTTCTCGCGCCAAACAGACGATACGTCTATATTCGACCCTCTTCGATCTGGCCGATGATGAGTTCCAGATTTCTCCGCCGGAGATCTACATATTGGCACAAGACGCTCCTGATTTTCTGGATCAGATTGGATTCGACCGTGCGCGTCCATGCATCTGCCCTTGCGGCTTTAAGTGGGTGCGGCACGAACCTCCACTTTTTCTCGATACTACGGGGCATGTGTCTACTTCTAGATTTTCATGGTATTGAGAGAGAAAGAGAATGTCATGGTTGCTACGATTGGAGGATAGAAGAAATAACATAAATGTGCTTTGATGCGATGAAGACTGAGCTTTGTGTTTAGTGACTTGCAATAACGGCGTTGGAAATTGGGTGCGGCAGTACTGGAGGACTTCAGTCTTGGTAGTGCTCCTTGAGTACCGAGTGTCGATTCTGTGGGTGAAAACCATAGGTCTAGCCTTCATTGGTAGTGTATGACTGTGATCTTGTTAAAGGCATTGTTTTAAGAACTCTGAGTTTCTCCAGGGTGAAAACCCAAGATCATTGATCAGGCGACGACAGTGCTTGTGCTCTACTCCCTTCTTGGAGGCGTCGTCTTTGGAGGACCATTTTGCGGTCCGCGTGCTGTCTTTGGTGGTGATTACTGTGTTGCTGCTGCGAGTGACTCATCACTGTGGCAGGATTTTTTATCTTTTTTTCCTCTTTTTGGTTGTGTGCATCCTCATTGTCTAATTGGACAATCTGTTGGTGTAGAGTCTGGGTGTAATTGGTATATTCGCAATATTAATATATTTTCTATGTCAAAAAAAGACACACTAGCTGGGTTCAAAGTTGCAACCTCTCGAGCTCTCTCGCCTCCCTCTGCTGCAGCAGCTACCCCTTGCTTGTCTGGATTTCTCTCCAGCGGGCTCCGGGAATCGACCGTGTCGGGGGAGAGTTTCTTTTTTTTAGAACGAACGTGAGTAAGCTGCTGAACGGGTAGAGAGCATCTACAGCCGAGCTAGGCAAATCCAGCCGCTCAAACGCCTGGGGACGCGACCGGGCGCGTCCGCGGGCTCTAACCGGTCATATCTCATGCTTGGTGCTATGCATCCGAGTACCTCATATTACATCCCCTAGATCCATGCAAACCATGCAAAGAAAATCCTACGTACTATATGCACATCACGCTAGGCTAAGTACGCTTCGTCGTCGGAGATGTCAACGCTACCGGTGCCGGGCGCCGGGTAGATGGGCGCATAGGAGGGCTTTGGCTCCTCCTCGTCCACATACGTGAGCATCTCATCGACGTCCGCATCTTACTCCACCTCCACCTCTTGCACATGACGGCGCTTGGCCTCCGCCAACAATTCCGACCGGAGGGAATCGAGAATCGCAGGCTGCTCCGCCTGCAGATCCGTGTCCCTAGCGTCTCCCACGTCCTCCTCGGCTGTCTCCTGCTCCGCGTCCTTCCCATCTTCCTCCACCTCCTCCTCCTCCTCCTCCAGGTCCTCCTCCGCATCCACCGCACCCGGAGGTAGCCCGCGGCGATCTAGCTTCATGCCTTGCCCACAACAGCTCAAGAAGCTGTAGCCGGTGCTCCGGCGGTAGATATGGGTAGCTCCTTACCCGGCCGCGTGCGTGCATGGCTACTACTGGTGGCGGACGGCGAGTGGAAAGTAGCGGCGGCGGAGGATGGCGGGGGAGGGAGGAATGTGGATGGGTAGGGTTTCGGTGTCGGCTAGGGCACTACGCGGCCCGCCCGAGCAGCGACGGAGAAGACGACGTGGTGGATACGCCTGGTCGCGTCCAGGCTTCCCCATATCCACCCATATTCAGGCTGGATATGACAGGTGCCGGTCAGCCCGGGCGTTCGAGGTCCGTTTGAGGCACCCGGCTGAATCGTATTTTTCTGACACGTCACTGACCGGGCCGTCTATCCGGACGTTATGCTCTGAGCATGGTACACAACTTAAAGAGGAGAGAATAGGAGGGCGGCGAGGGTTAAAAAATCTGGGGTTGCAGGCCCGGCCTAACTCCTTTTGGGTTTCGGCCTTTCGGGGCGTGTGGCGACCGGGCAAGTTTTTGATCGGATTTTGCCGTTTCCTCCCTACTAGTCCCCGATCGACGTTTGCCTCAAAAAAAAAAAAAGTCTCCGATCGACTTGAAGGCGTTTATCTTCTCTCGCAAAGAAATAGTCGTCGTAGAAAAAGAGAACGACGTCCCCGGCCCTGCCCAGATTGAAACTACAGTAGCTAGCATGTCCACCTCCGTCTCCGTGCACCGCCCCTGCCTGCTCGCCCTCGCCGTCATCCTCGCCATCCTCCTCTGCTTTCCGCCGGAAACGGCGCAATATGCCTATGGTCCTCTCCTCAACTTTCCACCGCTAACGGCGGAAGTTTCGTATGATCCTCCGTGGTCCGACGAGTTCTGGGCCAACGAGGCCGTCCTCGGCGAGGCGGCCAGCGTCGCCGCCAGACGCGCGGAGGCGGGCGGCTACGCGTACGGCTGCGCCAGGCTATGGCTCGCATGGGGCTGCCCTCCGGCTCCGGGCGAGGGAGTCAACGGAACCCTGGTCCACGGGAGGCGGTCCTACGATCGGGAGCTGGATCGCTTCGAGGAGGAGAGGCGGCACTGCAGCGACGACCGCGTCCCTCGGAACCATCCGGAGGAGCACCTCTTCCGTCGCACCTACCCGGCGACTAGTTTTGATCTTCGCTGTTGTGCCTGTTGCTTTTCATGTGGTCGGTACTACTGACGGAGACTTTAAACGAGACAAACAACAAATAGACAATTTGCTTTCATAGTAGCACTAGATAGAATTTTTTATACGCTTCTACAGTAATAAACCTTGTTTCGTGCATAAGTCTGGATTTTTTTTTTTAAACTTGTAAACGTGATTCTTATCAAGAAGTGGTTCTCCAATGGACACTGACATGTGCAAGGACTTACACATGTTTCAGTTATACTAGAACAATGCCCGTGCGTTGCAACGGGATATAAATATTTTAGCACGTTAGCTTGTGGTTTACATGTCCATAATAATGCGATTGTGTAAATAAATGTTTATCAAATTCTGCCCATTAATTACCTTATATTTTGATCAGAAATTTGGTAAGTAATTTAAAATGGAATTGGTTCAGAAGGTAAGTAAATTAAGTAAATGGACTGCAATGGTAGCAAGATTGAGCATTAGTATCACTGTTGTGCATCCCATCAGATATAGCATTGTATTGAGGGGGGGAAAACAACAATAGTTTGAGATTATCAGAATGGGAATGTATCCAAGTAAATAAAGGGTATATATATGATACACTTAGTTCATCTTCAGAGAATATACAACAACACACAGTAGCATTTGAACCCAGAAGAACTAATGCACATTTATACACCTCTGAACTGTTCAGTACCTCTGTAGTTTCCACGACAAATCGTGGGCGAGAATATACAACAATACACACTAGCAGTTTACAAATGAGTAGATTGAATTGAACTATTAAAAAGATGGAGCATGAGAACATCATCAGGTTGAACACCCAAAAAAAAAAGCATCATCAGGTGGAAAGATGTTGTAGTTTCTCCTGGTAACAAATATTCATCTACTCATTTGTAGACACCTACGAGAAGCAAAACTGCACTTGCCAATGACGTTTCATTTATGCTTCCCACGGACCAACTTGTAAACAAAACACAAAAAATTGTGAACATATTTGTAAATTGTAGAAGAAACTACTTGGTTGTAGCTAGCAGTACCATGTGATATTTGAACAAAATCTGGATTGGGAAATGAAGGACAAACAGGAGCAGGACAACAAACCATACTAATCTAGATGCTTCCTTCTTAGGATGTGGCACACTCTCCACACTTATCGTTTGAGGGCTATTGCCATGAAATAAGATGAATCCTGATTTTCCAACAACTCTGTCATTAAAATAGGAACACGCGTCCGTGGTAGATGAAGCAATTAGTTCAGGTCGGGTAAATAATTTACCGAATACGAAGCTGTTCGTTATGTTTGCCCCAACTACCGCATCGAGAGCGATTCCTCTCGGATTGGCGGTGCAGCACCGTGCGGTTGCTGAACGGTAGTTCCAGTTATTATATAATACCGGTACTACCACTATGTCGGGCAGCTGTACTACTTCGTGCATTGCAGCTAGGGTTTCCACCTAAGTGGTTATACCGCTCCGGTGTTTCTTTTTTTTTTTTTGCATCGTAACGTTTAGATTCGTGGGGTTCTATTTAAGGGGGTCTTCTTCCCCAATGAATATAACAATTTTTAGCAGGATTTCCCCATCATTGTTGACCTTTGGAGCTTGCTTTCTCTCTATTCCCCACATGATTCTTGCTTCTATTTGAGGGGAAAAAGAGAGAGGAGATCTAGATCTACATTTCCACTAGTCCATCTCTCCTCTAAGTGAGGGATCCATTTGGATCTAGATCTTGGAGTTGGTGTTCTCTTCCTTTGTCCTTCCTCTCATATTCCTCCATAGCATTAATTGTTGTGGTGCAATTTGGGAGAGAGGGACTTGAGCACTCCATGTGCTTTTTCCATTGCATTCATTGCATCAGTTAGAGTTCTCCATGGTGATATGTGGAATTGAAAGTTGAGAAGTTTATTACTCTCTGGTGTTTGGTACCCTAGAGCATGTTCCTCTTGGGTGCTTGGGCGCCCTAGACAGTTGGTGTTGTCGCGAAGCTCAATCATTGCAGGGTAAAACTTCGGGAAAGCTTCAAGAGCCTCCAATTAAGTTGTGGAGGTTGCCCCAAGCAATTTGTATGAGTCCGGTGACTGCCCTCAAGGGTCTCCAATTGTATGGGTTCGGTGACCTCCCTCAAGGGCACCTTAGTGGAGTCACGACACCTTGCATTATGCAAGGGTGTGAGGAGACCACGGTGATCCATTGTGGTGGTTGGGGAGCATTGTGCATCTACGCAGCTCTAACGGAGATTAGCATCCGCAACGGTGTGAACTTGGGATACATCGTTGTCTCTGCGTGCCTCGGTTATGTCATACCCAAGCCCTTTACTTATGCACTTACTTTTTGATAGCCTTCGTTCTTCAAGTTGTATATCTTGCTTTCACATAGTCGTTTATCTTGCTTAGCATAAGTTGTTGGTGAAAATACTTGAGCCTAGTATATTTAAGTTTTGAGCTTGGTATATTGAACGCTAGTTTTATTCCGCATTTATTCGAGCGAAAAATATAATTGTTTTAAAATGCCTATTCACACCCCCCCCCCCCCCTCCCCCTCTCTAGGCGACATCCACGTCCCTTCAACATGGTTGGCACATAGGTCGGGCATACAGAGACTCACCCAGACCCTGAGTGGGGGATGACCCCAAATTCTGAATTATAGAAATATCCATGGTTGACCAACAGATCAGGCATACATGTTGTCAACTTATTACTGAAATTTGTCAATTGTTCAATTTATACACTAGAAGTTTCCACAAATATGCTTACCTAATAATGCACTACTAGCCATTATTAAGATAAATATTTTTAGACATCTTAGAGATCTCTACAATGATATGTAAAGATATAAATATATACACACAAATAAATGAGTATACTATAATTTAATATATTTGTTAGATAACTTCGAGATCTCTACCATGATATTCAAAGATATTCAAATATAAATATATATAGACATATAAGCACATGTATTTCACACAATATATAAATATAGATTATATATTTTATACAATCGTCAAAAAATAATTCAAATAGAAATTTTGTTACAACATAGAACATATAATTGAAATTTAGCATATCGTAAGTTTTTGTACATTAAAATTATATGACATAGAATTATATAGTTACTATGTAGCCGCATTTTATGTGGTTAACCAAGCAAACTAGTTATTATATAATTTACTTGTTAAGGTCATAATATGATAAAAATAAGTTCTAAAAGGTATAAAATTTTAATATAAAAATATTTGTTCTAATTTATTCGGGACCATAAATTTGTGCGGACTGACCTTGGGAGGGTAAGGGAGCAGCGAATCAACTACAAGTGATAGCACTGGCGGGAGGAGGAGACTGGAAGAGAGCGGAAGGGGGGAGACACTTTCACTGGTACAACGAGGTGCTATACAAATAAGGATGGCAATGGATCGGGTTTGGATCAGGTTGAACAATATCAAATCCATATCCATATCCATGAAGATAGTCTTTGCCCGCCCATAAAAAAAATCCACGGATGAAAATTTTTGTCCATGTCCAAGCCCGATGGATATCCATACCCATTGGATATCCATTGTGTCCTCTCAAGACATATAAATAAGACATAAGACAATGTTAACATGAGATCTTTCATTATTCACCGCGTGGCAAGATAGACTTCACTTATTGTAAACATCAACTTATGTTAAATCAACGTCCACTAACAACCTAATATCATTTAGTATTTTTCTAAAAGATGAGAATGACAAATCATTTAACGAGGAGACAAAAATAAGGGAAGGGGCGCTGGAGTATGTTAGTGGGGATTGAATGTCAATTAATAAAAGTTACAGTGGGGATTGTGTAATTTCTTTTGCATGTTTTACATAACAAAGTGTAAAATTGCAGTGGGATATGTGACGGTGGGGTAGGGATAGCAGATTTTTGCCCATTAATGCATACAATCGGGTCAGGTTTGGGTATATCCATCGATACAAGATTATATCCATGCCCTACCCGCGAGAAATTGGGTCGGGCTTGGGCGCCACCCATGGGCACAAAAGCATATCCAAACCTTATCCATTCGGGTCGAATATCCATGGGTATCCATGCCCATGGGTAAAATTGCCATCCTTATATACAAACGGTTTTTAACCCCTTTCTGCGATGGCATTTTGAACCGTCACCAAGTGAGTGTGTGCGATACAGGGGTCCTTCCCACACGATCCAGAAACCGTCGGGGATAGGGA
The DNA here is from genome assembly GCA_011799875.1 of Thinopyrum elongatum. NCBI lineage: Eukaryota > Viridiplantae > Streptophyta > Magnoliopsida > Poales > Poaceae > Thinopyrum > Thinopyrum elongatum. The sequence goes on from CM022303.1 coordinate 690,445,079, forward strand.
GGCTTGATGCATACAGTTGTACCTATAAAACTTTTTCTGATATCTCAAATATACCAAACGCTTCATCCTTGCTACTTGTTTGTGCTCGCATTGTAATTGCAGTCGGTATTCAGTGGTGCTGCGTTTATGATGCGCGGCCCACCACAAACGGTTCACAATTATAGAACGTATGCGATAACTAATTAAGAAGATTAGCTAATCATCGTACGAGTGTCGGATAGGATTACGAAATGTCGGACCATCGTAACATCATCATACATGATAACTATCGCACACGCTATTCTGTGGTGCAACATTTACGATGCGTACCATATCAGAAACAGTTCATGGTTGCGAATCATGTATGATAAGGCAACTATCACAAACGTTTAGTTTGCCCGCATACTTTGTGATATTGTCTGACATCACACATGATTTGCAAACGGCAACTGTGTGCATGCTCGCACACGTTTCCTCTCTGTGAACCGTGTCAGATTATGGTGTATATCACAAACGTTTGTGTTTTACCGACCGTGTGCGCCGTATCGACCCGCAGAGCGTAATTTTACCGTAATTTAATTGCTGCTATTTCAAATTGTACAGGATTTGAATTTGAAAGTATGCTATAGCTTTATTCATATCCATCAGGTTCAAACAACCAATGCATTATTCGATTCACAGGTACATATGTTCAAGAATTACATAAGCACCAAATAAAAAAATGATGAACCACAGTTGTATACTTGTACTATTAAAGACGGTAAAGAAAGAGGCGAAATGCATTCTGGTTGCTGAACAAGGTGAAGCGGAATGCCCATATTGTGCCCTCCTCCATGAAGAAGGCACGCCTGACTCTAGTCCAACCTTTTGTGATGACCGACCGCCCATCCTTCACTGTCTTCATGAAAACATCTAGAACCATCGTGTTATGGTAGAAATACTTTAACCTTTGCATGACCACCAATCATGTAGTTTGAGAGCTAATCTTGAGTAAACTGCTTTGTGAACCACTGCAAAAGAAAAAGATTCAGACATTGTCATCTAACAAAACTCATTATGGGCAGTAAAAAGAAGGCTGCAGAGTTCTTACTTACCATCATGCAGTTCGCTGTTGTCTTGGATAAAATGTAAACAAATAGTTTAATTGTCATCTTTTGACTCATTTTACTAACAATCTTTATCAACTTCCTCACTTGATGCTGGTTCATCAATATCTCATTGCCCCATACGCAGAAATGGTTGAAGCGCGGATCTTTACCAATGACATATGTACCTAAAAGCACCAAGTTAATATTAGAAGCTAAACAACAATTGCACAATGATGTAGTACAACACTCCCTCCGTCCCATTATATAATATCTTATGACATCCAATAAACTGACATATTGGATGAATTAACATCTTATATTATGGGTCGAAGGGAGTTTATCGAATTTTTACAAATTATCGGTTGATTAACTGTTGTTGTGTCGTCGTTGTTGTTGTTGTTGTTGTTGTTGTTGTTGTTGTTGCTGCTCTTCTACGTATATCTAGATATCATCAGAACATTAAGGTAACACTCTTCCTTGTTGCTATGTAGCCTAGGATTGCATATTTAGACATTCAGTACAGTGCATGTTGCTATGTAGTCTCAGATATATTACATATGGCCCTAGTATACCTAACGATAAATGGGTTACAGATATATTCAGTTAAAACTCTGATTCACCAATTAGTCCTTTATCAGCCCCAGCCTATATGGTACCAGCTACCGATATCCTGAACAGTGAGTATATATAAGCCATGGGATGAAACTAATCTCGATGGAAAACAACAGTCGTTCCCAAAATTGTCCTGTGTAAGTACATCGAGAGGCATGTTAAGCACAACAGGCTAAACATCAACCAAATATATCCATGACAGACAAAATAATCTCCAAAAGATAGATTCAGTGTGCAGGTTTAATTACGCTAGTTAAGCAAAATAAGTAGAAAGGTGTGTTAACTGCAACAGGCCTAATATTTAACAAAAAGCAAACATAGTCATTCAAACTGGTATTGTGCTAGTCTAAGTACACTGGTTATTGTTAAATAAAAATGGAAAGGCGTGTTAACTACAACATGCAGCAACCAAATGTAGTCATTCATAGTGGTATTGTTGAAACTGGTATTGATAAAATTGAACTGCACAGTTCATACTTGCACATATAGAACGTCATGTTGTGAATAACTGGAATAAACAAGGCATACTATGAACAACCAACGATAGCATTTGAAACTGGACATATGCTAACTACAAACAACTGAACAACCAATTTTTTTTAAAAGAGGCATATGCTAGCTATAACAGGCTTAACAACAAGCAAATATATGCATTCCTATCTGTATGTTTAAAACTAGTATTGATGAAAATGTACTGCACAGTAAATAGTTGCACATATAGAGCATCACATTGTGAACAACTGAAATAAACAAGGCATACTGCAAACAACCAAATATAGCAATTAAAACTGGACATATTTTCACTACACTACAAAAGGGACTCGAGAAAACAAATCATGGGTTTCCCCCTGTGAAGAGGCACAGCAAAACAAAGCATGGGTTTCCTCACTTGTCACAGATGGGCTCGTTCCCGTGAGAAGAGCACGGACCCTGGGTGCGCTCCATGTTGTCGCAGGTGGGCTCCTTCCCCTTGGAAGACAACGGCTGTACGGTGCCCTCCCTGATGACGCAGATGGGCTCTTTCTCCTTGGAAGAGCATATGGTCTCTTTCCCCTTGGAAGAGCCGGAGAGGGTGCCTTCCTCGTGGTCGCCGTTGATGAGGTCTGACTTGGAAGCTGTGGATCCCAAGCCAGCGTCGTAGAATGTGTCCTTCAGAAATGACAAAAGGCGCTCGATGTTGATGTAGGATGGCAAATTCTTGACAGCGAGCCAGAGGAGATCAGCGGCGGGGCCATGGATGAGATCGACGGTGGTTGAACTCGAGGGGTTGGGGGTGGGCCACTTAACCTGTGACATAGTCCGCGTCAGGCCGTCACTGTCGACGATCTCGATGTCGTAACCGGCGTCCGAGACATACCTGCATACTCTAGCCCGCTGATTGAGTGCCTGCGACTAGTAATGGTCGTCAGCTTCCTCGGTGGCCACCTCGGCGACGTCGGGCGAAGAGTCCGCGATACACCTCTTTTGGGCCAGTCGCTCCTCGAGCTCCACGGGAAGCGTAGCCAGGCTTAGGCTGCGACGCTCTGGAGTGGGGGATGGGGATGGGGATCTGTGGGAAAGGGGGCATTTGGCAGGCGTCATCTAAGAAACTCAGGGTGGCCTGGGTATGGAGGTCGGTGGGTAAGTTGCACGGGCAAATCGGCAGATGTTGACAATGGAGGCCTTGCGGCGGCGGCGACCTTGCTAGGGTTTCGAGCGAGGGAGGGGTTGTGGTGGGGTGTGTGTGTGTGTGTGCGCACGCGCGCCCGAGGAGGTTTTGGGGGGGTGTGTGGAGGGGGATGTGTTTGAGGAAATGACGCGGGAGTCAAACGCGAGAGTGAAATGCCGGGGCTATTGAAAATTTGGATGATGGTGCATCGCACACGGTCCGGAAATAACAACCGTGTGTTATGAAACAGAAAAACCCTCGAGCCGGGCAGATATTTTGGAGGGATGCAGGCGGGAGCGGGAACAACAAACATCACACACGGTCGAAACATAATAACCGTGTGTTATCAAACAGAAAAAACCTGAAGGAGGGTAGATTTTTTTGAGAGGGGAAGCCTCGCGGAGCCCAATGTACTGTGCTGATGTGGTGACAGGGGCACCGGCGTGGCACATGGTTAGTGTGAGTGAACTATGTCTGTTGCGTCATCTGACTTGTCTAATGTTCATAAATTTGGCAAAAATGACGCGGGAAAGGGTCAGAACACGAACACAGTTGCATGTGGACCAAATATATGTATCAAAAGGGTGGTTTGATGTTCAAATACCAAATGCAACTTCGATGTGGCACCTATCTCGCAAAGCGCACGTTATTGCTTGCCCCCCCCCCCCCCCCTCGTGTTGGCAGGATGGGAATTCTAAGCTATGAACGCATGCCCGCCCCACGGAGGTTCACCAAGCAAAGTGCGAAGTAGCAGTCCACCCCCATCACACACACACACGCGCGCGCGCACACACACACACACACACACACCCGCACACACACACACACACACACACACACACACTTTCAGTCGGCGGGACAGGGCATCTCACCAAGATGTATCTAAAACGGACCAACAATAATGCACCTTGGTCATACAACCTCTCTCTTATTGTTGGTCAAAGTAATGGCCATCTATGCGACCCCAGAGATGTGCTAGCTTGCCAATAATCACGCAAGAAGCTAGTCCCGGAAGACAACCACTGCCTGCGTGTGGCCCAAACATATGTATGGAGGTGTTGATGTTTGAATACACAATGGAACAACTTTGATGTGGCACCGTGCTTTGGAACCAGAAATCCACACACGGAGCGAGGGTTAGTTGACGATGCATATGTATGTCACACCACACTTTGAGCCGATGACGGGGATTATTCATGCATGCATAGTATGCGCTCAAACTTAATTAGGTATGAATCTCACCATGACCTACTACGATAACACGAACCAAAGGAAGAATCAGCCATGGTAACCTATCTTGTTGTCGGTCAAAGAGATCATGGATGTCCACGCGGGCCCACGAATATAAAGGCTTGTCGCCGATAACCACGCGAGGGAGTGTACCATTGGAAGACAATCACTACATGCATATGTATGTATGGAGGTGATGCGTGCATGCATGTTTGAATACCATTCACAACATTGATGTGGCGCGTGCGTCCAAAATCGTACAGTCCCCACATAGAGCGAGATTAGTTCATGATGTGTCGTGGTACTGGCCACTTCGACTCGATGGGAGGGATTCATGCGTACACATGCATGTGTGCTCAAACTGTATCATGTAATCCCAGAGCATGACCTATATACCGTAATACAAACAAAAAAATAATCCCCACCTAAGTCAAATTAACCTCTCTCGTTGTCAGGCAAAGTAGTGATGGACCAAGCGGGCCCACAGATGGAAAGCAGCGAAATCGCTGATAACCGCGTGAGTGGGTGCGAGACACTACAAGAAATATGTCAACTTATGACCTTCTGTCTGTGACCCTGGAAGAAATGGTCGTAAATCTACGAACATTTGAGACCAATTGGTCGTAAGCTATTCGGAGGGCTCCAAACCCTAAACCATAACGACCATTTTGGTCAGAAAGGTCGTAATTTCCTTACATGAAATGGTCGTAAAGCAGACAGCACTGGTCCACTGCCTTATTTCTAGTTGATCACGACCAATATAGATGGTCATAACTGTGTAAATTATGGTGCATTGCTATGACTAGGCGCCACCTCATCAGTTTTGCCCATGTGTCATGTCCATGTGTCAATTTTTGCCTATGTGTCATGTCCATGTGTCAATTTTTGCCCTAGGTTGTGAAGCAACCTTTATTTCTGTTTTTCCCAAAATTCCCAAAAAAAATCTCATAAATTCTTTCGATCATATCTTCGTTAAATATGTCAAAAACCTTCCTTGCATAGTTCAAAAATAATTCAGCAATATTCATTTTCCTATTCTGTTCAGAACAGCACTTTGTGAAGGAAGTGCTATTTATATATATTCTTGATTGCCCTCAAAAATTTTGGGCACTCTTTCCTAGCCAAATCATTACCCCATGACAAAATTCAGCTCCATTTGCTTAGTAAATCTTCCTCGGCAAATTTCCAAAGTTTTTGTTCAGCTAGAAGCTTTGTGAAGGAAGTACTAGCTATGCATATACTAATGATTTGAATATTTACCACATCTTCTATATGGCCATATCATAGCTCTCCACAAAAGTTTAGCCCCATCTAACAATACATGAGAGCGCACCATCCAATCTTTGTTTTCGGTAATATTTTCAGTTTGTGAAGCAACTATATTTTATATTGCTTTATAATTGCTAAAAATTTACCAGGACATGATCCTGCCCATAGAACCTCCCTCCACCAAATTTTAGCTCGTTTAATTTAACCATTTTCCCTCAATATTTTTCCGATTTTTCTGTTCAGTGGAGTGCATTGTGAAGGAAGTACCATTTTTATATATCCAAATGGCATGAAATTTATACAGTGCCTTCATATGCCCAGATTATCACCCTCCTCCAAATTGCATCTCAATCAAATCATCTATGTGAGCCCAGCTTCAATTTCTATTTTATGGCCAGATTGGCACATTGCAAAGCAAGTGCTATCTAGACCCCTCCTATTACCCTCAAACTTTTTGGGCACTCTTCCATACCCAAATCATTGCCACATGATAATATTCAGCTCCATTTTCGTTGTAAATGTTACTCAGCAAATTTCCAAAGTTTCTATCCAGAGAGAAGCTTTGTGAAGTAAGTACTATCTAGGCTTATCCAAATGATCTTATATTTTTCCAAATCTTCCATATGCTCAAATAATCACTCTCCACAAAATTTGAGCTCTATCAAACAAACCATGTGAGCTCATCATCTTTTATTCTTGTGATATTTTCAGTTTGTGAAGCAACTATATTATATATTGCTTAATTATTTCTGAAATTTTACCAGGGCATGACCATACGTATGTAACTTGCCTACACCAAATTTGAGCTCATTTCATTTATCCAATTTCTCTCACTAATTTTCCCAAGTTTCTGTCCTGAGAAGAGCATTGTGAAGGAAGTACCACTTTGGCATGTCCAAATGGTATCAATTTTCTACAGTGCTTTCTTATGCCCAAGTAACCATCCTCCACCAAATTTCAGCTCAATCCATTCATTGATTTGAGCCCAGCTTCAACATTCATATTTCTGTCCAGTGTGGTACTTTGCAAAGCAAGTGCCACCTAGGCTCCTCTATTTGAGTTGAAAATTTGTGAAGACAGTCTTCTTAGTAGATGATCATCCTCAGCCAAAACTCATGCTCATTGGCCATGTGCATTTACCGTCCCGCTAATCAAACACTTGGCTGCTAATTCATGCTTGAGCATAGTTCGGTCTCATCGTGAGATTCTTCTGTTGTCATTTTCTTCTTAGCACCTACTTGGGGAGTGCCCAACCTACTAGACATTCCTAGGCCGCCCAGAACGAATGGCAACGCCATGGCCACGCGGTGACCACGCGACGGGCATGCGAGTTTACGCGATCTGGAGTTGGTGCCCTCGGCCACCGTCCAAACCTCGATGTATCGCCACCAAACCATGTATTTCTGACTAAATAGATACTTATGTGACTAGAAATGATTTTTATAAAAAATAAAGAGCAAACTATAAGGCAGCTCCAGTTCAAATTTGACCTGTTTCTTACTGAATCGGCGGAAATTTGTCTTTTTCACGAGAGGTGGATCAAAACTTTTGACACCCAACTATTTCATCAATTGTGCATTAAATATGTCCTAGTATTTTATAAAATTGATTTGGTCCAATTTTGCAACAAATATATTGTAGGTCCTTCACAAAAAAACTCATTTTCTGCACTCGAAAAATGGAAAATGAATTTTTCGTCCAAAGAAAATGAAAACTTCCTTAGGAAACATTGTTTACCATTTCAAGATGCACCTTTTTGCACAATATGAGATCATTTGAACAAAGTATGCCACGAATGTGGCCAAAAGATTGATCATTTGGGTTGAAAGCCATGAATCTTCACACATGATAGCTCGTTTCTGGGAAAACTTTTTAAAAATAATTTCTGTATTATAAGTTTATTATTTTTCCTGGTAACTTGGTCACATATAATGACAGAATGTGAAGGTTTTCCAATTTTTTGATTTTTTTCGAATTTTTAATACCCGTTTCAAAATGCTGTCAAAACGGCGGGCATGACCGTTCCTAGCTAGTGGTTGAATCTTGGAAAAAATTTGGTGTTTCTCTGATTAAATAGATACTTTTGTACCTCAAAATGATTTTTGGAAAAAATAAAGAGCAAACTATGAGGCAGCCGCGGTTCAAATTTGGCCCACTTTCAACAGAATCGGCGGAAATTTGTCTTTTTCACGAGAGGTGGATCAAAGCTTTTGACACATACCCATTTGGCCAGTTGTGCATTAAATATGTCCTAGTATTTTATAAAATTTATTCGGTCCAATTTTGCAACAAATATAATGTAGGTCCTTCACAAAAAAACTCATTTTGGGCACTCAAAAAATGGAAAATGAATTTTTCGTTCAAAGAAAATGAAAAATTCCTTAGGAAACATTATTTGCCATTTCAAGATGCACCCTTGTGCACAATATGAGATCATTTGAACAAAGTATGCCATGAATGTGGCCAGGATATTGATCATGGCTTGAAAGCCATGAATCTTCACACATGATAGCTCGTTTCTGGGAAAACTTTTTAAAAATAATTTCCGTATTATAAGTTTACTATTTTTCCTGGTAACTTGGTCACATATAATGACACAATGCGGAGGTTTTCCAATTTTTTGATTTTTTTTTGAATTTTTCATGCCCGTTTCAAAATGCGATCAAAACGGCGGGCATGATCGTTCCTAGCTAATGGTTGAATCTTGGAAAACTTTTGGTGTTTCTCTGATTAAATAGATACTTTTGTACCTAAAAATGATTTTTGGAAAAAATAAAGAGCAAACTATGAGGCAGCCTCAGTTCAAATTTGGCCCCCTTTCAACTAAATCGGTGGAAATTTGTCTTTTTCATGAGAGGTGGATCAAATCTTTTGACACCCAACCATTTGGTCAATTGTATATTAAATATGGCCTACTATTTTGGTAAATTGATTTGGTCCAATTTTGCAACAAATATATTGTAGGTCCTTCACAAAAAAACTCATTTTGGCCACTCGAAAAATGGAAAATGAATTTTTCGTCCAAAGAAAATGAAAACTTCCTTAGGAAACATTGTTTACCATTCCAAGATGCACCCTTGTGCACAATATGAGGTTATTTTAACAAACTATGTCATGAATGCTACCATAACATTGATGATTTGGCTTGAAAGCCATTGATCTTCACACATGATAGCTCGTTTCTCAGAACACTTTTTAAAAATAATTACTTTATTACAAGTTTATTATTTTTACTGGTGACTTGGCCACATATAATGACACTATGCGAAGGTTTTCCAATTCTTTGTTTTTTTTTTTATTTTCCACGCCCATTTCAAAATGCGGTCAAAACGGCGGGATTACCCGTTCCTTGCTAGTGGTTGAATCTTAGAAAACTTTTTGTGTTTCTCTAATTAAATAGATATTTATGTACCTAGAAATGATTTTTGTAAAAAATAAAGAGCAAACTAATAGGCAGCTGCAGTACAAATTTGACCCGCTTCCAACTGAATCAGCGGAAATTTGTCTTTTTCACGAGAGGTGGATCAAAGCTTTTGACACCCAACCATTTGATAAATTGTGCATTAAATATGGCCTAATATTTTAGAAAAATGAGTTGGTCCAATTTTGCAACAAATATATGGTAGGTCCTTCACAAAAAAACTCATTTTGGGCAGTCAAAAAATACAAAATGATTTTTTCGTCAAAAGAAAATGAAATCTTCCTTAGGCAACATTGTTTGCCAATTCAAGATGCACCCTTGTGCACAATATCAGGTCATTTGAACAAACTATGTCATGAATGCTACCATAACATTGATCATTTGGCTTGAAAGCCATTGATCTTCACACATGATAGCTCGTTTCCGAGAACACTTTTTTAAAATAATTACCGTATTACAAGTTTATTATTTTTACTGGTAACTTGGCCACATGTAATGACACCGTGCGAAGGTTTTCCAATTTTTTGATTTTTTTTTGAATTTTTCATGCCCATTTTAAAATGCGGTCAAAACGGCGAGCATGACCATTCCTCTTTAGTGGTTGAATCTTGAAAACTTTTGGTGTTTCTCTGATTAAATATATACTTTTGTACCTAGAAATGGTTTTTGAAAAAAATCAAGAGCAAACTATGAGGCAGCTGTAGTTCAACTTTAACCCGCTTCCTACTGAATCAGCGGAAATTTATCTTTTTCACGAGAGGTGGATCAAAATTTTGGACACCCAAGCATTTGATCAATTGAACACTAAATATGACCTAAGATTTTATAAAATTGATGTGGTCCAAATTTGCAACAAATATTTGCTAGGTTCTTCATGAAAAAATTATTTTGGGCACTCGAAAAATGATTCTCTTAAAAAAATTCATTTCTGAGAAGACTTTTTTTATGATATTTGCATTATTCAAAGTTTGTTATTTTTACTGAAAAGTAGGTCACACTTGGTGACACAATGCGAAGGTTTTTTATTTCTATTTATTTTTATAAATTTCCTAAGCCGTCAAATAGCCAACATGATTTAGCATCTTATTTTCAATCGATTACAACCAATTTAAATGGTCTTAACATCATCAAAGGGGTACTACGTTCTGACTAGTCCAAAATCATCTCATGCGGATAATAGATTAAGCATCGTTGGATGCGCCCGGATCCAACGGCAGCCCACAGCCCCTCTCATCCTCGTCCACCCACGAAACCCTAGCTCCCTTATCCCTATCGCCGCTGCCGCTCCCGCTCCCTTTTCCCCATCACCGCCACCACCACCTTCCGCAGTCCTTCCTCATGGCCTTGCACCTCCCGATCCGTGTTCCTCGCACGCTCACCGCTTCGCCTCTGTCTCCCACCATGCCGCACGCCCCACGCCGGAAAAGGGAAGGCGAGCCACCTCCGCCCTTCCCTCGCCCCCGCGCTGGTCCCATCGCCGATCCCAGTTCCCTCCACTTCTCTGTCCAGGCGTCGTCGCCATCAATCGATCGCCCGAGCAAGCGACCTCCCTCCTCGATCTACTCGTTGGCTATGGCAGACGAGCCAGAGGGGCGAGGGGAGGGGGAGCGTGGACGCCAACTGGCGCCCCACCCAAGACTCGGATCCCGCCACCGTGGCCGCCGGAGGCGGGGTTGACCTGAACGCACCCCCCCCCCCCCGCTAGAGGCGACTAGAGCGCCGGGCTCCAGCTCGACGCCCGCGCCAGGATCGTCAGTAAGATGTAAGCGGCGACCTCAATCTTTGATTTGATCCTTCATACCCTTTATTTATCGGAGCACTCCTTCCAGATCCAATCGCACTCCTCATCCAGCTCCATGGCTCCTGGTGCAGCGACATAGTGGGAGGATGTGAACGCGCCGCCGCCCAGGGGTGGTGGTGGTGGTGACCTGCCTGCTCGTCCCTCGTCCTCATCACCGACCTCTCCGAGGTCGCTGCTGGGGCAATCTCCATGGGCCCCTGGAGGGTAATTTTTGATCCCACCTCCGCAAATTGTAAATGTACAGTAGTACAAGGCTTCCATCTAGGATAATGTCCGACTGTATAAGATTGCATATACTGCTAATAGTGAATCTACAGTAGTATTTCTACACATCCTAGCTAGTATTTGTATTTTGTGAAGCTACTTCAAGTCATCCATGACTGCATGCATTCACCGTGGCACATGTGTTCGTGCTGAATACTTTTCATTGCATGGCCTGACTAATGACTCGCATTGGAGCCATTTGTTAATCTCGTACTACAAGTTGAGCTTCCAAATGTAACTTATGGCACTACAAGAAATATGTCAACTTGTGACCTTCTTTTAGTGACCGCGGATGAATTGGTCGTAAATCTATGACCATTTTGAACCAATTGGTCGTAAGCTGCTTGGGAGGGTTCAAACCCTAAACCATAACGACCATTTTTGTCAGAAAGGTCTTAATTGCCTTACACGAGATGGTCATAAAGCAGATATTAGTGGTCGGCGGCCTTATTTCTAGCTAATTACGACTAATTTAGATGGTCATGATGTTGTAGACATGAATGCATTGATATGACTGGACGCCACCTCATCAATTTTGCGTACGTGTCATGTCTATGTGTCAATTTTTACCTATGTGTCATGTTCATGTGCTTACGTGTCTGGATAATAGCAAGTTTGAACCATACAGCTGACCAGTGGGACCCGCGTTAGTGACCAGTGGGACACACCATGTGGGACCCGCCCTGCTTCACAAGTGGGACCCGCCTTGGTTGACCATGAGGACCCGTCCTACTGACTAGTGGGACCCACCATGTGGGATCAGCACTGCTGACGGGAGGGACCCACAACCACACCTCCATCCGTTTGTGCCTATTGCCAATAATGCTCAAAAAAGGGATCGTTCGGGGTTCGAACCAAAGACCTCTACATCCCCTCGCACAGACCAAACCACCGCGGCACCAACCTGCTTGTGATTGCAACCCAATCCAATTCTTGTTAACCACTAACTTCTGTCGCTGGGCTGGGCCTCGCTAGGACATGACCTCCTTCTCTCCACCTCTCTTCTGAATATTTTTTTCGTAATGCCGAGTGGGCCGACAGCCCATAGTCTATATGAGGCTTTGCTCGATTTTGAGTCAAACACAACTCTAGGGTTGTCTCAAAAAAAAAACACACAACTTTAGGGTGTTCAAATGTTTTGTTTAAGTCTAGAATGAAATTTCAACGTCAATTATCTGTATGACGTCGGATCGAGATGATCCAAAAATCGATTTGGTTCGTATCAAAAAGATGCATAACATCTGTGTTGGTGATCTTCTCATTTTACGTCATCTTGAGTGCATGAATAACTTTTTCAAAAAAATTGTCCCAATTTCAAAATGAGGTAAAATTTTGCTTCATCACAATTTGAAAAATGTTCTAATATTTTTGAAAAATAGAGTGGCGTCAAAAAATGTTGAACTTGTACTTGAACATGATAATCAATATTGGAAAAATGTTAAATGTGCAAAGAAATGTTTTTTGCAATGTATTAAAAATGACAATGAAATATTTGAAATATGTAAAGAAAAAATTGTTAAATGTGTATATAAAAAAATATTGACCATGTATTAAAAAATGACGAGAATAGAAAAAATGTTTCTCATGTATACAAAAAAATTATACAAAAAATATATAATGTGGATTAAAAAAGTAACTTATCTATTTAAAAAATGTTAATCCAAACATTTGAAAAATATGTTAAACAATATATTGATTAAATGTTGACCATGTTTTCAAAAAATGTTAAACTTACATTTTAAAATGTTAAATATGTATTGAAAATGGAGTAGGTCCATTTTGCAAAAAATATTTGCTAGGTTCTTCACACACCAAAAATAGATTTTTAACAATTCGAAAACAGAAAATGATTTTTTTGTGAAAAGAAAATGGAAACCCCCTTCAACAACATTGCAAAGAAAATGAAAACTTTTGGTGTTTCTCTTAATAAATAGATGCTTTCGTACCTAAAAATGATTTTTGCAAAAAATCATGAGCAAACTATGCGGTAGCTCCAGTTCAAACTACACCCGCTTCCTACTGAATCGGCGAAAATTTCTCTTTTTCATGAGAGGTGGATCAAAACTTTTAACACCCAACCATTTGGTCCATTGTACATTAAATATGGTGTAATATTTTATATAATTTATTTTGTCCAATTTTGCAACAAATATATGGTAGGTCCTTCACAAGAAAACTCATTTTGGACACTCGAAAAATGGAAAATGAATTTTTCGTCCAAAGAATATGAAAACTTCCTTAGGCAACATTGTTTGCCATTCCAAGATGCAAACTTGGGCATAATATGAGATCGTTTGAATAAACTATGCCATGAAGGTGGCCATAAGATTGATCATTTGGCTTGAATGCCATGAATCTTCACACATGATAGCTCATTTCTGAGAACACTTTTTAAAACTAATTACCGTATTACAAGTTTATTATTTTTACTTGTAACTTGGCCACATATAATGACACAGTGCGAAGGTTTTCCAATTTTTTGATTTTTTTTAAAAAATTTCATGCCCGTTTCAAAATACGGTCAAAACTGCGGGCATAACCGTTCCTGGCTAGTTGTTGAATCTTGGAAAACTTTTGGTGTTTCTCTGATTAAATATATACTTATGTACCTAGAAATGATTTTTGAAAAAAAATAAAGAGCAAACTATAAGGCAGTTGCAGTTCAAATTTGACCCGCTTCTTACTAAATCGGCAGAAATTTATCTTTTTCACGAGAGGTGGATCAATACTTTTGACACCCAACCATTTGGTCAATTGTGCATTAAATATGGCCTAATATTTTAGAAAAATGATTCGGTCCAATTTTGCAACAAATATATGGTAGGTCCTTCACAAAAAACTCATTTTGTGCACTCGAAAAATGGAAAATGATTTTTTTTTCAAAAGAAAATGAAAACTTCCTTAGGAAACATTGTTAGCCATTCCAAGATGCACCCTTGTACATAATATGAGGTCATTTGAACAAACTATGCCATGAATGCTACCATAATATTGATCATTTGGCTTGAAAGCCACTGATCTTCACACATGATAGCTCGTTTCTGAGAACACTTTTTTAAAATAATTATCGTATTACAAGTTTATTATATTTACTAATAACTTGAACACATATAATGACATGCTGCGAAGGTTTTCCAATTTTTAGATTTTTTTTGAATTTTTAATGCCCATTTCAAAATGCGGTCAAAACGGCGGGCATGACTGTTCCGAGCTAGTTGTTGAATCTTGGAAAACTTTTGGTGTTTCTCTGACTAAATATATATTTATGTACGTAGAAATGATTTTTGAAAAAAATAAAGAGCAAACTATAAGGCAGCTGTAGTTCAAATTTGACCCGCTTCCACCTGAATTGACAGAAATTTGTCTTTTTCACGAGAGGTGGATCAAAGCTTTTGACACCCAACCATTTAGTCAATTGTGCATTAAATATGGCCTAGTATTTTAGAAAATTGATTTGGTGCAATTTTGCAACAAATATATGGTAGGTCCTTCACCGAAAAACTCATTTTGCGCACTCAAAAAATAGAAAATGGTTTTTTCGTCCAAAGAAAATGAAAACTCCCTTAGGCAACATTGTTTATCATTCCAAGATGCACCCTTTTGCACAATATGAGATCATATGAACAAACAATGCTATGAATGTGGCCATAAAACTGATCATTTGACTTGAAAGCCATAAATCTTCACACATGATAGCACATTTCTGATAACACTTTTTTGAACAAATTGCCGTATTATAAGTTTATTATTTTTACTGGTAACTTGGCCACATATAATGACACAGTGCGAAGGTTTACCAAATTTTTATTTTTTTTTGAATTTTCATGCCGATTTCAAAATGTGGTCAAAACGGCGGGCATGGCCGTTCCTTGCTAGTGGTTGAATCTTGTAAAACTTTTGGTGTTTATCTGATTAAATAGATACTTATGTACCTAGAAATGATTTTTGGAAAAAATAAAGAGCAAACTATGAGACACCTGTAGTTCAAATTTGACTCGCTTCCAGCTGAATCGGTGTGGATCAAAGCTTTTGACACCCGACCATTTGGTCAATTGTACATTACATATGGCCTAATATATTAGAAAATTGATTTGGTATAATTTTGCAACAAATATATGGTAGGTCCTTCACAAAAAAAAACTCATTTTGGGCACTCAAAAAATGGAAAAATGAATTTTCCGTCCAAAGAAAATGAAAACTTCCTTAGGCAACATTGTTTGCCATTCCAATATGCACCCTTGTGCACAATATGAGATCATTTGAACAAACTATGAGGTAGCTGTTGTTCAAATTTGCCCCGCTTCCTACTAAATGGGTGAATTTTTTTTTTATAAGAGGTGGATCAAAAAGCTTTTGACATGTAACTATTTGGTCAATTTTACATAAAATGTGGTCTAATATTTTTGAAAAATGGAGTTATGCTATTTTGGAACAAATATTTGATAGGTTCTTCACAAAAAAAAAACCTTTTTATGCACTCAAAAAATGGAAAATAATTTTTTTGTGCAAAGAAATGAAAGCCGTCGAACTATGCCATTGTTTGCCATTCCAAGATGCACACTTATGCAAAAAACGAGATCATTTTGACAAACTATGCCATTGTTATGTTTTAAAAAAATCAGAGTTTTGGGTCCAAAATTTTGAGATTCAAGTGCGAGACAGCCGACCAATGAGACGCGAGGAACCGCCTTCACGCGGATCACCAAATTGGACGCAATCTGAGCCATCCATCACGCACCCATCCAACGGTGGAGCTTCTCTCGAGAATCAAAAACCCTAACCCACCCAACCACCCTCCCCTCGATCCCCCAGATCCCCACCCGCCGCCACCCCCACCCACCCACCCACCGCTAACCCACCCTCTCCGGACCCCTCCCCTCGATCCCCTAGATCCATCCTTGCGCTTGGTCGCGCCGCCCTCCTCCTTCTCTCTGCGCTCCATGGCCGGCACCACAGCCTCGTCTCCACGGCCTCGTACCCTCCACGCTTGCTTCGCAGCCACTCCTACGACCGCGCCCGAAGCGCGATGGCGCCGCCGTTGTGAGCGCTTGACGCCACGCTCCCCCGATCTTGCAGCCGTCGGCTGCTCCGGTCGCCTGGCTGCTCCAGCCATCATCGCCAACGGCCGCCGCCTACCTCACCATCAACGAAGATGCCAACTACTACCCCCTCCCCCTTGCCCCGTCCGCCAGCCGCCCCGTCACCGCCGCCAGCCTTTCAGACATCGACGACTTCCGCCCACGATGGAGGACTAGGGTGAGCGCCTCCCTCTCCCCCCTATCTCTCTCCCTCCCGCGCCTCGATCCCCTTCTCCGTCCTCTGTTTTCGTGCCGTGATCCGTGAGTACGAATCCATCCGAGTGCATGGCGGATTTGCGGCCTACGCTAGGCTTTAGATTCTACAGAGCCAGATCCGTTGACCCGCGGTTTGATTCGTGGCGTGCGAGATTTGTTCCTGGGCTGACGTGGTGTGTTTGCCGGTGTGATTTTTGCATGCCTTGCACAAGATCAGGTTCGAGAGCCTCACGGACAAGAGCAAGCTCGATGCGCAGCCTGAGCTCTTCATCCACATCATCCCCGACAAGGCGACCAACATGCTGACGATCGTCGACAGCAGCATTGGCATGACCAAGTCGGACCTCGTCAACAACCTCAGGACCATCGCCAGGTTGGGGACCAAGGAGTTCATGGAGGCCCTCGGCGCCGGTGCCAATGTGTCCATGATTGGGCAGCTCGGTGTCGGTTTCTCTTCCGCCTACCTTGTGGTCGAGAGGGTCATCGTCACCACCAAGCAAAACGATGATGAGCAGTACGTGTGGGAGTCCCAGGCCGGTGGCTCTTTCACCGTCACTTGTGATATGTCTGGGGAGCAGCTCGGTAGGGGTACCAAGATGGTCCTCTACCTCAAGGATGACCAGGTATGCAGTCGAAGCCTCCTATACAGTGGTTGGTTTACTCTTCATGTTGTGGTTCTGTGCTTAGTTTAGCTGTATTGGATGTTTGCTTGTTTGGCTTATTCCTGATCTGAACTATATGATTTTTGTGTCAGTTATGTCTGCCCTGCATAAGCTAAACTCTGTTAGTTCCATGATCAACTTGTATATGCAGTCCAAGCCTCTAAAATGATTGCCTTACTGTCCATGTCTTGATGTGATTTGTGCTTAAAACGGTTTACTAGATAGATCCAAACTGTGGTTTTGTGTACAATAGTTTTGCATTGTATGAGCTAAATTCAGTTGTCCATCAGCATGTTTGACTTGTCATTTATGTGGAAGTTTGATGGTAACATTATAAGTTGTGTATGCAATGGTACCTGGAAGGCTGCACTGCTTAACCAGCTTGCTGTTAGAATTGTTTCAGTCATTAATTTTCCTTAACTCAGCTCGTTTAAGATCTGTGCTAGTATGTGACCTGCCTATATATATGAGTTACATACCAGCCATTTTAACTATGGTTGGTAGTATTACTTCTGATTTGACGGTGAAAGTGCATTTGTTAACTGTATTCTAATGCTCTCATATGAAAGGAATGCATGGGTTAACTCATCCTTATTGATTGATCCTCTCTTTTAATTAATAATGCATGCATGCCTTGTATGTTCTATGTTCTTTACTATATTATTCTGGCCTCGTGCAATTAAACATTGTATCTGTTTTTATTATGATATGCAACTATTCAAAAAAAGAAACTGTATTATGGAATTACTCATCTGCATGGAATTTCTATGTATTCTAGTAGTTTATTTTTGATACTGTATTTCTGTATTCCCGATCTGCGTGGGAGTAGATGCTCGATTTGTTCCTGTTTCTGTTTCTGTTTCAGTACTAGTACAATGTAATGATTTCGTGCTTTCATGAAGTATTTTGCGTTGTTTTTATCTGTCGAGCAATTTAGAAGACCTGTAGAGCATTTAACTAGACAGTTGAATTTGCATGTGCAACTATGCTTGTTTAGAGCAACCCTTGACTGGTTACATTACTGCGATGGCTTGTGCTGTTCTTAGTTGTGCTACAGTATGTGTTCCGTGTTGTTTGCACTTATTAGCCAAATCATTGCACATGCAGTGTTAATGTGATGTTGAGGGTTTTTGACCTAGGATTTCAGCCGAATTCCTGTTTGTACAATGTATCTGCTACATGTTGTTTTCATCTTGATAGCTAGCAGCTTAGCACCATGAACTTTGATTGTGAAATCTCTATATGCTGTAAAATTAATTGGGTCAGTCTCGAATTTGTTGTGAATTGTAAGATGCTTCAAGTAAATGTTTTTTTGCCTTATCGCGTGTAGGCGGTCAAGCGAGACAGCAAGCAGAGGTTCAGTCTGTTGGAGGAGGATGGCGAGCTGCTGATTCGGGCTAACCAGGGGCACACTATGGCAGTATGTTTTCTGCCTGAACTCCCCTGCACTAATGTATTCTATTTTTACAAGTAAGATTTAAGATGTGTTTATACTCTTCATGATCATCTGCCATGTAGTAATCGTTATTTTTTGTAACTGCTAAAAGCATTGTACTAGCTCAATTTGTGTTATCATTCTAAAAAACTTGTCCTTTTTTTTGAATGGTCTCTTCATAATATATTGGCTCCAGTTTTCTGATTCTCCTCTGCTGATTCATATAACAGGGCAACCGTGGAAGGCATATTGTCGTTCTATTAGCTCAGTCCTGACTATGAGCAGGAGCAGGTGCATGTGCCTAGTTTGTAATGCTATCGACGGAGCTCCATCCTGAAGAATATAGTACTTGTATAGCTTGTAAATTATTAGTTACTACACTTGTAGAGTTATTTGTAGAGCAGGAGCACCATTGTATTGCTTGTTATTTGTAGAACATGAGCTCCATACTGAATCTGGCACTATACTGAATCTGGATGTTGTTATTTGAAGTATTATTTGTGTTTTTTGTTAGTGCCAATTTAAATATTGGTTATTTATTTACTGTCAAAATGAAATATGAGGAATATGACACTGACAAGTCAGACCCACTTACTAGAACCAGACAACTTGGACCCACTTATCAGAACATGATAACTGGGATCCATCTGACTAGTGGACCCATGATACATATAAAAAAACAAACTGTTGAGGTAAAAAGGCCATGGCCCAAAAATTAGATAAAAAGACCACGGCCCAAAAATGAAAAGGCTGTAGTGCGGGCTTAGCTCATTTAGCTGACAAAAATTAACAGAAAAAAATATACTAGAGGGCTGAATTAATGGGCTCGGCCCATATAGACACCGAAATGGACCGGGCTGATTCTTATTAACGACCAATTCAATTGGTCGCAATTTTTCCACGTCAGCTTGCCACGTTGGATCCGATGTGGCCTGGGCAGACAACCAGCGACCAAAACAATTGGTCGTAGGACCAACGACCTTTTGTTTTGGTCGTTGCCTTCTACTACCATATCACAGAGAAGGTCGTTAATTTTCATTAAAGACGGTCAGCTTTTGACCAATTGTTTTTGGTCATAAAAAGGTCGTAAATGAAAAACAATGACCATTCAGCGACCAATAGTGATAGTCGCAAGTTGACATATTTCTTGTAGTGTGGAAATATCAGGTTATCCTATGATGCAGAAATCTCGTATTTGCTGCATCTTTCCAGTTTATTAAGGAAGCACTGAGCTAGCCTGAGCAGTAAAAAATGAACACTTGGTACCATTTACTACAACCCCTGATTTTGCTACATCATTTTTAGAATTCAGAAAATCTGGGGCTGTACATTATTATTGCAGATTTATTGCAGACTGACTGACTGTAATAGTATTCCGAAAATCAGGGGTTATACCATTTTGAACTACATCCCCTTGATTTATTGGAGCATCCCTTCTAAGCAGCTATATTCTTCTTAGCTGTTGGTGGAGATTGATCATTCTCAGCTGCTGTTAATGCACCTGTGATTTTAAGCATATCATAGCTAATGCACCAGGTTTCAAAGTATCAGGATTTTTCACAGCAACTGGTAACTTAATTATTGTACAAATCATGCATGCATGCTAGTGCAAGACTAGCTGCAATTAAGTAGTAATGTTTTTCATAGCTCATTGATAAAGGCTAGGTGTGTGAGGTGCTCAGGTTAACTGCTTTCTAAACTAGGCAAACTGGGTGTTTGTGATCCTGCTAGTAGAACTCAGAGCCTGCGTTTGCCGCCGCCAGACTCAAGTTATTACAGGTGTTTGTGAGGTCTATAAGTGGGGCATGCTAATCCTAGGTCGACTTGTATTTGCACCTGGTTGGTTCTCCATAAAGTAGCGTACACGATGAAAATTAAAATATTACTGGCAGAGCTTGAGGCATCAACCCAAGAGAGCAGATGTCGCTATATATGTTAAAATTTAGACATAGTGGTTGGATGGATGATAAACTTCCCCGCCCCCACAGGTTTCAGTTGGAATCTGTGTGGTCAAAATTAAGTAAGTGCAATGGTACACTAGCTATGTGGTGTAAGTATTTCATTCAATAAATCATCTCAGTTATCCAGTTTTGAAATATTTTGCCGATGCATCAACTCTATGTGCCAGAGTAGTAGCAATCTTTGTTTGTTGAGTAGATGTTCCTCAGCCATATAACTGCATAGCTGATAGTGTCAAACTATTCACCATATATTTATGTTCCGATATGGCTGCTCTGGTTTGGTTGTGTGAACGGGAACATGCAAGCTGATTTGCTGCTGTTTTGCTCCCCTTGAACTATCTGGTGAACGACAAGTTGGTCCATAGGTCCTCCTACCCTGCTATCTCTCTCTGCTGCATAGAAAGGTTCAGTTTTCTTTTGTTCTCATTCTAGTTTAAGCATGAGCAGATTCTAGTGTCTATATATTCCTCTCGTGCTCATAAGTCAGAACATGTAATCTAATTGGGGACTGCAGACTTGCTCATGTCATGGGCAAACTTTCTTGCATTCAGTTTTAACTGCCAAATAATTTCATGTCCAGAACCATGACTGTGTTGGGAATCGTTGCTTGGAAAACAAAACAAAAAATCTACGCACATGCAATGATCTATCCATGGAGATGCATAGCAATGAGGGGGAGAGTGTGTCTACGTACCCTCATAGACCGTAAGCAGAAGCGTTTCACAACGTGGTTGATGTAGTCGAACTTCTTCGCGCTTCAACCGATCAAGTACCGAACGCACGGCACCTCCGCGTTCTGCACAAGTTCAGCTCGGTGACGTCCCTCGCCTTCTTGATCCAGCAAGACGTCGAGATAGTAGATGAGTTCAATCAGCACGACAGCGTGGTGACGGTGATGGTGAAGTGATCTTCGCAGGGCTTCACCTAAGCACTACGAAAATATGACCGGGGTGTAAACGGTGGAGGGGGCGCCGCACACGGCTAGGCAATTGTGTGGGGTGTGCTAGGCGCCCCCCTCCTCATATATATAGGTGGGAGGGAGAGGGGAGAGGCCAAGGGGTGCCCCAAGTAGGTTTGAATCCTACTTGGGCTCCTACCCTTGGCCGCGCCCCCCTGCCATGTTTGTCGGAGGGGAAAGGAAAGAGGAAGGGGGAGAGGGAAGGAAGTGGGAATCCTAATCCACATTTGCCTTTCCCATCTCCCCTTACCTTCTCCTCCTTAGGCCGGCCCATATGGGGGGCACACCAGCCCCTTGTGGTTGGTGCGTTTCCCCTCTTGGCCCATAAGGCCCATATCTTTTGCCGGGGGTGCCCGGAACCCCTTCCGGTGACCCGATAAGTACCCGGTACCCCCCGAAACACTTCCGGTGTCCGAATACCATCGTCCTATATATCAATCTTTACCTCTCGACCATTTTGAGACTCCTCATCATGTCCGTGATCTCATCCGGGACTCCGAACAACATTCGGTCATCAAATCACATAACTCATATAATACTATATTGTAATCGAACGTTAAGCGTGCGGACCCTACGGGTTCGAGAACTATGTAGACATGACCGAGACACCTCTCCGGTCAATAACCAATAGCGGAACCTGGATGCCCATATTGGCTCCTACATATTCTACGAAGATCTTTATCGGTCGAACCGTTATGACAACATACGTAATTCCCTTTGTCCATCGGTATGTTACTTGCCCGAGATTCGATCGTCGATATCTTCATACCTAGTTCAATCTTGTTACCGGCAAGTATCTTTACTCATTCCGTAATACATAACCTCGTGACTAACTCCTTAGTCATTTGCTTGCAAGCTTATGATGTGTATTACCGAGAGGGCCCAAAGATACCTCTCCGATACTCGGAGTGGCAAATCCTAATCTCGATCTTTGCTAACTCAACAAATACCATCGGAGATACCTGTAGAGCATCTTTATAATCACCCAGTTACGTTGTGACGTTTGATAGCACACAAGGCATTCCTCCGGTATCCGGGAGTTGCATAATCTCATAGCCGAAGGAATATGTATTTGACATGAAGAAAGCAATAGCAATAAAACTGAACGATCATTATGCTAAGCTAATGGATAGGTCTTGTCCATCACATCATTCTCCTAATTATGGGATCCCATTATCAAATGATAACTCATGTCCATGGTTAGGAAACCTTAACCATCTTTGATCAACGAGCTAGTCTAGTAGATGCTCACTAGGGACTCGGTATTTGTTTATGTATTCACACATGTATTTAAGTTATCAATACAATTCTAGCATGAATAATAAACCTTTATCATGAATAAGGAAATATAAAATAACAACTTTGTTATTGCCTCTAGGGCATATTTCTTTCAGTCTCCCACTTGCACTAGAGTCAATAATCTAGTTCACATCGCCATGTCATTAACACCCATAGTTCACATCGCCATGTGATCTACAAAAAAAAGGTTTACTAGATTCAATAATTTATTTCACATCGCCATGTGATTAACACACAAAGGGTACTTAGGTGTGATCGTGATTTGTTTGTGAGAGAGGTTTAGTCAACTGGTCTGCCACATTCAGATCCGTATGTATTTTGCAAATTTCTATGTCTACAATGCTCTGCATGGAGCTACTCTAGCTAATTGCTCCCACATTCAATACGTATCCAGATTGAGACTCAGAGTCATCCGGATCGGTGTTAAAGCTTGCATCGACATGACCCTTTACGATGAACTCTTTATCACTTACATAACCGAGAAACATTTCCTTAGTCCTCTTAGGTAACTAAGGATAATTTTGACCACTGTCCAGTGGTCCACTCCTGGATCACTCTTGTACCCTCTTGCCAAACTTATTGGCAAGGCACACAACAGGTCTGGTACACAGCATGGCATACTTTATCGAACCTATGGCTGAGGCATAGCAAATGACTTTCATTCTCTTCTATCTTGTGCCGTGGTCGGGCTTTGAGTCTTAATCAACTTCACACCTTGTAACACAGGCAAGAACCCTTTCTTTGACTTATCCATTTTGAACTTTCTTCAAAATCTTGTCAAGGTATGTGCTTTGTGAAAGTCTTATTAAGTGTCTCGATCTATCCCTATAGATCTTGATGCCCAATATATAAGTAGCTTCACCGAGGTCTTTCATTGAAAAATTCTTATTCAAGTATCCTTTTTATGCTATCCAGAAATTCTATATCATTTCCAGTCAATAATATGTCATCCACATATAATATCAGAAATGCTACAAAGCTCCCACTCACTTTCTTGTAAATACAGGCTTCACCATAAGTCTGTATAAAACCATATTCTTTGATCACTTCATCAAAGCGTATATTCCAACTCCGAGATGCTTGCACCAGTCCATAGATGGATCGCTGGAGCTTGCACACTTTGTTAACACCTTTAGGATTGACAAAATCTTCTGGTTGTATCATATACAACTCTTCTTTAAGAAACCTGTTAAGGAATGCAGTTTTGATGTCCATTTGCCAGATTTCATAAACTGCGGCAATTTGCTAAAATGATTTGGACAGACTTAAGCATCACTACGGGTGAGAAAGTCTAATCGTAGTCAACCCTTTGAACTAGTCAAAAACCTTTTGCGACAAGTCGAGCTTTGTAGAACGTAACATTACCATCAGCGTCAGTCTTCTTCTTGAAGATCCATTTATTCTCTATGGCTTGCCGATCATCGGGCAAATCCACCAAAGTCCACACTTTGTTCTTATACATGGATCCTAACTCAGATTTCATGGCCTCAAGCCATTTGTCGGAATCTGGGCTCATCATAGCTTCTTCATAGTTCGTAGGTTCGCCTTGGTCTAGTAACATGACTTCCAGAACAGGATTACCATACCACTCTGGTGCAGATCGTGTTCTGGTTGACCTACGAGGTTCTGTAGTAACTTGATCCGAAGTTTCATGATCATCATCATTAGCTTCCTCTCTAGTTGGTGTACGCATCACGGGAACGGTTTTTTGTGATGAGCTACTTTCCAATTCCAAAGAAGATACAATTACCTCATCAAGTTCTACATTCCTCCCACTAACTTCTTTCGAGAGAAACTCCTTCTCTAGAAAGGACCCATTCTTAGCAACAAAAATCTTGCCTTCGGATCTGTGGTTGAAGGTGTACCCAATAGTTTCCTTAGGGTATCCTATGAAGACGCACTTCTCCGATTTAGATTCGAGCTTATCCGGCTGAAGCCTTTTGACATAAGCGTCGCATCCCCAAACTTTAAGAAATGACAGCTTAGGTTTCTTGCCAAACCCCAGTTCATACAGTGTCATCTCAACGGATTTAGACGTACGGTGCCCTATTTAATGTGAATGCAGCTGTCTCTAATGCATAACCCCAAAACGATAGTGGTAAATCGGTAAGAGACATCATAGAACGCACCATATCCAATAAAGTATGGTTACGACGTTCGGACACACCATTTTGCTGTGGTGTTCCAGGTGGCGTGAGTTGCGAAACAATTCCACATTGTTTTAAATGAAGGCCAAACTCGTAACTCAAATATTCGCCTCCGCGATTAGATCGTAGAAACTTTATTTTCTTGTTACGATGATTATCCACTTCACTCTGAAATTCTTTGAACTTTTCAAATGTTTCAGACTTGTGTTTCATTAAGTAGATATACCCATATCTGCTCAAATCATCTGTGAAGATCAGAAAATAATGGTACCCGCCGCGTGCCTCAACACTCATTGGACCGCATACATCGGTATGTATTATTTCCAATAAGTCATTGGCTCGCTCCATTGTTCCGGAGAACGGAGTTTTAGTCATCTTGCCCATGAGGCATGGTTCGCAAGTATCAAATGATTCATAATCAAGTGATTCCAAAAGCCCATCTGCATGGAGTTTCTTCATGCGCTTTATACCAATATGACCTAAACGGCAGTGCCACAAATATGTTGCACTATCATTATCAACTTTGCATTTTTTGGCATCAATATTATGAATATGTGTATCACTACAATCGAGATTCAACAAAAATAGACCACTCTTCAAGGGTGCATGACCATAAAAGACATTACTCATATAAATAGAACAACCATTATTCTCTGATTTAAATGAATAACCGTATCGCAATAAACATGATCCAATCATATTCATGCTCAACACAAACACCAAATAACATTTATTTAGGTCCAACACTAATCCCGAAGGTAGAGTGAGTGTGCGATGGTGATCTTATCAACCTTGGAATCACTTCCAACACACATCGTCACCTCGCCATTAACTAGTCTCTGTTCATTTTGCAACTCCTGTTTCGAGTTACTAATCTTAGCAACTGAACCGGTATCAAATACCCAGGGGCTACTATGAACACTAGTAAAGTACACATCAATAACATGTATATCAAATATACCTTTGTTCACTTTGCCATCCTTCTTATCCGCCAAGTATTTGGGGCATTTCCGCTTCCAGTGACCATTTCCTTTGTAGTAGAAGCACTCAGTTTCAGGCTTGGGTCTAGCTTTGGGTTTCTTCATGGGAGCAGCAACTTGTTTGCCATTCTTCTTGAAGTTCCCTTTCTTTCCCTTTTGCCCTTTTTCTTGAAACTAGTGGTCTTGTTAACCATCAACATTTGATGCTCTTTCTTGATTTCTACCTTCACTGATTTCGGCATCGCAAAGAGCTCGGGAATCGTTTTTGTCATCCCTTGCATATTATAGTTTATCACGAAGTTCTAGTAGCTTGGTGATAGTGACTAGAGAACTCTGTCAATCACTATCTTATTTGGAAGATTAACTCCCACTTGATTCAAGCGATTGTAGTACCCAGACATTCTGAGCACATGCTCACAGGCTGAGCTATTCTCCTCCATCTTGTAGGCAAAGTACTTGTTAGAGGTCTCATACCTCTTGACACGGGCATGAGTCTGAAATACCAATTTCAGCTCTTGGAACATCTCATATGCTCCGTGGCGTTCAAAACATTTTTGAAGTCCCGGTTCTAAGCCGTAAAGCATGGTGCACTAAACTATTAAGTACTCATCATACTGAGTTTGTCAGACATTCATAACATTTGCATCTGCTCCTGCAATAGGTCCGTCACCTAGCGGTGCATCAAGGACATAATTCTTCTGTGTAGCAATGAGGATAATCCTCTGATCACGGACCCAGTCCGTATCATTGCAACTATCATCTTTCAACTTATTTTTCTCTAGGAACATTTCAAAAATAATGGACCTATATCGTGAGCTATTGATCTACAACATAGATTTGCAAATACTATCAGGACTAAGTTCATGATAAATTAAGTTCAATTAATCAAATTACTAATGAACTCCCACTTAAATCAACATCCCTCAAGTTGTCTAAGTGATACATGATCCATATCAACTAACCCATGTCCGATCATCACGTGAGATGGGGTAGTCATCAATTGTGAACATCTCTATGTTGATCATATCTACTATATGACTCATGTTCGACCTTTCGGTCTCCAGTGTTTCGAGGCCATGTATGTACATGCTAGGCTCGTCAAGTTTAACCCAAGTATTCCGCGTGTGTAAATCTGGCTTACACCCGTTGTATGTGAACGTAGAGTCTATCTCACCCGATCATCACGTGGTGTCTCGAAACGACGAACAGTAGCAACGGTGCATACTCAGGGAGAACACTTTTACCTTGAAATTTAGTGAAGGGATCATCTTATAATGCTACCGCCGTACTAAGCAAAATAAGATGCATAAAGGATAAACATCACATGCAATCAAAATATGTGACATGATATGGCCATCATCATCTCGTGCTTTTGATCTCCATCTCCAAAGCATCGTCATGATTTCCATCGTCACCGGCTCGACACCTTGATCTCCATCGTTGCGTCGTGGTCGTCTCACCAACTATTGCTTCTACAACTATTGCTAACGCATAGCGATAAAGTAAAGCAATTACATGGTGTTTGCATTTCATACAATAAAGAGACAACCATAAGGCTCCTGCCGGTTGCAGATAAATTTCAAAACATGATCATCTCATACAATAACGTATATCACATCATGTCTTGACCATATCACATCACAACAAACCCTGCAAAAACAAGTTAGACGTCCTCTACTTTGTTTTTGCAATTTTTACGTGGCTGCTACTGGTTTCTAGCAAGAACCGTTCTTACCTACTGCAAAAACCACAGCGGTGAATTATCAAGTTTGCTGTTTTAACCTTCTTCAAGGACCGGCCGCAGTCAAATTTGATTCAACTAAAGTAGGAGAAACAGACACCTGCCAGCAACCTTTACGCAAAACTAGTTGCATGTCAGTCGGTGGAACCGGTCTCATGTACGTGGACATGTAAGGTTGGTCCGGGCCGCTTCATCCCACAATACCGTTGAATCAAAATAAGACGTTGGTGGTAAGCAGTATGAACTGTAGGAGATATGCCCTAGAGGCAATAATAAATGTTATTGATTATCTCCCTGTTCATAATTAGGTTTATGTTCCATGCTATAACTGCTATGGTTCTCGAGTCTACAAATAAAACGAGGCTTGGAGGAAGACTCATATGCACGTGTGGAATAATAAACGGTAAAATGTATTCCTAGTCTAGCCTCTAAGACTAGCTCAAGTGTTGCATGATGGTCCTGTTTTCCTGATCATGGGCATGTCTATGCCAGCAACTTTGAGGGCACAATGTTAGAAGAACATTTGTGTTGAATTGACCCGATTGATGTTATGCTATGAGATATTTTCATCATAAGTTAATGGTTAATAATACAGAGATGGTTAACGTTTGCATGATTCCTTAGACCATGAGAGTATCGAGTTTCTTCATGCTTGCTTCATGAACTTTGGGGTTTGTTAAACGTCATCCGTTAATGGGTGGCTATTACGGCGGCTTACGGGTTCATGGAAAAGTATGTCAAGTAACTTGATAGCTCAAGATTGGGATTTGCTCCTCCGAGGATCGAGAGATGTCTTTGGGCCCTCTCGGTGTTACGGTATCCATCATCGTCTGGCCAGACACTTTGTGATTTGATCACAGGGATACCGGAACACGGTAACGAGAAAAGAGAACAATACCGGTAACGAGGTAACTGGCATAGTGGACAAGTTGTTGACCCACGGGGATGCCATCATGTCTCACCTCGGGTATTTGTAACATATCACAAAGCAACAGGAATAGCACACGGCAACTGGAGGTTCACTCGAATATTCATTCGTGTGGGTATAGGGGTCAATATGGGTGTCCACGGCTCCGATGTTGATCATTGATCGGAAGGGGTTCCGTGTCATGTCTATACTTCACCGAACCTATAGGGTCACACGCTTAAGGGTCATCTATCTTCTGAATACTACACAGGGAGTCTGAGAGAAAATCACCAAAAAAGTTTCGGACAGCGGAAAAGTTCCGCAGAGAGGTCACCGGATGAGTTCCGGTGATACTGAAAAGTTGCTTCAGAGGATACCATAAAGTCAAATTGGTTTCGGCACACGCCTGATAATTCTTGGAGGGTGCCAGAATCATTCTGGAAACTTCTGGGAATTCTCCGTGATAAAAACCGGAAATGTTCCGGAGCTGCCGGAACCACTTCAGATGCTTTTCGCAGATGAAAATCACTAATCCGGAATTGTTCTGGAACGCGTTGAAAATTATTTTAGTGGGTACTGGAAATGTTCTAAGCCCACATAAATATTTTCAGTTCGAACGGACGCTGAAAAATGTCATCGTGAATAGTGAAAGTGCTTTTTGGGTTACTTTTTGGAAAGCCACCTTTTTGGGCTTTTGCTCCAAAATATCTTGGAGATGACATGGATGGATGTGGCTGAAATTTCAGCCCTGCACCCCTTCTTCTCCTATAAATAGAGGTGGAGGGGGCTGCCCAAACTCATCCATTCTCACATACACATGCCATGCAATGATCTGGCTTCTCTCTCCCTCCCCGCGAAATAGTTTCGCAGAGCCGAAGGGCTGTCTGGGTTCCGGTGGGAACTAGTTCTGGACGGCGAAGCCCTGTCGGATAGATGACACCGTATGTGTGCAACTCTGTAGAGAGGTCATAGTTTCGATCTTAGTGCCCGAGGGGCTGTTCGAGAGTGCCTCCCGAATGGCTTTCCAAGTGACGGTCCGAGTTCTGTGAGTCCTCCCGAAGGGCTGTCCGAGTGACCATCCGAGTTTCGAAGGTCCTCCCGAAGGGCTGTCCGTGACACCATCCGGGGGACTATTCGACCGCCTCCCGGAGGGCTGTCCGTGGGGCAGATGAAGGAGTACATCCTCGCGGTTGGGAGGTTGTAGATCCTAGCTGCGGGGATCTGCACCGCCGATCGTCATCGACTCTACTTCCGCTGCGCTATGAGTCGGTAACGAAAATGATCAAACCTTGTATGCAGTCTCCATAGTGGTCCTGGGCTGGTGCATCGGTCAGAAATTTTTTGTTTTCTGCTGCGTTACCCTACAGTGGCATCATGAGCCGTGCTATGCGTAGATGCAGGTTGCGATCTAGAATACATGGAGATGTATGGGTGTTGCACAATATAATTAGGTAGTAGATGAGTTCTATTACTGAAAATTATTTGTGCGGGTAGCAGATAAAATCTGTTACCCGATGTTCTTGTTGCTTCCCTGGAATTTGCATATTTCTGATCTTGATAACAGCATGGTGGAGTTTCAATGTTCTGGCAATCGGCGATCCTGATTGATCTACGAAGTGCTAACAGTTCATTGAATTCCACCGTAGTTAAAAAGAAAGATGAAATTTCGCAGACGAAAGGGCAATGCAGATATGATCTGCACGGGGGTCATGCGTATGACGAAGTTCAGTATGGGGCTCGAGATTTTATTATCTCCTATTTTATACACCCAACGAAGTTAATGTAGCGACTTGAATAATCATACTTGATGATGGACGTTGGTAGCTTCGGTTTGTTTCAAAACCTTAGAAGCCACGTAAAACAAGTTTTTGCATGAACCGATTAGAGGCGTCTAACTTGGTTTTGCAAGAGGGTTTGCATGTGCATGTGATGTGGTATAGCAGGGCTCATAATAATTTGATTGTGTATGAGATGACTATATGATGTAAATTGATTAACATGACCTACGTGTCATGATTTGGCATGATGGCTGGAGCCATATGATTGCACTTTAAAAGACCTGCGTGTCAACCTTGTTGTAATGCATTATTTTATTAGCTATAGAGATAGCAATATTATCTGGTGCATCGACAAGGTGGTGGCAATCTTCGCAAAGGTGAACACCGACGCGAATGCCGAAGACGAAGAAATGCAATACTTCTCCGTCAGAAAGGGCTATACCATATCATGCTATTATGAATTGCCTGAGATGTTTATCTCTTATGATGCATCCTTTTGATTGCGCAGTAGTCGCTTTTTATTAGGATGATCTCTCACAAAAATATCAAGTAGTTAGTGTTCTCCCAAGTGTAGCACCGTCACGGCACCTAACTTTTTGGGGTGCGCCGTGTCACACGGGTACGAATGATTAGAGAAGTGTGAGGCGGGTGAGTTGAGACCTCGCAGCGAGATCACTTGGTTGTCTTGACGTTCGGGCATGACCGTCATGAGCTCGGAACACACGCATCGAAAGTTGAACAAGAGTCACATAGAGATGTGATTGGCAAGTTGGCCAACCGGTTGAGATTTTCGTCATCAGTGGTGTTACACCAATGGCGAGCAATTGAAATGCGGGTCTTGCATCACTCAAAATCAATTATGAGAGATATTGATTTGAGTGGGAGCGCACTTTAGAATTAATTCTTTTAATTCTTAGTGCAATTAATTTTGAACACTGTCCAAGTGTGATTTGCAAAATAGTTGTAGAATAATGACTCGCGTTTCCACCTTCCCTGTTAATATTGAATAGCTGTTAAATATCTGGTTAAAACTTTACGGTTGGTAACGTAATGTGAGGATTGTCCTCAAGAGTGCTGAGTAGGATTTTGTCCTATCGCATACTTTCGGTATTCTCCCGCTAATGCTATGGATCATGTGACTCTCGTCCTTTGATCCAAAAGCTAGAATTCCATTTCAGTCAAGTGCAATATGTTTGCTTCCATGAGACCCGAACTTCGAAAGTTTGGATAGTTATGTGATATTCATGGAATCTGAAAATCATTTTCAGAGACAGACAAAGGTTGAAAGATATGAGATATCCAAAGCAGTGTTTGTTTGCAAACTATTAGTAAAGGAGTTTACTATGCATTAGACTGATAAAAGAGGGATCTAGGAGAACGCCTGTCATATGATGAAAGGTGAATAAAAGAAACCACTTAAAGAGAAAGGAAGTGTCCGAAGGGTGTTAGTGAAACTTTCACGCCTAGGAAGTCCAGGGCTAACGCCACTCTTAAGTTGAGTGCTTCTTCTGAGAGTAGGAGAAATACTAAAAGTTAAACTGTTAGAAGTATAAACGCAAAAGGAAAGAAGACTGGAATATCCAGCTCATGTATGAATGTCATACAAGTTTTTGATGTATAGAAGGCTGGTCAAAGATATAGTTCTTGGGAATTATGATTAAACATGTTAATCACTAATTCTTGGGTATTGTGAGTTAATCACAAAGATACCCGCTCGATTGCATTCTGTTGCAACTCGATGTAAGAACTACTATGGCCTGAAAGACTAGCCAGGAATGAGGTTTAGGTATACACAGGGAACATAGTAAATGTTACTATACCTTCCATCAGTGTATTACCGTCTGTGTTTATTTTCATAATTCATTTAGAGTTTCACAAACTCTAGCCCATTGCATAAGGTATCTTACAAGAAGGTTGTTCATAAGAGAACTTTTGATGTTCGATGTTATGAATAACATAAGGGCCATACTTTCATTATGAATGAGATGTATGTTATGAATATTGATAATAATACATTACCTCTTGGTTTACTTTCATAATTCATTTTAGAGTTTCAAACACTCTAGCCCATTGCACAATGTTTGTTGCAAAAGAGTTGTTCATAAAAACAACAATTGTTGTTCAGTATTATGAATAACATGAAGGGCCATGCTTCCATCCTAGATGGGATGTATGATATGAATATTGATGGTAATATGATACATCCATAACACTGAAGCTAAATGTCACAAGACTAAAAGAATACCACACAAGTGTGGCACTGCATTTGGTCACATTGGAGAAACCCGCATCGAAAATTCCATTATGATGGATTTTGAAGTCGTTTGATTTTGAATCATCTGACACTTGCAACTTTCTTCGAAAAGTGAAGCGACTGAAATACCATTCACAGGCCATAAGGAATGAACAACAAACTTATTGGTGATCATACATTTGATGTGTGTAGTCCGATAAATGTTGTTAGTAGTGGATTTATCTATCTTCAGAAATGACTCAAGTAGATATATGGATATTTACTTGATGAGACGTAAGTCTAGATCTTTTGAATTCATTCAAAAGGTTTTCAAGAATGAAGTAGAAGTTATTGTAACAAGAAAATTATGTTTCTACAATTGGATTGTAGAAAGGAATATTTGATTTACAAGTTTAGCGAATGTCTGATGAGTTCTGAAAAGAGTTTCATAACTTACACCTCCTGGAACACCACTGTGAGTGGAAAGTCCGTGAAGATGTAATCGAACCATTTATGACATGGTAAGATCAAAGATGACATAAATAAATTTGCCATTATCCCCTTTGAAGTGATGCTTTAGAGACTGCGGCTTTTACAATGAAAAGAGCTCCATCAGGTCTATTGAAATGACGCCATGGTATGGTACTCCCAACTATGTTATATCTTTTCTTAAACATTTGGAATATGGGGCTTGTGTAAAAGGTTACAAACCTATTCCAAATCAGACAAGTGCTACTTTGTAGGTTATCCCAAAATGTTGGGTATTCCTCCCTCACTATGCCGAGGCAAATAGGTTTGCCACAAAGAACGGTATGCTTTTTGAAGAAAATGGTTCTTTCAAAAAGGTGAGTGGGAGAATAGTGCAACTCGATGAGATAAACAGTATCTTCGTCATCAGGTCAAAGGAAAGGAACCTGGGAAGTGATTCCGGAGTTTCCTACTGCAACTGATACGGAAGTCTCTATAATAAAATGTATGGACTTCAGTTGAACTTGCAGCTGAACCACGTAGGCAAGGCTCGTGCAAACCTCTCAGGTGCGCAAATGAGATATTGTTGTTAGACAACAGTATACCTATGATACACAAGGAAGCGTTGATGGGCCCTGACTCCGGAATTGGCTAAATGCCAATACAATCCGAGATAGTTTCCATATAAATGTTTCAAGATTAAAATCTTGATACACCTTTCAAAAGACTTAGAGTCTAACGAGTATTTATGGAACTAATAACTGATATGGATAAAAATGTTTTATCCATAAAGCTCGACTTGTTGAAATAACAAGTTCAAGGAGTTGACTACAATGAGGTTGTTTCACCATAGCGATGCTTAAAGTCGGTTCGGGTTGAACTAGCAATTCATACATATTTCAAATCATGAGATATGAAACAAGGATGACGAAAGGATTTCCATATGATGGATATAAAACCAAGAACTTGCATGTGTTACAGCCCAAGGTATTTTGTCAGTCCAGAGGATGCTAGTAAGTATGCAAACTTTAGAGTTCCAGCAATGGACAGAAGAGAGCAAAATGGAGTTGGAATCTTCGTGTTTTGATGAAATGGTCAAAAAGGGTTTTGACTTCATAAATGGGTAACGAAGATGCTTGTGATTCAAGAAAGTAAGTGGGAGCATAATAATATTTCTAAAAACGTTGTGTGCTTGACACATTGTTAATTGGAAATAAATTTCTTGACACGAATTAGGACTTCATTTGAAAATAGTTTTTCGATGAAGTGCTTGGGCTAAATAGCCTTTATATTAGGCATGATGATCTATGGAGATAGATTTACCTAATGGGGCTGAGCAAAGATACATATTAACAAAATGCTAAAACCTTTTAGCATTAAAAATGTCAGGGAGTGATTCTTGCCGAAGTCACATGGAAAGAGTTTTTGCAAGACTCGGTGTCCCAAAACACTGATGAGCAAAATACATGATGGAGATTCCACACACTATTGTGTTTGGATTAATCATGTATTCCATGGTATGTAAAACAACCAGATATGTCCAACACTCCCAAAGTTATTGCGAGTATAGATACCAAAGTGATCAAAAGTACTGATCATGGGACAAGAGTGAAAAAGGGTCATTGAGTACTAGAGTAGTACTGATGACATGTTTTCTCGCAAACAGAGATTATGAAGTGCTCATTGTAAGTAATTACATCGATACAGTCTTCATCAATGCTCCATGCGATTTTTGATTTAAGTTAAGGGTTTTGTGTAATACACAATGTGGTGGCACGGTAGTTGGAAATTGTTCCAAACAAGTTACTGTGGCGAATTCTATAACAGAGGCGAAGTATGTTGCCGCTTTTAAAAGCGACAAACAAGATGTTGAATCATATAGTTCTTTCATGAACTTAGTATGGTTCCAAGAAGGCTTTGGTCAATGGGACACTATTGCAGATAGTTGCTCCATAGCTTAGTCTGAGGAATCAAGGTTCGACCTGTGATTCACATATATACAAAGCCAAGTCCACACAAAATATGAATTTTGTGAAAGCGTGAAAACGCAAGGATATGCAAAGATACACACGGATCTGAAGTTGTCAGATCCGTTGGACATCAAGCTATACCACAAGCGAAGCATATTTACACCGGTGTGCCACAGGTGTAAAGTGCATTAGCAGTAACTAGATTATTGACTCTAGTGCAAGTGGGAGTCTGTAGGAGATATGCCCTAGAGGCAATAATAAATGTTATTGATTATCTCCCTGTTCATAATTAGGTTTATGTTCCATGCTATAACTGCTATGGTTCTCGAGTCTACAAATAAAACGAGGCTTGGAGGAAGACTCATATGCACGTGTGGAATAATAGACGGTAAAATGTATTCCTAGTCTAGCCTCTAAGACTAGCTCAAGTGTTGCATGATGGTCCTGTTTTCCTGATCATGGGCATGTCTATGCCAGCAACTTTGAGGGCACAATGTTAGAAGAACATTTGTGTTGAATTGACCCGATTGATGTTATGCTATGAGATATTTTCGTCACAAGTTAATTGTTAATAACACAGAGATGGTTAACGTTTGCATGATTTCTTAGACCATGAGAGT
This sequence comes from Thinopyrum elongatum, assembly GCA_011799875.1. Lineage (NCBI taxonomy): Eukaryota > Viridiplantae > Streptophyta > Magnoliopsida > Poales > Poaceae > Thinopyrum > Thinopyrum elongatum. Next base: position 690,480,844 of record CM022303.1, read on the forward strand.
ATCGAGTTTCTTCATGCTTGCTTCATGAACTTTGGGGTTTGTTAAACGTCATCCGTAAATGGGTGGCTATTACGGCGGCTTACGGGTTCGTGGAAAAGTATGTCATGTAACTTGATAGCTCAAGATTGGGATTTGCTCCTCCGACGATGGAGAGATGTCTTTGGGCCCTCTCGGTGTTACAGTATCCATCATCGTCTGGCCGGACACTTTGTGATTTGATCACGGGGATACCGGAGCACGGTAACGAGAAAAGAGAACAATACCGGTAACGAGGTAACTGGCATAGTGGACAAGTTGTTGACCCACGGGGATGCCATCATGTCTCACCTCGGGTATTTGTAACATATTGCGAAGCAACAGGAATAGCACACGGCAACTAGAGGTTCACTCGAATATTCATTCGTGTGGGTATAGGGGTCAATATGGGTGTCCACGGCTCCGATGTGGATCATTGATCGGAAGGGGTTCCATGTCATGTCTATACTTCACCAAACCTATAGGGTCACATGCTTAAGGGTCATCTATCTTCTGAATACTACACAGGGAGTCTGAGAGAAAATCACCGAAAAAGTTTCGGACAGCGGAAAAGTTCCGCAGAGAGGTCACCGGATGAGTTCCGGTGATACTGAAAAGTTGCTTCAGAGGATACCATAAAGTAAAATTTGTTTCGGCACACGCCTGATAATTCTTGGAGGGTGCCAGAATCATTCTGGAAACTTCTGGGAATTTTCCGTGATAAAACCGGAAATGTTCCGGAGTTACCGGAACCACTTCAGATGCTTTTCGCAGATGAAAATCACTAATCCGGAATTGTTCTGGAACGCGTTGAAAATTATTTTAGTGGGTACTGGAAATGTTCTAAGCCCACATAAATATTTTCAGTTCGAACGGACGCTGAAAAATGTCATCATGAATAGTGAAAGTGCTTTTTGGGTTACTTTTTGGAAAGCCACCTTTTTGGGCTTTTGCTCCAAAATATCTTGGAGATGACATGGATGGATGTGGCTGAAATTTCAGCCCCTCCACCCCTCCTTCTCCTATAAATAGAGGTGGAGGGGGCTTCCCAAACTCATCCATTCTCACATACACATGCCATGCAATGATCTGGCTTCTCTCTCCCTCCCCGCGAAATAGTTTCGCAGAGCCGAAAGGCTGTCTGGGTTCCGGTGGGAACTAGTTCTGGACGGCGAAGCCCTGCCGGATAGATGACACCGTATGTGTGCAACTCTGTAGAGAGGTCATAGTTTCGATCTTTGTGCCCGAGGGGCTGTTCGAGAGTGCCTCTCGAAGGGCTATCCAAGTGACGGTCCGAGTTCTGTGAGTCCTCCCGAAGGGCTGTCCGAGTGACCGTCCGAGTTTCGAAGGTCCTCCCAAAGGGCTGTCCGTGACACCGTCCGGGGGACTATTCGACTGTCTCCCGGAGGGCTATCCGTGGGGCAGATGAGGGAGTACATCCTCGTGGTTGGGAGGTTGTAAATCCTAGCTGCGGGGATCTGCACCGCCGATCGTCATCGACTCTACTTCCGCTGCGCTATGAGTCGGTAACGAAAATGATCAAACCTTGTATGCAGTCTCCATAGTGGTCCTGGGCTGGTGCGTAGGTCGGAAATTTTTTGTTTTCTACTGCGTTACCCTACATGAACAACACCGCCCACAAATTCTTTGTGTTCTACTCGTGCATATCATCTACACATAGACCTGGCTCATGATGCCACTGTTGGGAATCGTTGCATGGAAAACAAAAAAAATTCTTCGCACACGCAATGATCTATCCATGGAGATAAATAGCAACGAGGGGGAGAGTGTGTCTACGTACCCTTGTACACCATAAGCAGAAGCGTTTCAAAACGCGGTTGATATAGTCGAACCTCTTCGTGCTTCAACCGATCAAGTACCAAACGCATGACACCTCCGCGTTCTGCACACGTTCAGCTCAGTGACGTCCCTCGCCTTCTTAATCCAGCAAGACGTCGAGGTAGTAGATGAGTTCTGTCAGCACGACGGCGTGGTGACAGTGATGGTGAAGTGATCTCCATAGGGCTTCTCCTAAGCACTACGAAAATATGACCGGGGGGTGTAAACGGTGGAGGGGGGCGAAGCACACGGCTAGGCAATTGTCTGGGGTGTGCTAGGCGCCCCCCCTCCTCATATATATAGGTGGGAGGGAGAGTGGAGAGGACAAGCGGCGCCCCAAGTAGGTCCGAATCCTACTTGGGCTCCTGCCCTTGGCCGCGCCCCCCCTGCCATGTTTGTCGGAGGGGGAAGGAAAGAGGGGGCGAGAGGGAAGGAAGTGGGAATCCTAATCCACACTTACCTTTCCCTTCTCCCCTTTCCTTCTCCTCCTTAGGCCGGCCCATATGGGGGGCACACCAGCCCATTGTGGCTGGTGTGTTTCCCCTTTCGGCCCATAAGGCCCATATCTTTTGCCGGGGGTGCCCGGAACCCCTTCCAGTGACCCAATAAGAACCCGGTACCCCCTGAAACACTTTCGGTGTCCGAATACCATCGTCCTATATATCAATCTTTACCTCTCGACCATTTCGAGACTCCTCGTCATGTCCGTGATCTCATCCGAGACTCCGAACAACATTCGGTTACCAAATCACATAACTCATATAATAATATATCGTCATCGAACGTTAAGCGTGCGGACCCTACGGGTTCGAGAACTATGTAGACATGACCGAGACACCTCTATGGTCAATAACCAATAGTGGAACCTGGATGCCCATATTGGCTCCTACATATTCTACGAAGATCTTTATCGGTCGAACCGTTATGACAACATACGTAATTCCCTTTGTCCATCGGTATGTTACTTACCTGAGATTCGATCGTCGGTATCTTCATACCTAGTTCAATCTCATTATCGGCAAGTCTCTTTACTCATTCCATAATACATCACCATGTGACTAACTCCTTAGTCGTTTGCTTGCAAGCTTATGATGTGTATTACCGAGAGGGCCCAAAGATACCTCTCCGATACTCGGAGTGACAAATCCTAATCTCGATCTATGCCAACTCAACAAATACCTTCGGAGATACCTGTAGAGCATCTTTATAATCACCCAGTTACGTTGTGACATTTGATAGCACATAAGGCATTCCTCCGGTATCCGGGAGTTGCATTATCTCATAGTCGAAGGAATATGTATTTGACATGAAGAAAGCAATAGCAATAAAACTGAAAGATCATTATGCTAAGCTAACGAATGGGTCTTGTCCATCACATCATTCTCCTAATGATGTGATCCCGTTATCAAATGAAAACTCATGTCCATGGTTAGGAAACCTTAACCATCTTTGATCAACGAGCTAGTCTAGTAGAGGCTCACTAGGGACTCGGTATTTGTTTATGTATTCACACATGTATTTAAGTTTCCGATCAATACAATTCTAGCATGAATAATAAACCTTTATCATGAATAAGGAAATATAAAATAACAGCTTTATTATTTCCTCTAGGGCATATTTCCTTCAGACTGTACATAAATATTTTCATGTCCAGAACCAAGAGTGTACATACTCATATGAAAATCATTCACAACCTTTGTTCACTAGTTCCAACTAGTAATCGTGTATATATACGTAAGCTCCAAGCCTAATGTGCTTTAGGCGTTAAATCTATGTATATATATGATCTTCTTTATGTATATATATCCTCCTGGTCAGTTTCTTGAATGCAGTTTTGTAGGCAAGTTAATGATTGTCTGCTGTATGTTTTTGTTTTCTGCCTTTTGTCCATCATGAAAGGTGAAGAAACTATTAAGATGCACAAATGCAATCTCTCAAATAAAGTAACCAACTATAGCAACATGGATAACAATGTACCATCATGTGAAGGGCTAAAATCATCTCAATGGGATAGAACATTAGTTGGTTATCTTATAGCTCAAATGCATTAATAGTGAATAATTTCTGTTTTTGATAGTAAACATTGGGTGACATGGCAAACAAAATTTCCTGTAGCATGCTGATTGCTAAATCACTAAACATCTTATATGAAGCAACACTTATCTTGCAGACATCTAATATGCAATTCCAATAATATGTGAAATATTGGTTTATTTTTTTAGTTGCATATGTCATTCGTGCATGGATTCCTTTTCTAATGTACCAGCTCCCTAATCATGTTTTTTGTCTTTTGAGTTGGTAGGAGAACCTAGGCGTGTTATGTGGGGAAGCAAAGCAGTAGCTCACAACTCCGGCCTGCAACTCCAGATGAAGGCACCGCGACGACGCATCAAGCTGCTCCCTTGGAAGGTCGGCTCCTAGACCATAACTTTCTCTCAACTTGTGCTCTCCTTGATACCAGTTCCTTGTGCAGGGCTTCCTAGTCCGTGGCCTGCCTTCTAAATGGAGCAAGGAGGGGGCATCATCCACACCGGGGAGCTAGCTAAGCCTTAGTGCGACCTGGAGAAGCAGGGCATCGTCGGGGACATCTCTCGCTTGTGCCATGGTAAGAACAGAGCGTCACTCTCTGTCATGCATGTATTGAAATGTCGAAATGTCAAATACATGTTCGCTCTCAGCTGGGATATTGGATTGTACTTAGTTATGTGACTTGTTCATGTTTGTGCTGCTTGTTAAGTGATTACCTTTATGTACTTGCTACCAGTAGGATGGTCAATACATGCTTGTTCTGTATCTATTCCAGAACAGTTTGCTTGGTGGCCTGATACTTGATGCATGTATAGTGCGACATACACATCAGGAAATCTGAATAACTTTGACATAGTTGCTCTGTTATCTTGCACTGGATTGATACTTGTCATTTGCCCTTTCCAAATATATCTCAGGTTTGCTGTTATGAGAATGTTATATGCATGGTTTCTTATTAGATCTCAAATTCTGCAGCTATTTTTCATTGTTAGGAGAATCTTATATGCATGGATTCACTTGGTTATATTCCTAACTTTTCTGATTTATAACCCGCAGATTTTGGCCTTCGTTCGTCAAAAGTTGGTGTACAAGGAACTCCAGGAGAAGAATCCTGAAGAAAACCCGCACACAACAATGTGTTTTATCTCCCTGGAGCTGGTCATGTTAATATTTAACTGTATTTTATAGTTGAATACCTGATTTGTACTACCATGATTGTAAAGTACTTTGTTTGGCTGTCGTTTGAAATTTTATGTGTTATTGGCTCTGTTTGAATAAGTTATTGGTTGTTGCACAAATAGAGAACTGACGTGTGGCCCTTAAACAGCACACCTGTGTCCCATTTTACTAGTGGGTCCTTTAAAATGGGAAAGAAACAAACTAAAACTGACAAGTGGGACCTAATTGGATGACCTGACTAGTGGGACCTGGTTCAAAATGGATTGTAAAAAGGCCGAGGACAAAATAAGAAATGGAAGCAAAAAGGCTAATGGCCTAGAAAATAAAAGGATGATTGTTGGTTTGGCCCATGTAGCCGACCAGAATTGACAAGGAAAAAATATAATAAATGGGCTGAATTGTTGGGCTAGGCCCATGTAGAACACCGAATCGGACTGGGCTGATTCTAATCAACGACCAATTCAATTGGTCGCAATTTTGCCATGTCAGATTGCCACGTCAGATCGGACGTGGCCTGGGCAGACAACCAGCAACCAAAAGAATTGGTCGTAGGATCAACGACCTTTTGTTTTTGTCGTTGCTTTCAACGACCTTATCACAAAGAAGTTCGTTAAGTTTCATTAAAGACGGTCAGCTTTTGACCAACTGGTTTTGGTCACAAAAAGGTTGCCAATGAAAAACAATGACCATTCAGCGACCAATAGTGATGGTCGCAAGTTGACATATTTCTTGTAGTGAGAGGACGACCACCATCGCTTTGCATGTGGGCCAAACATATGTTGAATACCCAAAATGCACAACTTTGATGTGGCACATGCCTCGAAAACCGTAAAAGTCCCCACACAGAGCAAGGTTCATGAAGCGTACTACATATGCTGGTCCCTTCCCCCTCTTTGGCGCATACTATAAGCTCCTACCGTAATACGACCCAAAAAGAATCCTCCTTGATGGTGAAATTAATTAACCTCTCCCGATGTAGGTCAAAGTGATGCATGCATCGACGATGACCTCGCGGGCCCACAGATGGAAGCGTCACACGTGAGTGTCCTAGGATAACCACCGCCTGCATGCATGTGGCCCAAAGAGGTGTTGTGTGATGTTTGAATAGGCAATGCACAACTTTCATGTGGCACATGCCTCGGAAACCAAAAAGTCCCGACACTGAGTGAGGTGTACGTGTTCACGGACGCGTACGTAGTATATATGCTAGTCCCCTCCCACCTCTTCGACGCGTACTATATACTCCCACCATAACACAAACAAAAAAGATCCTACCTTGCTGGTCAAATTAACCTCTCTGCCGGCTGTTGGTCAAAGTGATGGACGACGACCTCGCGGGCCCACAGAAAGCGTCACACGCGAGTGAGTGTCGTGTAGGACAACCACCGACTGCATGTGGCCAAAACATGTATGTATGAAAGGGTTGTGTAATGTTTTAAATAAGGAATTCACGACTCTGATGTGGCACCTGCCTCGCAAAACGGCCAACCCACACGGTGGCTCACGACTTGTAGTTTACTGCCAGCCACCCCTGCCCCCCAGACGCGCGCGCGCGCGCACACACACACACACCGCGCATCCACCGCAACTACAATGCATGTTAACGTTTCCCGTGGTGAACATATGTTACCAAAGGAGGGACGTTTTAATTTAAAAAAAAGAGATCATTAAGACATTTTAGCACATTGATTGATTTTCTAGGGGTATAATGTGCAAATTCAAATTTGAGCTACATGCACACGTGACAGTGCACCTAAATGGATTGGAAAAACACATGTGTCTCACTGGGTGCATGTTTACTCCCCGTGCAAGAAATTTCAAACATTGAGAATCTTGATTTTTAAAATCTAGTACATCCAAAACTTATTTGAAATTCATGAAACTTATCGTGTTGTCATATGGACACCAATACACAGTGGCACTGTTCTTTTTTTTGGTCAAATTTGAGACAAGTTTTGATGTAATCTTTATCATCTTACAAACGGGAGATTATTAATAATTGGGAACCAATATCGCAAAAGGATTATTTATTTGAACCGTGGGCGTTAGACCAACAATGGATACGTGACATGCTTCGGTTAAGCAATAAAGCGGCAGCATTAATCATCAAAATAGAAAAAACAATATACGTGCCGCCACGCGACCCGTGTGCCGTGCGAGCAGGCGTGAGTTGACGGGACGCATGCGAGCAGTCCACCGCACAGGAAGACCGGGAGGTGTACGTGCAGGTGTGTGAATTGACGGGAGGCGTGCTCGCTGCGCGGTGTCATCGGGAGGCGTGCGAGTAGCTATGTGAAATGACGGTAGGCATGCCAGCAGTCCGGTGCGCAGGCTCACCGGGAGGCGAGCCAGCGGTTTGACCGCCGCCCGCCTCTCTCCCACTACTCCATATTAATGGTGCGCTGATGTCTACTACACAACCTTCTTCTTGTAGACTCGTGTTGGGCCTCCAAGCGCAGAGTTTTGTAGGACAGTAGCAAATTTCCCTCAAGTGGATGACCTAAAGTTTATCAATCCGTTGGAGGCATAGGATGAAGATGGTCTCTCTCAAGCAACCCTGCAACCAAATAACAAAGAGTCTCTTGTGTCCCCAACACACCCAATACAATGGTAAATTGTATAGGTGCACTAGTTCGGCGAAGAGATGGTGATGCAAGTGTAATATGGGTGGTAGATATAGGTTTTTGTAATCTGAAAATATAAAAACAGCAAGGTAGCAAGTAGGAAACGTGAGTAAAAACGGTATTGCAATGCTTGAAAACAAGGCCTAGGGTACATACTTTCACTAGTGCAAAATCTCTCAACAATGATAACATAATTGAATCATATAACAATCCCTCAACGTACAACAAAGAATCACTCCAAAGTTCCTATCGCGGAGAACATAAGATGAAATGGCTTGTAGGGTACGAAACCACCTCAAAGTTATTCTTTATGATCGATCTATTGGGCTATTCCTACAAGTGTCACAAACAGCCCTAGAGTTCGTACTAAAATAACACCACATGACACACATCAATCAACCCTAATGTAACCTAGATACTCCAATGTCACCACAAGTATCCGTGGGTCAATTATACGATATGCATCACATAATTTCAGATTCATAATATTCAATCCAACATAAAGAACTTCAAGAGTATCCCGAGATTTCTATCGGAGAAAGGAATATGAAAACGTGTACCAACCCCTATGCATAGATTACCCCAATGCCACCACGGGAATCCGCAAGTTGATAACCAAAACATACATCAAGTGGATCAATAGAACATCCCATTGTCACCACGGATATCCCGTCGCAAGACATACATCAAGTGCTCTCACATCCAAAGATTCAATCCAACATAACAAAACCTCAAAGGAAAAGACTCAATTCATCACAAGGTAGAGATGGAAGAACACCATAAGATCCAACTATAATAACAAAGCTCGCGGTACATCAAGATCGTGCCAAATCAAGAACACGAGAGAGAGAGAGAGAGAGAGAGAGAGAGAGAGAGAGAGAGAGAGAGAGATCAAACACATAGCTACTGGTACATACCCTCAGTCCCGAGGGTGAACTACTCCCTCCTCGTCATGGAGACCGCCGGGATGATGAAGATGGCCTCCGGAGATGATTTCCCCCTCCGGCAGGGTGCCGGAACGGGGTCCCGAGAGGTTTTTTGTGGCTACAGAGGCTTGAGGCGGCAGAACTTCTGATCTAGGGTTCTTTTCGGGGGTTTGGGTATTTATAGGAATTTTTGGCGTCGGTCTCACGTCAGGGGGACGCTCGAGGGGCCCACAAGCCGTAGGGGCGCGCCCTAGGGGGTAGGGCGCGCCCCCTAGGCTTGTGGATTCATCTTCCACTTCCTGGCCTGGCTCCGGTGCTCCGGGGGCCTCTTTTGGTCCATAAAAGATCACCGTAAATTTTCAGCCCATTTCGAGAACTTTTATTTCTGCACAAAAAATGACACCACGATAGTTCTGCTAAAAACAGCGTCAGTCCGGGTCAGTTCTAATCAAATCATACCAAAACCATATAAAATTGTTGCAAACATGGCATGAATACTTCATAAATTATAGATACGTTGGAGACATATCACGCGCCCGAGCGGCCGCACACCCCATCCTCGCCACACACACAATCCTCTCTCTCCGCTTGCATCCTTGACGCCGCTCTCAGTCCTCAAAGCTGTCAGTGTATGAGGATGCCGCCGAAGCGCCCCATCGGAGGGAGTGGCGACGCCGGGGCTGCTGAACCACCGAAGCACGGCGTGGAGATAGAGACAGAGGTTGCCGTCGCCGCCGGTGAGGTATCGCTGCACCCTGATGTCGTCGACGGCGTCGTGCTTCCACAGCCAGAGCCAGAGGTCCACACAGACTCCGGTGATGACTCGGGCGACGACTCCGGCGACGACTCCGATGACGACGGAGAACCGGTTAGTCATCTATACCCATTTATGTGTCAAATACATCCTAGGGTTTCTCTGGTTACTCCTGCGTCCTGCCTACCCCTTTTTGGAATAGAAATCATATGGTTATGTTCTCCCAATCCATGAAATCTGAGTAAGTTTCGTTAGATCCGTGTAGTGTATTGATTGTTTCAATGGTACAAGTGATAAGTGATTAGTTGTTTCATCTGTGCAAATGATTTATGCTAATAATCCTACTAAGTTTAGTGTTTGTGCTAATAATTCCTAGTCAGGTCTTGACAATTGATTTTGAATGACCTACATATATGTTTGTGTCATTATTTTCTTCAAGATTGGTCTGTACATAGATGATTGTGCTTAAAAATCGAACCATAATCTCTGAAAATGTCTAAAAAATACCCATAAATTCCTAATCCTACTTTACGACATGTAAACATTGATTTGATGCCAATTTTTGGCAACTGCCAAATGTTCGCTACTGATTAGTTTGTATTCCAAATTTGACGCCACATTTTTTTTACTATATGTATAGGTGCTATCTGACGATGTCGACAGCGAGAATGAAGATGGCCAGAGGAGGTACAAGAGGCAAATCCTCAAGGAGATTTATGCGGGAATGCATAACACGCGTATTAGGACCTGGAACTGGGGCTATCGATGCCCATTTTGCAACCAAAAGCATCATCACGCGTATCAAAGTGTTCTGGCGCATGCAAGAGGACGAGCCGTTGGCTCCTTCAATCAGAAGTATTCTCGCAGGGTGGCGCACTCTGCGTACGCCGAGTACCTGGAGAAGCTCCAGGATCGTGCCGGCAGATGAGATGAGATATGGAATCGAACTATGTATGGCTATGTAGTGTCCTAATTATAAATGCGCTTGAGTATGCTTAATGACGATTGAATTATATACTTATAGTTGAACTATGCTTGTGTACGCTTATTATGTATGTCCGAGTATGTTTAATCTATGTTTACTTATGTCTAAATATGGGATATGAATGCAATCAGTTCGGTTGATAGAATCTACCGCTGTCCTGGTTTATTGGTCCCTTTTGTAATTTGTATTAAATATTGACCAAAGATTTAACTGACAAAATGTTAGTGCAGGTCAGCAAAAATTATATCGTTGGATGCGTATTTGAACATAGTGTTCAATAATATAATTTTCGGTGACATGCATAAACATTTGTTAGTTAAATCTTTCGTCAAAATTTGGCACAAATTACAAAGGGGACCAATAAACCAGGACGGAGGTAGTACGTCAATCACACATGATTCTCAAAATTGGAACCGTGTGCAATGACTTTCATTTTCCCTGTTATGTCAATCACACACGGTTGGCTCTAACAAACTGTTGCCTCCAAAACTATTTGTGGGACAGAAAACCCTCACCACCCAATTAAAAAAAGAAAAAAGAAAACCGTCACCATCCCCATGTCACAAAAACCCTCACCCCGCCCGCCACCCCCTCCGGTCCCCATTCACACCTGCACAAGCTCCTCCGCGACTCTGCATGGCACCGCCTATCGTCGCGGCAACCACTTAGCTCGACGCATGTTGGCGGCGGCCAGCAAACCCCACCGCATTTTGCCACTTCCGCTTGCTGTCGCCTATCGCCATCGACATTCTCGACGCTGCTCGCGGTCGACCCAGCTCTGCCCGATTGGGTAATCCGCCGTATTGAGGGTTTTTTCTCATGGACAACAAGGTTACTAATTTAATGAGATATTATCTCATCTCTTATCCCAGTTCATCTGCATCCTCTAATCACCCGGCCAAAATAGTCGTGAATTCATTTTTATTCGAGCTGACTTGAGGATTTTCTTTCATTCATAGAGTGTACAGTGCGCGAACACATCAGGACTTTGCGGCCTCGGCCAGTCATCCATGGAGTTCCATCTCACCGTACCGGATGATTTGAGGATGCGTGCGGTATGTTCAATCTTACCCTAAATCGGTTGGCATGGCCTACTTTCCTGAACATATACTATATATTGTTGTATTTCGATAAAATGTGCCACATGCAGCATATACGTCAAAGGGGATTTTTTTTTCCTCTTCTTTCTATATTAGGCAAATTAATGATGTATTGTTCTTTCGATTACTCTCATATTTCCATAACAACATGGTTACCCTATCTGTTTAATTATAGATTTTTGTCATTTGATTTCAACAGCTCTACATTTCTTTCAATTTCGCCCATATTTGCATGTTACCATATTCTTTAACAATCCTACCATTTTCTGCAGCGCGTCCTTTGCTATGCAACAGAAACTGTAGTACACAATCTTGCCTTTTACATAAATCAAGACTGCAGGGATGTCATACTGAACACAAACCATGGATTTACAATCGTTGCTTCTGTAAGACTTGATGAATGTGGTCACTCCTATTTTGCCATGGGCCTTTGGACAGAAATTTCTAAGTTTTATATACTGAAAGCTGGCACTAAAATTGCACAACACATAAAAGAGACTAGTCATGAGATATATGCTAACTTCCCCGACGATATCATCCGTCCAGACTTTGTTTCAAGTAAGTGTTCTTTTCAAGTATCTGCATGTTGACTTACCCAGCAATATCAAAGGAATTGTGTAGTATTTAAGCAACCAATTGTTATTCCATTTTCTTACTCTATTCCTACCTACTAACTTCTAGTTACCAATACACTTTTCTATTGCCCTGTTTTAACTAAATTTTCCCTGTACTCCCACTTCTATCAGAAAGTGCCGCTGACGAGGATACTCCAGAGGTGGAGAACGGGGCTGCCAACAAGCGGAGGCGGGTCGAGCAAGAACCGCAAGCGACTCCAGCAGGCCTAGACTTCATCAGCAGCCTCCCCGATGATATGTTGATAGTCATCATCTCCCTCCTCCCAATCAAATATGGGGCGCGGACAACAGTCCTTTCCTGGCGGTGGCGCCCCCTATGGCACTCCACCCCTCTCGACCTCATCGACACCCACGAGCTCTGCCATGGCTATCGCAAAAACTTGGATGCGTTCTCCCAGATCCTCGGTAGTCACCATGGCCCAACCAGAGGCCTTAGCATGGGCAAGTTCCGTTCCAATGGCAAGGACCGAGCCAAGTTTGACGAGTGGTTCCGATCCCTCGCCCTAGATCAGCTCGAGGAGCTCACTTTTGATGATGGGCATATGCGCTCGCTGCCAACGTCTGTGCTCTGCCTCGCGCCCATGCTGCGCGTCGCCAAGTTCATGAACTACCATTCACCCCCCTTAATGACGCGCCCGCTCTTATTCTACCACGACTGAAGCACATCGAATTCGTCGCCGTCTGCCTCCCAAACGGTGACATGGAGCGCCTACTCCGTGGCTGTATTGCACTCGAGTACCTCCGTCTTCAGGCGATCAATGGGTTTAGTAGTTTCCCCATCACCTCCATGACTCTCCGGACTATTCATGTGTGTTGTTGGTGCTGCAAGAAGACATCATAAAATGTGTACCATGATATGGTCATTGAGGAAACACCTTCACTTGAATACTCCAACAAGAATCAATGTCATTTTTGCACCGAAATTAACAATGGTGGGCTCTTCTGACAAATACTCCAAACTTGTTATTGGATCCACACCCGTTCAGGTACAACAGCCGCCTTCTACCTCTCCTTCTACAAATTAACGTTATTTCTAATTTTGAAGATGTATGTTCGTCTACCATCCAGAAAATGATTCCGACAAGCTTGACCTCGAAACTGCGCACAGTGAAGGTCTTGGCACTAGAATCTATCGGACCCAACCTGGACCAAGTTGTCAGTTTGCTGAGATGCTTTCCATGCCTGGAGAAGCTATATATCGAGGTGATGTTCCTTTCCTGTTAAATGTTAACCATGAGGATTTCAGTACATACATGTCCCCCCCCCCCCATATTGGTTGCTTGATCCATATGGTTACAATCCATAAGCATTTCTCCTTTGGATTCATCTATACTAGTTTTCTTATGGAACTTTTCATCCACTCCAACCTCTTGTGAAGAAGTCTACATTTTTCTAGATTGTAATCAAATGTCCATGTTAATCATGTCAGATCGAAGATGGCACGTTAGTGCATTTTACAAATCCTGCAAACCAAATAGGCATTTAGTAGTGTTCAAAACTTCATATAGGCGCTAACACGTTTTCTTCTTTTGTAAATAAGATTAGGCCCGGTGGTGGATAATGTGAGACAATATAACAATCACATCGAATGCCTAGATCTGCATCTCTCAGAAATTACTTTGAACTCCTATCGAGGGACCTTACCGGAGATTATATTCGCCAGGTTCTTTGTTGTCAGAGCAAGTGTGCTGAAGGTAATGAGGTTTGCCCTACATTTATTTTGCAAAACTGAATGGTTTGTTGATCAGCGCCAGCGGCTGCGGCAAAATGAAATAGGCTCCGAAAAAGCTGAATTTCATTTTGGAACGTCAGATGACAGAGTAATCGGAAGTCATCGTGTCAACCCCATACATGATTTCTCAGTGGCAGACCCCTTTGCAAAAATTATGAGATTTCGAAACCAGCCTTACAAGTGTTAATATTAGTTTGAACCTCTTTTATATCCATGTTCAGCGGATCAGCGCGGGCGTTTGCAGTTGATGAGCTGAATTTCATTTCTAATATCAGATTGAACTTTGTAATCTTCAAATTTCAGCCATATAACTCTGAAATTTGAACCTTATAATATTTCGAGCTTTTGTGGTACAATCGTTGAAATGGCATCGTATGAGACTCGTATATTGGTAGCACTATTTTGACCTTAATATGCAATGGACTTAGATTTTATTAACCATTCTCGAATGTGTTTCCCTTGTCGATCTCATAGCACACGATCTGTATAGCTAACTCGACTACGAACTTCGACATTATAGCACACAGTTGGCTTTTTCAACCATGTGCCCTGTAGAGTGCAGAATTAATTATCACATTTGAGTGTCCATCATCACCCTTCTGTGTAAATTTGACCTTATCACCCACGGGTAAACTTACGACCGAAGTCATTCCACACACTTCGTTTTTACAAAGCTTTTTGCCAATAAACGCCCACGATTTGTCCCTCTTCTAGCCGACGCGTGGCCAAACTAGCCGGGCGGGAAGCTTGCACAGTAAACTGCGCGGTTGCGCGGGAACAGACTCACCAATGATACATCTGGCGCCTCTTCGAGCCCATGTGTGGTCAAACGAAACGCGTGTGGTGTTCTCAAGCATGCACTGGAATCCTCCGCTATGAACGCGGTGACAAGACGTGACGATTACAGGCCGGTCGGCCCCCATTTATTACTGCGTCCATCTAACCCTTGTGTCTCTTCATCCTTTCGATCGCGTCCCACTATTGCAAGAAGCACACCCACCACGACTCATTCTTAGAGGGTATCCTGCGCGGCTCTAATGGCGCTCCGAGCAGCTGCCGACGACGAGAAGCAGTTCACCATGCATGCCGTGGTGGACACCCACAGAATGTTTACGGAGCTCTCGGTGGTGTACACCAACAACCCAGTCTGGGTGGAGCACTCCATCCACATCATGGAGCTGTTGCTTGCTGAGGAGAAGTACAAGGTGGTCGGGTTCGACCTCGAGTACACCCGCGCTCGTGCCGGGTCTCGTCCCAAAGTCACCGTCGCCTGGCCACAACGCCTTGCGAGCGTTTTGCCAGGTTTGTCAACAGATCCCACTACATGTTCGCTACGGTGGACATCACCAACGATGTAAAGGTGCTCAAGAATTCGATCATCGCTTGCCAGAATCTTGTCGACATCCAGGGCCAATACAAGATCTGGGGCAACAACGAGCATGAGAAGGACTCACTGGTTCACCTCGCCGAGGCCATCATCGATCCCTACTACAGAGACATGAAGGATTTCTGCAGCAAGGACAAGCGTGCCTGGCACTCGGCCTGGATGGAGAAACTCGACAAAACTCACGTCGTGTACGCGGCCAAGGAGGCGTACACGAGCTACGAGATGTACAGGCGGATCGTTGACATGAGGAAGTGACTCCTTCCCCAAAACGGCCAGTTATCCAGCCGGAAGCAGATCAATGGCAAGCGTCGTCGTAACAAGAAGTAGATTATTAGATCCTCGTTTCTCCTAGTTTAGTATGAATGTAATTGCTTACTTTGGTGTGTGGAAATGTTATGTGTGTAGTCACTTGTGTAATTGTATGCTTAATTTGGTTATGCAATGCTGTCTTTTTAAGTATATATGTTGATGCTTTATAGACAGAGCGTAGATGTTGTGCGGACAGAGCAAATCACATCGCACACGGACTAAACAATGAAACCCGTCGGTGAGGTTTTCATCAATCACTCACAATTGTATACCAGCAATCGTTTGCTCATAACACACACACAACTTGTTAACAGGAATCGTCTGTATTGTTATCGGTCTTCTCACACATTTCCGATTGCAGACCTGTTTGCCACGTATCACACATATCTTGTTAAGTTAAACCATTTTTATTCTCTTGGCTCAACACAAACAATTCATTCGAGTGAACTATATGCCGTATATCGCACACATATTCCTCGGGCTAGCCGTTTCTTTTGTGTTGCCTAATCACAAACAATTCATCCGAGTGAACTGTATGCCGTATATCGCACATACCTTCATCTGACTGCCCGTTTCTGTTGTTCCGCCTCATCACAAACAGTTTATCGGGGACAACTGTATGCCGTATATCGTACACACCTTGATCTGGCTGCCCGTTTCTATTGTTCATTCTCATCGCAAACAGTTCATATGGATCAACCGTATGCCCCGCATCGCACACGTATCTAAAATCTGAATCGTGTTTGATGTATCCATCATCGCAAACTTTTTGCATCTTTTTTGACGGTTTTTTTACATCACCATTTGCGATTAATGCATCGCACACAGTTTCGTCGAAGGGTCTCTAATTGTAGTGTCGCGTTAGCAGCATCCTGCAGTAGTGTTTGATCGACCAAAGACTTAATGAAGGATATGATGAATGTGTTGAAGATATAGTGAGATAGGTAGACGGAGTGTTTAGTATCAAGAAAGACAAGAGATACCAGTGTAACATCCGAGAGCAGGAGGTCGTACGAAGGGAGGAGGAGGTCGAACCATCACGACGTTCGATTTTGCTTTAATACTAGAGATTAGCGCTAAAAAAACAAAAAAAATGACCAAAATTTATCTTTTTAAGCAGTATAGTCATATCGAATATACGAGACCATCACTGCTACAAATCTGAATACAATAGACCCCTCATCACTGACCAGTCATTGACCATGCGTCAGAGATTAGCCTTAACACCGCCCGACCATGCCTAATGCGTCAGTGATATGTACTCTCATGTCCGGCTATATCAGTCTAGATTTAGCCGATCAGTGATAGCTTGCCCCGATGGTCGAAAGGACCAAAGGTAACAAGTGATCGGGAATGCCAACATGGAAGTTGTCATGGAGGTTTGTGATCAAGAAATATGCCTCACTGCTAGATCCCATTACTGTTCTTCTTTTTCGCAAAAGATAAGCTGGGGGGTTATTAAATGTGATACTTCTTTGCAAAATTATTCCAGCACATCCGGACGAGCAGAACTATTCTCTTGCAAGACTCGGGCATGAACTTGTTGCCATGTTGAACTGCGAGAACAGTAATCAGAAAGCCCTCCTATAATGCCATTGGCTATCATTCTATTCCCATAAAGAGATCTTGTTTGGATGAATTAACTACTTTTTAGAGATCTTGTGTAATATTATTTAGTTGAATGCTTGGAGCTGTTGATTTCAACCTCATACTCTGCACATTGTTTCTCAAGATAAGCTACTGTTCTGAGTTGACGTTAGGAACTTTGGTATACATTCCATCTCGTGAACCATTTCAAATTAGCAGTACTGAAAGAGTTGCGACGTCAAAATTTTGAAGATATGATGATGTTCATCCTAGTTTTGCCCTACTAAACCGGTCTTGGAGTAAATGGACACTTTTTAAGCCAATGCACGCAAGATATGCATTGTACAATAGCAGTGTAGTAACATATACTCCCTCCGTTTCTAAATATAAGTCTATTTTGAGATTTCAATACAAACTACATACATATATATACATATATTTTAGAGTTTAGATTCACTCATTTTGCTCCATATGTAGACCCATATTGGGATCTCTAAAAAGACTTATATTTAGGAACGGAGGGAGTATAATATTACACGATGGGTGAGGAGTCCATAATCCTGAAGAACAAATCCTGAAAACCACCAAAATGGCCAAAGTCCGGAAACATTAACGTGACTGAAAAGTAACAACCAGTGAGCTAAATCTTAAAAAAAACGAATTACTGATTATAACAGTATCAGCAGAGTGTTATTTCCTCTATAAACAAATATAGGATGTTTTAGATCACTAAAGTAGTGACCTAAAACGTCTTATATTTGTTTACAGGGGGAGTGCATTACAGAGAGGTTTATGTTTTAAGGTCTGTAAACATTTCTGAATTAACAGGATGAGAAAGTGAGCTAGACTGTAAAAGAATGAGCAGATTTTGGTTATTTTTATCTCTGCTACAGACTCAAAGAGACAGACTAATGGAAATTAAGATTGTAACAGAATGAGCAGAAATTCAGAATGTTTACAGGCAGGCAACGAAAAGACCAGAAAAATAAAATCAGATTATAACAGAAGGCTTAGAAAAAATGAGGACAATCTTCACATCACATAGTGCGATGACACGGTGCCCAATTAGTCGTCTACCAATTAAGCAGAAAGTTTATGCTCTTAGGGGGTAGTGAGTTTCTCAAGACAATGTGTGGTTTCAATCTGACCTGTGGCGTTCCCGTTCTACTCCTCGGTGATGCTGAATTGCAGATGATGAGCTGACATTGTCTCCGAACCACCCGGCGAAACAACTTCGTACTCCAACTATAAGTAAACGAAGCTGTGATCCTGACGAGGTCGAGAGTTGGAGGCTCTCTCGCCCAACTACAATAGAAGCAGTGTAGTGATGAAACGCTCTATGGCAACTTCTTGGGCCGTCACTTTTCCAGCTGACAGAATCTCTTCAGGCGTGAATTCAGCAAACCTGGTCACTCTGTTTTTTCTTGGATAAAAGAGGCCTGACTTGAACTCCTGACTTGAAGCAACCTTGTCCTTCAGCCGGTAGTTATTTATAACACGTGCAACTTCTGAGCAACTAGAAATTGTATTATAAACAGATTTAAAAATATTCATGTCTCTGGAATAAAATACTCATCGCGTATTTGAAAAATATTTATCTATACAGGACAAACTATTTTAACAAGTTAAAAATGTTTGCATAATTTTGAAAAGTTCATATATTTCTTTTAAAAAATCATGTATATGAGATAAAAAAATCACCACATATTTTAAAACGTTCATGTATACAAAATATTATATTAATATGTTAATTTTTCGTAATTTTGGATGAATTAAAATAAAAAGGATAACAAAATAAATTGAAAACTGAAGAGAGAAAATAAAAATAAATAAATAAAAGAGTTTTCACAAAAAAAGGGAAAATCGATTGAAAACCAGAAGAAACAAAGAAGACCAAGAAGGAGGGAAACGTTTAGCATTTGGGCCTAAAAGTGGGCCTCCTTTCTTAGTTGGGCTCAACCTCTGTTCAAACTAGAGGAAACCCCGCGCGTTGCAGCGGGACTTTGTAGAAATTAACTATAGTGCACATGGAAAATCTTATGCAAAAGCAATCTCTAAAGGATAATAATTGTAGAAAAATATTTAGGTTTAGGATCACAAACATTAGGCTCGTGCATGTCTTATTATTTATTTCCTGCTCTACTAACCAGTGACCACATACATAGTTCACTAAACAGTCAAAGTGACGCTTCATGGGTGTAGCCATGCAATATTAAATTTATTAATCCTGTCACAATATCTAAATGCACATAAAAGTGTTCACACATATTTTGGCATTAAACCAATGGTGTCACCAAAAATGAAGATTGCAGTTTTGAAGAAAAACATCAAATATATAATCCGGATTACAAAGATGTAGGTGCACAAATGACTAAATGTGCTCCACTGTAGAAACGTTTGGCAAACAACAGCGAACGGCTGAAAAATAAATCAATCCAGTATGAGTCATACAAAAAGGGTTAATGTATAGCTCATTGCAAAAAAAAAAGGTATAGTTACCAATCTAGAACTGCAGTACCTGGAATAAGAAAATCGATATGTTTTCCATTGCATAAAAATACGTGAGGAGATAAGAAAAAAGGTAAGAAAACATGACCCTCTTTCAGTAAATCATAAAATCAGTACAGATACTATTGAGCAATAAATACCCAGGACAGGCAGGGGCACTCACGCCCGGTGTCACCCACCCATGCGTATGGGTCGACCCGTGCCAGCGTCCGCACCATGGAGGCCGTAGGGTGCGCTGCAGAATCCCTTGGCGACCACGCACTGGTCCGTGAGCACCACCATGAGGGGCACCTTTCTTGGAAGCACACCAGCCGCGAACTGGATGATCTAGACCAAGGTCGGTGACTTGCCGTGCGAGTGGGTGCTCGTCGGAGACCTGACCGGCCAGGGACGCGGGTCGCCGCATTCAAGGCCGCGGCGCTGCCACCGCTCACCATGGCGGTCGACTGCAGATGTGAACAAATCGGTGACGCAAACAATTAAGTATAATCACAGTAGGTAGCGGTGTGCAGGTCGAGAGAGAGAGAGAGAGAGAGAGAGAGAGAGAGAGAGAGAGAGAGAGAGAGAGAGAGAGAGAAAGAGATAGGGAAGATGAGAATAATCGGTGGGATATATTTGTCCAGGAAGATTAATGGACCTAGTGATCCGACTCTTAGGGGCTGTTTGGATTGTGACTATGTTTGCGTTATGTTGCCACATTATTTTTGCCACACTTGTGTAACTTGAGTTGCTCAAATTGTTAGCCACACTTTGGCTTGCCTAAGGGAATTTTGCCACACTTTATGTGTCTATGACATGTGGGATTCTCTACTCATAAAAAAATTCTTGCCTTAGGTATGGCTAGAACCAAACACCCACCTAACTTGGTCAAATTTGCCTAAAGTGAGGTGTGGCAAAGTGTGGCAATATGTGGCTGGAAACCAAACAGCCCCTTAATTTCATCGTAATCAAGCAGTTTCCTCATTCACCTCCCGTGTTAATAGCTAGGTAGATGTATTTCGATCCTATATTCCCGGAGCCACCACATGCAGTATTAATTGCCGTTTATGGGGCATGGCTAGCGATGGGAGTTTAGCGATATATATTTATTTATTTTTATTTTTTGCTTATTATCTGTTGTGTTCGGGAGACTGTCGAAGTTTATGCTCGCAATATTTAAGCTGGATAGGCTGTATGTCTCGTGGCTGGATGGATGGAGCACCGCTGACGTGGCTGGTTGATGACGTGGACAGACTGCATGTGAAGATAAATCTAGTAGTGGGGATGAACTTCTTAAGTATATAGGATTGTGGGTTTGGCTTTACTTTGTACTTCATCTGTTTTTTTAGTCTGCATATATGGTATGAAAATTAATTTCATGTTGCATCTATTAATATTAATTTCATATTGTGAATGTTGATTTTTCCTATAAAGTTAGTCAAACTTGACAAAGCTTGAATTTGACCAAATTTTATATGCAGACTAAAAAGAAATGGAGGAAGTATCTGTTTCCCTCCTCAGGTTGTTTGTTGTTATTCCTTCTATGCCTGAAGCTAAAGCTGAAACTGGCTCTTCTAGTTTTTGGGATGGTGATCCTCCCACTTTTATTTACAAGAAATTTTGAATGACATAACGTTATTCCCAGTGCAGTAAAGTGCATCCTGGTTTTCCTGTCAAAAAAAGAAGAAGCTGAAACGGGCTCAACATAATAGTTGTATTTTTTGGAAGAAAAATTGCTCTAGGTATCTGGCAAAAGCTACTCGCTGTGCAATTCGGATGTTATGGTGGAAAAACAGCTGAATGTAACCTGCAATTCGGTTTCTGATGCTGAACTATTTCATTCATGCATGCATTGAGCTGACACAACGTCTGGAGAAACAATCGCCGAAAGTGCACTTGAAAACTTGTTGCGGCTGCGTCGCTTCACTTGAAAATATCTCACACATCGATCTCGGTTTAGGGTTGGCCGACACCCTGAAGCAGGATCCATTGGACATGAGAAGGTGCGTGCATAGGCACAATAGTTTAATTATTACATGCATGCCCTACCCAAATGAACTCCGGGTCCGGGGTCCTCTCATTCGACCTACCCAATTGACACTACATAATTATTATGTGATTCCTTCAGATCGAAGGACCCAATTGATTAAGTTGACCATGTATGCATGCATAGTACGTATGAGATCACTTATTGCACGTGAGCAACCAACCTTTTCTTTTTCTTTGTCGTCACCATCGATCTACTAGCTAGCTATAGAGACATGTCCAATTCATGCACCACTCGTCTTCAATTTCATTTCACGGCCGGGTTGGATGGATGGCGGCCGGGTAGGTCGATCGATCAGCTCAGATCGAATCGAAGAAGCATTTATCCATATTTGTTCATCGTGAAGATCACACTAGCTACAGTGTGTGATGGAGATGTCGATCGCATGCGGTCGTAGATATTGTAGCTAGGTTGGAAATTAATTTTCCTGTCCAAGATCAAAAATATCAAGATGGATGGGCACGCGTGCTTAGAGAGGGCCACACTTGTTAACCATGTACTCCCTCCGTTCCTAAATATAAGTCGTTATAAAGATTTCACTATGGACCACATACGGATGTATATAGATGCATTTTAGTGTAGATTCATTTATTTTGCTCCATATGTGGTCCATAGTGGAATCTCTACAAAGACTTATACTTCCTCCGTTCCCAAATATATGTCTTTCTAGACATTTCAAATGGACTACAACATACGGATGTATGTAGACATATTTTAGAGTGTAGATTCACTCATCTTGTTTCGTATGTAGTCACTTGTTGAAATCTTTAGAAAGACAAATATTTGAAAACGGAGGGAGTATTTAGGAACGGATGGAGTAGATATTTTAGCTTGGGCGATTAATCCCTCTGTCCAAGATGGATGTGCACCCATGCTTAGAGGGCCACACTGGTTAACTACTGTGTGGTCAGACAATGCAGGCCCTCCTGCTAATAAAAGGTCGAATGAGATGCCGACTGGAAAATAAAATGATCTATCAGAAAGCAATATTACAATATGGTGATCGCTTATGGGACCAGGTGTAAGTATAGCTAGATTTAAGGCGACAATTGACCGATCTAGTTCTATCATGTACCGGTGATAGAATAGGCACGTGCTCGAATTATACAAAGCCCATGGGTTCATTCGGAAAGTATGATAAGGCGAATCATGTAATAGTTACATCCTTCGTTCACCAAGTATGAAAAAGATGATCCATAAATGACAATAATTACTTTTTGACAAAGTATATACATGATTAAGATGTAAATTAAGTAATTGTTCATATTTTAGCTTAACAATGAATTTAATGTCCAAGAAAAATCATCGGAATGGTCACTTATCCTATGAGAGTGGACGGGGATTTGTGGCCGCATGTCTCAGGGCACCGTGTCCATCGCGTGTGTTTTTATTTTTGGCTTCCGATTCAAACTTTTATATCTTTTGAATACAAAGTCCAAATTAAGTTATGTTTGCATATTCCTGTTTCTCGTGATGAGGGCTTCCAAATAAGATCCATTTCGACTATGTTTTTGACGAATTTTGAAATAAATGTTTTAACTCTTCAAACTTGGTACAAGTGACCGATAAAATCACGATTTTGTGCCCACGACCAACAAAATTAATGTCTTAAAAGTGTATCTATGAAACATGGTAAGAGTGAGCGAGAAAATCACAAGTTTCAGTTGAAAATCCGTAAGTATCAACGGTTGAAACTTAAAACTTACCATGTCCTTGTGCGACATCCAACTATTTTGCGATTCGCGAGCAATCGAGCGGCCGGGCAGGGCTTGGTAGGTGCGTGCCCTTATGAATTTCTGCAACGAGAGTGGTTTTTCTATAGCAAGGTGCACAGCACCCCTTATTCTTACCCTCCAACATTGCTTTGAGATGTATGCTAGCAAAGCAACTTCATACATGATTTTTTTTTCCTTTTTTCTATCAAATAAAATGAACTTCAAACTTTGAAGGCCAACATAACTTTTATAACTATAATGTGTGAAACAACTTTTAGAATTTCTTTGATCTAGCTGTCAACCAGACAGTTCATGTCCCAATAGGAGTAATACAAAGGAAAGACAAAGCTACGTACTGTAACCCTAGGCGGCTAGGGTAAACTCTTCCCTTCAGGTTTTACCAGCGAGCCCATGGATCCGCCTCCCCTCTGCTTGCCGCTCCGGCGGCTGATACCGGGGAGGGGAATCCTGGTGCCTCTGCTCTGGTTAGTAGTTTAGGTTAGGATTTTTTAGTGTTCGCAGGTACGACGCTCGGGCGGATGGCAGTGCTTCTTCTTTGAGTTTGTCTTTCTAGCTCTGATCCTTCTCGAGTTCGTCTATCTGGACATAGTCGACGGAGCTCCGGCGTAGATTCTTGCCATCTCCTTGGGGCGATGAGATTGGAGTTTCTCGGAGGTTCATAAGGGCACGCATTGCGGTAAATGTACTGAAGTGACGGTAAATAAAAGAGATACCCGGAGCACAGAGATATTTGACCTGGCGGGTGGCGGCTTGTGTGGATCTATACGAAGAATGTTAGGCCTGCGTCCTCACAAGATCCGGCCACCCGGATCCAATGGTTGCCCGCCCAACCGCCATGTCGATCGCCGGGGCAGCAGGCTATTTGGACCTCACCGGCCTGGATCATTCCAGAACTGTGTAGCCACTTGGGTCGTACTACTAGTCTACTACTACTACAGTGAAGCCGGCGGCACCACTGCAGCATCTGCATGTCTTGCTACCGACACACTCGCATGCATACCACGTCGTCTAGCAAACACAGCACAGCACAGGTCCTCATTTTCCTCCCTCTCTCGCCGGAATTATCATCGGCAGGCTATATACCTGCGACGGCGACCGGACCAGAAATTTTGCCTGCGTACGGACGGATGTGGCGTGACGCGCTGGTGATGGATGCACTCAGCTGTGAAGCCGGCTAGGCTGTGAGGTGTGACGTGCGAGCATGTCTGTGAGTGTGAGTACGACGCCACGGCGTACAGTACGCACGACCCGCGACCTTCCTCCTATCCTAGCTTATAACCAACTAACTAATTAAACACGATTATAATATCACTAGTAGCGCCGAATTATTTGATCAGTTGGTGGAGTGACATGATCCGGGCGGTTCCTGCATGTTTTGTCTTTTGCACTTGAAAAACTTGTGCATCAAATTAACCATCTGTTAAGCAAACTTTAGAGCATCCTCAAACATCTGGGCGGGCCGTCCGGTCGCTGACCGGTCATGAGATTTCGACTCAGATGAGCGCCTCAAACGCCCGGGCTGACCGGCACCCCTCATATCCGGCCCAAATATGGGGCGGATATGGGTGCCCAGGCACGTCCGCCACATCGGCCTGGCCCGCGCTGATCCGCAACGACCCCACATATATTCGTCTCCATCCGCTCGCCGGACCAAACCATAGCCACTTCGCACTTCACTCCCCTTCACTCCCTCCGCCACCCAAGCTCATCTCCGGCGATTTTCAGCCGTCTCCGGCATGGCGGGCACCGGATCTGACTCCGACCAGTCCAGATCCGTCGGCAGGGGTGTCATCCTGTGCGGGTTGGAGGAGGCAATGGCGGTCCGCATTGCACTTTGCCGCTCCTGGAAGGACAGCGCCCAGCCGATAGAAGGATCTGTCCGGCGCGACTCCATAGTGTCGGCTCAACGGGCGCTCGGGTCCTTTGGGGCTGGATCATTGCGGTCCCGGCAACCGGAAAATCCCTCCTTCCCCATCACCGGTCGGGCAGCTTTGAGTCCCACTGTGAACGGGCGGCCCGCCGTGTGGGGAGGAGAGTATAAGGGCCGCCGAGGCCTGTATCACGGCGGAAATGGCGATGGCGGAGGCGGCTGATGCGGCGGCGCGGGCTGCCATAGAGGAGGAAGCCATCAACGCCCGCATTGTGAAGAAACGGCAGCGGAGGAACACGCCCGCCCTCGCCCGAGAGCAGAATCGGGCAGTCCGTGCCATGGCCGGACTTCCACCGAAGGAGGAGGAGGACAGCGACGGCGAGGACAGCTCCGACGACGAGCTGATCCGGCTCGATCCCTACTGCGTCTTCAACCGGTACTTCCGCGAGAAGGACATCAAGGGCGCCGGGAAGGGCAAGGGCAGCTGTGGATGATCTCCACCATAACCAAACATGCCAAATTTTGGTAGTCCGACGGCATGTTAGTAATGATGGAGTAGCCGAATGATGTGTGTAATGCATCAACGTAGCTGCATGAGTTTGTATGGATTTAAGATATGATAATTGAGGTGTCGGTTGTGATAAGGCAAATTGTAGACTTGACCGGTCAGTCCCTATGGACACGCCCGAACGTGTCCACGGGTATTTGAGGATCCGGATTTGCAAAGTTTAGCTGTAGATGCTCTTACATCGACCAGATAAACTGGTGTGAAAACGAACAACAAATATCTCTACTGTCTTATAATCAAAAACTGAAGTCAGTGATGATGATGGTGAGTTCACTCCCCCGCTCCACCCCGATTTCCCTCACCCATCTATCGCCCCTCCATGATTGGGCTTAGCCTAGTTAACCTTCACTCATTGGTCCGAAAAAGCTACGGTAAACTAAGCAGGGTTGATCAGACATCGTCACAGCACTAATGAATGGGCACCCGATCGATCATTGTGGTACTACGAGTGGTACTGATGCTAATTAATCTGCTTCACTGTGTGTTAACACAGACACAGGGCGCGCGTGACATCGCTTTCGGAACGGGCTGCTTGCTATACTTAGGGCCCGTTCGGCAATCCACAGCCACATACTCTGATCGATACCCAGCCGTGCGACGCTAGCCTCTCGTCGGCGCCGGTCCACCTTGTCTCCTGTGGCTTAGGGCCATAGAGACGTGGAGGCCGGGCATTTTTTATGAGAGGACTTCGTTTTTAGATTTTTTTTTTTTTTTGAGTTTTCTTATGGTTTGTGTCTTGTTCATGGACATGAGACGGCGGCGGCTCTCTGAAGATGAAATAAATTTTTTCCCGCCAAGCCTCCGTCTCGGTGGTACTTCTAGATTTGTTTCCGGCTGATCTCGTGAGATTTGGTCGGCGTTTGATGGATCCACGTGGATCCAGTCTTTGTTCGTGTGTGTTCGTGTGTCTACAGGTTGGATCCTTCCGTTCTAAACTTCTCTTCAATGTCGACGGTTGCTGTTCTGGCGCGCTGGTCCTTTAGGGCCTTAGCCCGATGACTTCTCGACTCACTACTACACCAAGTTTTTCCCGGCTCTAGTGAGGGAGGGGCGATGACGGCGGCGCGCCTTCAGCTCGCTTCAGTGCTTGTAGTCGTCGCTAGGTGGTCTACGGATCTAGATGTAATTTTTATTATTCTGGTATTCATTGTATTATCATGATTGATGACGAATAGATTGAACTTTTTTGAAAAAAAACAAATATCTCTACTGTCTTATAATTAAACTAAAGTTAGTGATGATGATGATGGTGAGTTCACTCCCCCGCTTCACCCCGATTTCCCTCGCCCATCTATCGGAGTAAATACATAAAACTACTACAATTCGGGTTAGGGTTCGAAAAAACTACTGGATATTTTCGCTGATAACTACCAACTCTAGGTTGGCTGTTTCAAAAATCCAAATTGTCGAGTACTTTAAAATTGATCATTATTATGACAGTTGAGGCCCATAGGTGAGAGAATCATTTGTTTGACCGTTACCCTACATGTGAGGCCCACATGGCAGTGTCTCTTCCTCATATTCTAATAAATAAATCTCTTGTAATTTTTTTAGACCCCCTCTTCTTTTATAAATTTACAAATATATGTCCTTATTTTTATGAAATAACCACTGTAAGTTCTCTAAAAAAGCAATCGGGTCCCTGTGAAAAAATGAAAAGGCAATGAGGCCCGTGTAAGTTAAAAAAAAGCAATCGGGGTCCATGTATGTTTCCAAAAAAGCAGTCGTGCCCGCCCCTGCCCCGAGGAACGACGCCGGCAGCTCGCCGACGACCAGGTCGCGGGTCAGGCGGAAGGAGGCGCCTCGGCCGCCGCGTTCCTCGGTGCGAAGGCGGAGCTTCTCCAGACGGGAGACGGGCTGGGTCCAGGCGAAGCTCCTTGCCGACCACTGCCACCGCTCCTGGCCATAGCGCGCGGCTCGCGGCAGCCCGTGCTCCTGGGCGTGGCGGCCCGAGCCCATGGTCATGGCACGCGGCTCGCGGTAGCCCTTGCTCCTGGGCGCGGCTCGCGGCGCTCCTGGACGCGGCAGCCCGTGCTCCTGGCCATGACACGCGACTGGCGACGGCTGCTCCTCCGTGCGGTGTTCCTTCCCGCGGTCGACCCTAGCTTGACACGCGGCCAGTGGTGGAGGTGGCAGCCGGCGGGTGGTGGAGGTGCTGAAGCTCAGGCCTTCGTAGGGAGGAGGATACAGACAACAAAGAGAAAGAAGGATAGAAGAAACATAATAGGAAGAACAGACATCTTACATGTCAGTCCCACAATAAGTTGACGGTTAAACAAAACGGTCAACAAATGGATTGTTTAGGAGCGGGCCCGGCCTATGATAAACCGGTTTAAAATGTTAGCAACACGCGATTTGGGTTTTTTGAAACAGCCGATCCTACGGTTGGTAGTTATCAGCAAAAAACAAAAAATTGATATTTTTGAAACCTTAACCCAAATTACAGTAGTTTTATGCTATGGATTTGTCTAGGGCACATGTCTAGGGCATATCTAGATGTGCCCTAATTATTGCACATCTAAGTGACTCAATCAAACTAAAAAGGAAAAGACAAAAGACAAAAGAAAATGCCTGCATGAATCTATGTGTAAAATTAATGACATTGGACTTAGATGTGCAATACTTAAGGCACATCTAGATGTGCTTATTGTTATGCTATTTACTCCACCCTTTACTCCATCTATCGTCCCTCCATGATTGGCATTAGCCAAGTTAATCTTCACTCATTGGTCCGAAAAAGCTACGGTAAACTAATAAGCAGGGTTGATCAGACATCGTCACAGCGCTAATGAATGGGCACCCGATCGATCATTGTGGTACTATGAGTAGTACTGATGCTAATTAATCTGCTTTATTATTGTGTGTTAACACAGATACAGGGCGCGCGTGACATCGCTTTCGGAGCGGGCTGCTTGCTATACTTAGCAGGGGAAAAAGAGGGAAGAATTAGCTATCTGCATCGTGACATCTTAATCCACTGTTGATCACCGTTATTACTCGGTTATATCCGATGTGCATCACATCGATCGCGTCCCGTCGTCGTCCGGACGGGCCGGGCGTCGATGTCAAAGCAGATCAGAGTAACCCTGAACATTGGATCGACCACTACGTAGTTTTCATGCAACACAGCTAGCAACAGATTAATTACTCCGTTGATTAGTCTTGTGGTAGCACTTAGGCTCGGTTCTTTTGACCGATTCTCTCATAATCTTGAGAATCGACCCTCCACCCAGCTTCTCCCAGAATCTTGAACTCATATTTTTTTTACAATCCTAACTAGTTAGGATGTGAACATCTAGGATTGTAAAAAAATTATGGGTACAAGATTCTGGGAGAAGCTGGGTGGAGGGTCGATTCTCAAGATTCTGGGAGAATCAGCCAGAAGAACTGGGCCTTACTACTCTTGGATGGATGCCCAAGTTTTATTTGAATTTGTGATTTTTTTTTTTCTGAAACATAGTATCGACGTAGATGCACAAGCACCTCTATAAACACACACCCTAGCCTTATGAATTTTTGAAAGACTGAGTCGGCAGATTGGTTCTTTGTAATGCTTTGATATTTGATGAATAGATTAGAAGTTTTTCGCGAAAAAAATTGACTGCCATAAGTTTTTCCTAACCTAACCACGCAACATCTAGCTCTCCTTCTCTCTCTTCCTACCTTTTTTCTCCATAATTTATGTGGGGTTTCCATCTATGTAGTAGATCAGAGAACTTTGTCGATTTTTCTTTAAACATAACACGACTTAGATTCAGAAAAGAGATATTCAAATCCATTATCATGTTTGGTTTGCAGCCCAAAAATGACTAGACAATCTTTTAGCAAGCAAATTTTTTATAATGCCAAAAATTGTCAAAAATTGACAACTTTCATAGAGACTGGAAAAGCAGTTTGCTAGGCAACCAATTGACTGCCAATGTTTTGGCTTAGCCCACACGTCGGCAAGCCAAATTTTGGCATCAAACCAAGCAGACTCTACATGTTTCTAAAAAGAATAGTTGGGGAACCAAGCTAGACTTCTCATCCACATTTTTGTTTGCACTGTAATCCTTTCTTCTTCATCGAGAAATACGCATAGCTTGCATATTTTATGTTTAAAGGGGAACGGGTAAGAAATCCAACATACATCACAAGAAAAGCCATGACAACATCCACCACTTTACAACTCACGCTGTTTTTTTTTTTAGCATCAACTGAGAATACAAGCTGTAGTATCTGTTCGGACGCACAGACACACACACCACACACACGCACACCACAACTCACACACCCCTCGACTATGTACCTAAACAAGACCTACAACCTATATCTCCAATTGTCTTGTGAGACTTCCGAAGTCCTGGACTCCGGGAACGACGGGCACGTCATCCTCACCTGTGGCTCGAAGACGTCGTGAGGTACCAGACGTCGTGAGGTACCTGCGAAAGTTATTAGTACTGTTCATAGTGAACAGTATCGCATACACTGTTCCTAATGAACAGTGCCGCGAGGTGAAACACCGGAATTCGTCCCCAACGGGAAACGAACTCGGGCGGGTGAAGTGCCCACCGGCAACTTCAACCACTGCGCCACGTGCAGTCCTTACAACTCACGCTGTTATTAGACTACCTCCCTCCTAGATAATGTCGCATAGAAAGCTCCAAGATACAAGCAAACCAAACCCAGATGACACCAGTCCACACACAGCCGTGCGACACATCTTAGGGTAGCGGCAGCTGATGGGGACGCCTGGTTATGTTTTTAATGAAAAGCCTGGCCAAACTTCTAAAAAGCACTTCTCTTTCTTTGCATCCTTCTCGGTCTGAGGGCTTGCCAATCAACCAGAAAAGAAGACTGAGGAAGTATAAGGTGTATCGATTTTCATGGAAATCGAATTTGTGTATGTTTCACTAAAATTATAGAATAAAATATCAACATCAACAATACAAAATAAATAAAATATGTAAATATTTTTCATGATGGATCTATTGATACAAATTTTGTATCGTAGATATTGGTATTTTTTTCTCTAAAAACTTGGTTAAACATGCACATGTTTGACTTCTGAAAAAACTAATGCATCTTATATTTTGAAACGGAGGGAGTAGGTCACTGGATCTGCTCCCCAGCGGTGAGTTAGTGGTGAATCAAACCACTAGCGTGTCGTCCCGCGAAGAGACCCAACCGATATGTCCCCATGCCCACGAAATCTCACACTAGACCGTTTGTGGTAGGACGCAACCAACAAGAAGATGATTGATCGTTTCGTCATGTTGGTCAAAGAAGGGGCAGCAGGTATGGTGAGGAACTCCATGCCAAGCCAACTGTCCAACATCTATTTCTCATAGCTAGCCAGATGAATGGTAGACAAGTGAGTGGTGCACTCGACCCCCAAGTCACCGCATCCATGGGACGTCCAATCTGCCTCCTAGAAAATTTGAGTATGTTTATCATGCTGAGTACTGACTGCCATGCTCCCAAGCTCACATGATCTCACCTGACGAGCATTGTTATGTTCTATCTTTTTCCCATTTTCGCTCCGATGTCTTGCGACCCTTCCATTGTCTCTTGCCTCGAATACATCTTGTTGGCACCATCGGCACTCGAGTCAAGATTGAGGTGGTCTGGTTCGACCCATTGGCCTGGTGGACCACACCTATGTTTTCTTACCACTAGGGTAATCGAAGGGCCTGTAGGGCAGTGGCGTAGCCAGACCAGTGTGCCATGGTGGTCCAATAGTAGAATTATTTATATAAATAATTTTTTTTTGAAAGAAATAATTTTTTACTACACTATAAACATGCTATGGAGAAATTTCAGGGTGGTCCACGGACCACCCTGTCCACCCCCTAGCTACGCCACTGCTGCAGGGACCAATCAGGACAAACCCATTTGACCCGGGTCGAACCATAACAAGTAGGGTTCGTAGCACACAATCACCACCGCCGCATGATAGTGCAAGATGCAGGCCCGTCATTGGTCGTCGCCGAAACAAACTCGGCGCAGTAGAGCATGCCAGTATGCCGCCCTCTACTAGTTTGTCCATAGACCGCATCTCCTCTCCGCATGGTCTTCAAATCTTCCCCACCGTTGGAGCAACGCAAGCCGTCGGTCACTGGAACAGGTTGGAGGCACTCGCAGCCGGGGAGCAGACCCACGACGTCCCCTTCCTTATTCTCCCTTGTCTCTCCTCTCCCCACCGACCTCCAAGTCGCCCCTGCCACCGGATGCATCCTTCATCAAGCTGGTGTTGGCACCTGCATAGGGACGACCCGGCGAACCTAAAGGTGGCCCGTTTCCATCCAACAGAAGTTGCGGGCAAAACTTTGAACCTATAACATTGTAGCTGGTTCGGTGGTCAAGGAACAAGGACAAACCGGAACGGAGCACTTGAATCTTTTTTTTTTGAACAATCACCGGGGGGGAGAGGGTCCCCACCTGAATATATTACTCAAAAGTCCCAAGAGGGCAGGTTACATCAGAGGTTACAGCGAGAGGAGAGGTAAAGGCGCCAAGACACGGCAGCCTCCCTACTGACGGGGTCCTTAAATCTAAAGGCCCAAAGAGTGAAGTCCGAAACAATATTCCGGAGAGTATCAAGTGTTGAGTGTAGCTCGTTGCGAAAAACACGAGCATTCCTGGAGTCCCAAAGCTTCCAGAGGATGACGAGAGCAACGGTGGGCCAAATGTTGATGTCGAGGCCGACCGGGGTTGGCCTGTCCCAGATGAGGTCGATGGAGATCGGAGTCTGAAGGCCCAAGATGGACCAAACCTGAATCGCGTGAGGGCAGAACAAGGCGATGTGCGAGGCATCCTCCCTAGTTAAGGTACAGATAGAGCAAGAGTCGTCGGAAGTGATGGACTTGCGGTGAAGATTCGCCATCGTGCTCAGCCTGTCGCGGCAGAGGAGCCAGCCGAAGATCTTAACCTTGATAGGAGCCTTGGAGCTCCAAATGTACCCGGCGTTGAGGTCGATCACGTGGTCGGGGGAGAGCAACAAGTAGGCGCACCTCGAGGAGAACGAGGAACCGTGGGTGAGGAACCTGTCGTCGGCCGCATCGCTGGGAGTGACATCCTGCAACAAAGACAAAACAGACACAAGCTCGCCAGAAGCAACAGAGGTTAGGCGGTTCCGCAGAGTAGCGTATAAACCATTAAGCATGACATGCGATATCAGGACCGAAGGGGCAGTAGAGTGAGAGAAAATATGAGGGTAGGTGTCGGCGAGAGGAGTAGGCAGAAGCCAGGCATCGAGCCAGGACACACAAACTTTCCTAAGAACAAGGACAAACCGGAACGGAGCACTTGAATCTTGACACACACAAACTTCCCTAAGAACAAGGACAAACTGGAACGGAGCACTTGAATCTTGACACACAAACTTCCCTAAGAACAAGGGCAAACCGGAACGGAGCACTTGAATCTTGACACACAAACTTCCCTAAGTGTGAGGAGTGACGATAGCCCCGTGTTCCCCGTTGTGTGCCAGTTAGCCTCGCACAATTACGGTCGGCGTCGACTTCTGTCAAATCACGCCCCACAAAAATCCCTTATGGCGACCGACGAAGTCCCCATCCAAGACCCATTATTTCTCGTCCTCCTCCTCCTTCGTCCTCTCGGGTGGACCCCATGACGGCCAACCGTTCGCTCTCTATGACCAAGAAGAGAACGTTCACAAACGAGAAGTTCCCCTTCACCTAACCTAACCAACCAATAAAAACGTCGCCGCGGCCTTCTCCCCGTTCGCAAATCCATCGCAATAACAAACAAGACTCCCAAAGAAATCTGTCCGAAGCCCCGATTGATGGCGGCATGTGGAGCGGCTCAGCCGGTAGGGGAAAGGAAAGGAGACGAAAATATCTGGACCAGGTGGCACGTAGGCGCGCGGCATGGCTCCCGCGCGGCCGCCATTGATGGCCGCACGCGCAGGGCAGGTGGCGGGCAGCAGCCATGACCACGGTGGATGGCGTTCACGTCAGCAGAGCTTCGCCTTCGCCACGAAGAAAAAGAGAGCAAGGCAAGGCGGGCGCCGGAGGCAAGCCGAACCTACCGCCTCCGCACGCGAATTCAATGCGCCGGTCACGGGTTGGTTGGCGCCATAAAGTCTCCCCCTTTCCCCTCTCCTCTTCTTTGCTTCCGTCCCTCCCTCTCTCTCTTCTTGCCTGACCGACTGCTTCGTCCTCATCAATCGGCTCTCCTCCTCGGATCCCTCGCCTCGCCCGATCCAGCTCCGCCGACCGACTGTTGTTCTGTCTGTCTTCTCTGCGTGTGCGTGGGTGATCCAAGGACCAAGGGGGTGAAGGAGGAGTGAGGAGTGAGGGGTGGATGGATCCGTCGGGCGCGTTCGCGCGGAGCTCCAGCAATGTGTCGCTGGCGTCGCTGGTGAGGAGCGGGAGCTCCGGCAGCAGCGGCAGCGGCCGCGGGAGGGGCGGCGCCGGCGGGAGCCGGAGGATGGTGCGCCGGGTGCTCCGCGGCGTCATCACCTTCATCTTCGCCATCGGTACGGACGCTCTCCCCCTCCCCTCCCCTGTTTCGCTTACACCGGCTCCAAGCCAGCCTTAATTTCTTCAGATATCTTCAAGTAGAGAGGAAATTTTCTTGTCAACTGCACCCTAGCTTCAAGCTTCAGTTCACTTCTAAGTGAAACAAAGGGGATATTTTGATGGTCTAGTCATGGGGGCTCCCGGTCATGTGTGTACGGAGAGCAGGATCCGAGCGCCGCTCTCCCAATCTTGGCTCAGAGTTTCTATTTCTTCTTCATTTCTCAATCTTTGCTCGCAATCTTTTTTAGGGAGTGACAGATTCTTGAGCTGCAAAACTAGAGTTTGGTTCACACTGCTGAAAAGCAAAGTTTTGCTTCCGGCGATTCATTCCGTCCCTGTGCCGTGCAGTGTGTTTTCCCTAAATTAAGCGCGTGATCTTTGTGCAATTTTGGCTGATCTGCAATCTTATTCTTATGCACAAACTCTGCTTTTGAGAAATTCTGTACATACTACAGACTCATGTTCTGAACATTTGACATATGTGTATCTGTGTTCTTGTGCAGCCGGGCTGTTCCTGGGAGCCGTCACTGGCGGGCTGATCGGCCTGGCCACGGAGAGCGGCCTGTTCCGGGGCACCGGAATCGGCGCCATCACCGGGGCGCTCGTGTCCATCGAGGTTGTCGACTCCTCCATCCGCCTCTGGCGCTCCCGCCGGTCCGGGATCTGGAGCATCTTGTACGTGGTAAGCACCAGATATGAGACGCTTGATCCAGTCCTTGGTTGGCAGCAAGTAGCTAGGAGCAGGAGAGCAACTTTGCAACTGACACGCTTGCTTGCCTGCACTTCCTTTGTTTGTTAATGCAGCGTGTTGCTTAGCTTACATGGACTAATTGTGTCTCTCAACTTTTAAAAAATGTGTCTGTTGAATGTTCATCCCATAATCAAACCATCTCTTTCTTCCTTCTTCTGAAATAATGTTAGATTATGATTTTAATTTCAAGTGAATTCGGGGGTGCGTTCTTGCTCATCTATCCTTGCCATCCTCATCATGATGCTGCACACAATTCGGCTGAGATTGCAACCTGAATAATGTTATAATGAACATATCTTCTGATGCTTACAACTTTGGTAAACTTGGCTGAAACATTCTGGTGTGATTGAGCCTAACGCAGATCTTTTAAATACTGGGCAATGCAGCTTAATGTGATCTACAGCCTCCTCACCGGCAGGCTTGTCCGCGAGAAGGTCGATCCAGCAGTGCAGCGGGTGGTCCGGAGCCAGGTTAGTTGATCATCCTGCAATTCTGCATCATACATCACATGCATGGTTTGGTCCAAAGCTGCTGTCTAAAATCAGTCACTACATGCTGTTGCATTTATCTGACAATATTATGCATGTTTCTCTGGCCATACAGATGAACGCAGTGGACTCAGCACAGTTCAGGGAGGCCCCTGACCTTTTCGAGATTGAGGGAACCAACGGCATGCCAAGGGCGTGCATCGACAAGCTGCCCGAGATCAGGATCACTGAGGAGTACAACCAGAATGCTGTCGGTGACCTCTCGGGATGCTCTGTTTGCCTGCAGGTCTGAAAACCACACACTGTCTCAGAAATCAGTATCCCCTAGAAGCTTGAACTCTCTGCTTAATTGGTCTACAACTACTTTGTCGCCGTATGATTGCATTAATCTACTATTATTAACATTCTAAATTATGCATGATTCTTCTATAATCTGTAGCTCATTCATTTTTTTTCCCTGCTCGTTTTCTTATACTGATATCATCTGAATCTCTATTGTTCTTTTGACTTGTCTATCCGCAAACATTCTGAATCTCTGCTCTCTCTTCTCTCTCTCTCTCTCTCTTTTTGCTAAATTCTGTTATGATCTGTATTTCTTTTGGTCCGTCTCTTTTATAGTCTGTAGAAGAGAGATTCTGCTCATTCTTTTGTAGTCTGTAGCTCTGTTTTTCTCTTTTCTCATTCTGATCATTAAGAAAGTTTTACAGACCTTAAAGCATAAACCTCTCTGCTCAATCCGTGATGTAAAAATTCTGCTCATACTGTTATAATCTGTAGCTCATTGTTCGTTTCATCCTTTTGATCTTTAGCTCATTGGTTGTTAGCTTCCAGTGATGCGAACATATCCTGAACTTTTTGGTCATTGTTGGTTGTTTTCAGGATTTCCAGATTGGGGAGAAGGTGCGGAGCTTGCCCGATTGCTTGCACGTGTTCCACGTGCCGTGCATCGACGGCTGGCTGATCAAGCACGGATCATGCCCACTCTGCAGGAGGAAGCTCTAGATCATCATCATCCATGACCGACGACAACCGATGAGGAACTTCTGAACTTCTGTCTGCTATTACGAAGGAGGTCTTGCTCTGCTTGCTGCTTTGCATGCTGTGTGCGCGCGCTATGCCTGTGTTGCTGTTGCTGCTGTTAGGAGGCTGACATATCTATAGAACGAACCCTAAATTTATAGAGCTCTTTTTTTTGCCTTCTTTTCTTTTTGCATTTTGATTTTTTATCTCTCTTCTTCCGGTGGATGTAATATAGTAGTATGTACTACCACCGGAAAAAAAAGCACTGGACCGGCTTGCGCTTCGTTGTTGTTCTCCGGACTGATGAACTCCTCAGATCATCATGTAATATCTCTATTATATATATCACACTGCTATTGTACAATATCTTGCATGCATGGGCTTCGCGAAATGTTGATCTACTCAAAGATCGACTTGTAGGGCAAAATTGACGAAGACTACATCATATCTTGAAATTTTGGAATCCCAGCTCTCTAGTGAGTAGTAACAATTTGAACTGGTTAGCGACGGTGCAACATACCAAAGTTCTTAACCTATACCAAAGTTCTTAAGCCCAACTCAGAATGGCTCATGTAATGAATTTGGATGAACATCATATCTTGAGAAGCTGAAGCTTTGCATCTCCAGCTTATGTAGTAAAAAATTCAGGTGATTCCTCGCAATGTATACCGAAGTTCCACCTGAGAACAGTATATGTAGTGCGGAGTATGAGGGGAAATCAACATCTTTACAAATAACAATGTACATGTATGTAAAGTCGTCGTATCAATTTATGAAAACTTGCCTTGTGGCTTGATCAGGTAGCGTCAACGTCCACGTGTGTATCTTGTTGAAGGTGTTACTTCGAAGACCTGCTTCATGGTGATAGTCATATGGTCTAACGTCATGTTTGACTAGCCAATATCGCTGAAATGAGCGGCGGTTCCTTCTTGAAGGCAGAGCGTTGCGTCATTTGTTTGCTAATATGTCATCGTAGGTTTGGTGGCATTCGAGGATAATGTGGCAAGGTATGTTCTATGCAGATGGCCTCTCTTTTTCTTTTTTTTCATTGTCCTCTTTGTAAGTCGATTTGTTTGGTGTTGTCAACAAGTAATTATATGGCTGTGCGCATCACCCGGTGCAGAGGTCGAGGGTCTCTTCCTCATCTAAAAAAATCAGTTTCGGAAATAAAATTGGGGGCAATAAGCTCCTTTTCTTAAAAATAAAATAGATCAGTTGTGGTAAAACTTGATGCAGAGGCACTCTGCTACAACGGCCCGTGTGGACTCTGGAAACTGACCTGGCACGATGCACCGTCGGAGGCACGGTAATGGCCGATCTCGACGTGGTTCGGGCGGGCCAGTCGATCATAGGGCACCGAATCCACCATGGTGACCGCCTGCCGTGCCTGCGCGTGCGGCCATCAATGGCTATGGCTGCCTCGCGGGAGCCATGCCGCTCGTCTACCTCTCCCTGTCTCGCAGATATTTTGCTTTCCCCTCCAGGGTAAGCTACTGCACATGCAGCCATCAATCGCGGGCTCCAGTAGGAAGATGAATTTATTCGGGGGTCTTTGTGTTTGATATTGCGAGCGACGACAAGATCACGGTGACGTTTACTGGTCAGTTATTAGTTAGTTGATGATGGGAAAAGCCTGAACTGTGAATGTTTGCTCGTTGGTCTTGGAAGAGCGAACGGTTAGCCATCGTGGATGGAGTCTATCCGGAGGACCAAGGGGGAGGAGGAAGAATGAGTCTTGGACGGTCGCCGGCCCACAAGGATTCTTTTATGAGGCGCATTTGACGGCGACCGTAATTGCCCGAGGCTCACTGGCACCGGACGGGAACGCATGGCCACCCTCGCTCCTCACATGTGGATGGAAGCTCGAGTGCCGATGGTACCAGTGGGATGTGGTCGAGGTAAGAGGCAATGGAGGGGTGGCGAGACATCGGTGCGGGAATGAGAAAATGACACAACATGATGGTGCTCGCCGGATGTGTTCATATGGGCGTGGGAGCGTACGTGGTGGTCTACTCGGCACAATTGGCATACACAACTTTTTTTGTTGAAGGCAAGAGGGACGCCCCACAGCTGCCATGACTTGGGGCTCTGAGTACCTTCCATCGGTTTCAGATGTAGATATAGCCTTCTTCCCTAGAGACTCTAGGATTTACCAAATTGATGACGCTTGGCAAAGAAAACTTTTGCAGGTATGTGTTATCTCAAATCGTTCCAGTTTCCTGGACCAATCACAGAGGTGATAGAAAAGACAATAATAAATAAATAGGCAAGGGCTTAAGGATTTACCTGCCGTTGTGTGCATGCGCTCCAAATACAAACCAGATAAATCAACATGGCGCTGGTAAATACCGTTACATATATCTTGTGCACGAACTATGTTGGAGATGTGTCCAAATAGCTCCACGATCAACTGGCGCTGAATCGAAATTCTATTGTCCAACCAAGACCCTACCCGACTCACGGGGTTACCACGATCATTAAGGATGAGCCTTGGATGGAGACTTCGACAATTGCCATAAGGATTCTTTTATGAGGCATGCTTTTGACGGGAGTCGATGACGATCGTAAGTGCCCGAGACAGACTGACACTAATTAACACCATTAAAAAAATACATGTTCCAACAAAATTCCATGAAAACTGTGAGTGTTTACAAGACATGTTTCTACAATCTGTCAAATATTGAAATCAACATTCCAAATACACATCGGGGAAAAAGGGATAAATTCAGCATGAATAGTATAACAAAAAGCCAAAATGGCACTATTGACATTTGAATTTATCTTTTTTGTTTCTTCATGTGTATTTCGAATTTTAACTTGATTGTTTTTGAAACACTGGCTAGCCAACTTTTAGCCACAAGCGAAACATGATCGTAGATTTGAATATCTCTTTTCTGAACCTAAATCTCAAAATTATGTTAAATTAGAAAAACATATGCCTCAGATCTACCTACATAGATGAATCCATTATGGAGAGAAAATAAAAGGAGAGCAAGATGTTGCGTGGTCAGCCTCCAAGGTGATGCAGATGCAATCCATCGAGAGCTGAGCATGAGATCAAATTGCTAACTTTACCGCTCAGTCTCACAAAGACGCGTACATGTTCTGAGAAAAAAAAAACACAACGCCGAATAAAACTTGACCAAGAGCTGTAAGTACTCCAATTTGCTAGCTGTGATGCATGAAAACTACGTGGTAGTCGATCCAATGACTTGTTCAGGGGTACTCTGATCTGCTATTGTTATATTTGTGTCAAATATATTATGTACGCAAGGGGTTACGTGGACTTGGAGTTGTAATTGGTGTGGTTAGGTACGACTTGTGTAGGAGTCGGACACTTGTATCCTAGGCCTCTTATATACGGAGGGGCACCACACGTTGTAACCCATGATGACAATTTGATAGCAACAGGTACGCGGGGGAGCCGACGGCTTGTGCCGGCGCCCGGGCGGCCGGTGTTGCGGTATCTTGGGGAGGAGCGCCCGTAGTCATGCCCCGGGGATGTAGCCATATCGGTGAACCTCGTTAACAAATATCGTGCCTCGGTGTGTCGTCTATGATCTTGCATTAGCGTTTTATTCTAACAAGTGGTATCATGAGCAAGGTTGCGAGAAGGCTATGCGGAAGATCATCCGGAGGTACGAGGATCATGCTCGACGGGTGCCAGGGAACGTCCGATTGGTGCAAGGTGGAGCATGGCGGCGATCGCTGATGCGGTCGGTGGTGTCGAACACTTCGGGCAGGAGGCCTGGACCGTTCGATGGGCTGCGGTCGGTAAGGATCGGCTAGACGTGGCGATCGGACCGGCGTAGTGGCTGTTGAAGACGTTGCGGAGGCGACGGATTCGGCTCGCGATCAGACCGGCGACCAGACGTGGGGGACGGCCGGATAGATCGGAGTGTGAGAGCATCGAGATGATGCGCTCGGTGTTGTACAAGGGCGACGGCGCGGCACTGCGGACGGATTGTGTCGGCGACGTGGATGGCCAGGGTACGGCACGGCTCGTGCAAGGATTATGCGCGAGGTGACGACTGTTATGGCAGGGTTGGCGTTGATGAGTACGTGCGACAGGGCTATACAGATCGTTGGCGAGAACCAAGAATCAGAGGCGGAGGCTGCCGTCGGAACTAGCGGCCGATATTTTCCGATGAACATGGAATCGAGAGAAGGAAAGTCAGGGTTGTTGGCGCTCGTACGCGAGACGGCCGGTGGAGCCTCAGAGGAGGCGTGTGGCAACCGGTCTCGGCAGCAGCGCGACGCGCAAGGCAAAGGAAGGTCAATGCAGCAGGTTTCATCGGATCGGGGTGCAGCGCACAAGGAAAAATAAAATCGTGCTGAGGCAGGAGTCCGGAGGATTAACATACAGCGGATCTTTTTTACACGAAGGTGATACTAGTACGTGCGTGCATGTTTTGGTCCAGGGGACAAGTCTGCTGGTTATGATTAGAAAAAGAAAAATAAGAGACGTGTGCATGCATAGGTCCGTGGGAGATTTGGTTTGGCAAAGGCCGGGCGAATCGTGACAGAGTTGAACTCGGTTCGTGTGTCACGGAAGGAAAAGGCAAGGCCGTGGGTTGATCCAGCAGTAATAAAACGCTGGCGACGGAGGCAGCGAAGGCACCAAACAGAAGGTTAGTCTGCAAGTTCAGGAAAAGGTGGAGCAGTTGGTTTCGGCGGAGAGCAAGTTCATCTGCGCGTCGGCAAGGCTTCACGGTGAATTCCTAAAGGGCGGACAGGACGGTGCAAGTCAGATTTCTTGGTAGATCGCGGACTGAGGTGTGGCTTCAGACGAGAAATACGGAATCAGTGATCTTTTTCGTGAGGAAGTCACAGAGGAAAACAAGGGTGGTAAGACCGGCGGCAACAGGTCGGTTAGATCCCAGCTCGGCATGGCGCCGGGGTTCATCAAGTTTGATGTGGAGAAATTCGATGGCACGGGTAACTTCGGTCTATGGCAGACAAGAGTCAAGGATATTCTGGCGCAGCAGGGAATCTTGAAGGGTTTGCAGGAGACGAAGCCGGCCAAGGTTGACAACGATGCATGGGAGGATATGCAAGTGCAGGCGGCCGCTACCATACGGCTTTGTCTTGCGGATCATGTCATGTATCATGTCATGGACGAAGATTCTCCTAAGGGAATTTGTGACAAGTTGGCAAATCGTTATATGTCCAAGTCAGCGACCAATAAGCTGTATTTGAAGCAAAAGTTCTATGGGCTGAAGATGCAGGAGGGGTCGGATCTTGTGGAGCATGTGAATGCCTTTAATCAGTTGGTCACGGATCTAGCGCGTCTGGATGTGAAGATTGATGATGAGGATAAGGCACTACTTCTTCTTGTTTCGTTGCCACCGTCCTATGAGCATTTGGTCATTACATTGACACATGGAAAGACAACCGTCAATAATGAGGAAGTCACTGCAGCGTTGCTTGGACATGAGTTGAGGAAGCAAAAGAATGCTATAGAGGAGAGTACTCAAGGTTTGGGGTTGGCAGTTAAAGGTTATCAGCTCAGGAAGGGACAAGAGGCGGAGAAGAAAAAGAAGAAAAAGGTGCAGTGCTACAGGTGCAAGGACTGGGGACATATAAAGAGGGAATGCCCAGAACTGAAGGGTGGGGCAAGTGCTAATGTGGCTACTCGTGGTGATGACTCAGACAGCAGTAGTGATGTTCTCGTAGTATCAAACAGGCGGTCAACAAAAACTGAAGCGTGGATGTTGGATTCAGCTTGCTCTTTTCATGCGA
Organism: Thinopyrum elongatum; assembly: GCA_011799875.1. Taxonomy (NCBI): domain Eukaryota; kingdom Viridiplantae; phylum Streptophyta; class Magnoliopsida; order Poales; family Poaceae; genus Thinopyrum; species Thinopyrum elongatum. The sequence goes on from CM022303.1 coordinate 690,523,178, forward strand.
CGCCCAACAGGGAGTGGTTCTCTTCGTACAAGTCTGGTGAGTTTGGTTTAGCCTATGTGGGCGATGACACAGGTTATCGTGTTACTGGAGTAGGTGACATCAAAATCAAGATGTTTGACGGAGTTGAGCGGATGCTTCGGGGAGTCAGGCATGTGCCAGGGCTAAGGAGGAATCTAATTTCGCTTGGTGTTCTTCATGATGGTGGTATGGAATTCCGTTCTGATCGAGATAAGAAGACCATGAAAATCATGGAAGATGGGGTGACTGTTATGATAGGAGAGAGGACGGCTTCGCATCTTTACAAGTTGCAAGGGAGCACTATTGCAGGTGGAGCCACGGAGAGTGGAGCTGCAGGAGTAGCAGCGGAGTCCCACGGTGGCGGCGGGTCTGACCCGTCGGGTAGCTCTCAGTAAGCTACAAAGGAGACAACCCAAGTCCGGAGTACATGGAGGTTCGAGCATGGACGACTTCTAGGTGGTGGAGAATATTCGCCAAGGTGGAGTTTGTTATATTTGTGTCGAATATATTATGTACGCAAGGGGTTACGTGGACTTGGAGTTGTAATTGGTGTGGTTAGGTACGACTTGTGTAGGAGTCGGACACTTGTATCCTAGGCCTCTTATATACGGAGGGGCACCACACGTTGTAACCCATGATGACGACTTGATAGCAACAGGTACGCGGGGGAGCCGACGGCTTGTGCCGGCGCCCGGGCGGCCGGTGTTGCGGTATCTTGGGGAGGAGCGCCCGTAGTCATGCCCCGGGGATGTAGCCATATCGGTGAACCTCGTTAACAAATATCGTGCCTCGGTGTGTCGTCTATGATCTTGCATTAGCGTTTTATTCTAACAGCTATGACATCGGCGGGCGGCTCGTCTTGACAACCAACACTCCACGCCATCGAGTATTAACCAATGCTAAGCGCGTGGACCTATGCAAAATAAGTATTAACCAATGCATGAAGGTGTTTTGGTGTTAAAACATTAAATGAGAAAGGCTTAGCTACAAATGTTAAGCACCAATGCATTGGGGAGAGTGGTTGCTAAGCTCTTTAATGCCTTTAGCACCCCACCTTAGCACCAATGCATTGGAAGAGGCCTTATTTGATGACATCGGGGGCCGGCCCGTCTTGACAATCATCACTCCACGCCATCGATGTGTGATGCACATCCGATATAAATGAGTGATAACGGTGATCAATGGTTGACTACGATGGGACTATGCACGATAACTACTCCCTATTTTTTTCTTCCTATTTTTCCCTTTTAGCAGTGATCATGTATCAAAAGCGAAAGAGCCCGGTTGAAAAAAAAAATGTTTCAAAAGTGATGTCATGCGCGCCCTGTGTTGAAAAAAAAGAGACATGTTTCTACAATCATGTTTTTTTTTCTGGTGGCTACAATCGTTTTTTTTAATTATTTGGATTGCTTGCCACATATGTCATGTGGTTAGCTAGAATCGTGTTAATAGTGATACTGTTTCCAAATTGGAGGGCTTTGATGAATTCTAGATGTATAAGGAAATAGGGGTGGAATGAGCGAGTGAACTCATCATCACCATCACCAACTCTAGTTTATAAAGAAGCACTCTACTAGAAATATTACATCAGCTTATCCTTTTTTTGCAGCTTATCCGATCCGGCGTAAATTTGCTTAACAGATCGTTTGATACACAAGTTTTTCAAGTGCAAAAGACATGCACGAAATAATTTTGACAGATCGTTTGGTCCGGATCGTGTCACTCCAACGGATCAAATAATTCGGCGCTACTAGTGCATATCATAATCGTGTTTAATTCTTTGGTTCGTTAAGCTAGGATCGGAGGAAGGTCGCGCGCCGTGGCGTCGTACTCACACTCACAGTCACACGTCACACCTCACAGCTGAGTGCATTAATCGCCGGCACGTCACGTCGCATCCGTCCGTACACCTTGTGCGGTCGCCGTCGCAGACATATATACCGGTGATAATAATTCCGGTGAGAGAGGATAATTCGAGAGAAAGGAGATGAAGAATAGCTGTGCTGTGATGGATGACGTGGTTGCATGCGTGTGTATGGGTAGACATGCATGCAGGTGCAGTGGTGCCGCCGGCTTCACTATAGCAGCCTAATGCCTACTGCCCCGGCGACCGACATGGCAGTTGGCCGGGCAATCATTGGGATCTGGGTGGCCGGATCTTGTCACAGGAGCCGCCAGGTCAAAAATCGCGTGTTCCGGGTGTTTTTACTTAGTGTGTTTTTTTTTTTTGCGGGTGATGAGCGACACATAGTCGAAGGAAGAAAACGGCCAATATGATTTTTAATGTAATATTTTTATGTTTTGCATTTTGCGTATTGCTATATTTTCTTTGTACTAGGTACTGTTGTCCTTGATGATTATTAGATATAAAATGCACTTTGACATCTATGTATAGCGCAACACCGCCAGCACAGAGGAAGAGCAATAAAAACTTCTATCACCGTCACATGATAGTAATTGATTGATCGATTGTCGCCACAAATCTAGCTATACTTATATGGTCCCATAAGAGATCACCATATCGTAATATTGCTTTCTTATTTGATCAATTTATTTTCTAGTCGGCATCGCATTCGACCTTTTATTAGTAGGAGGGCCTGCCTTGTATGACCAGTGTGGCCCTCTAATCATAGGTGCCCATCCATTCTTGATGGTTTCCTGGGGAAGAATAATTAACCACCCAAGCTAAAATACCTACATGGTTAAGTGCAGCTCTATAAGCTAAAATATCTGGATGGTTTTTTGATCTTGGACAGGAAAACTAATCGTCCAAGCTAGCTAAAATATCTGGATGTTTTTTCGATCTTGGACAGGAATACCAATCATACAAGCTAGCTAAAATATCTACATCTGATCGATATCTCCAGCACATACGATGTAGCTTAGCGTGATTTTCATAATGGACAAATATGGAAAACGCCTTGTGCTTTATGGATGAGTGCTTCTTTTGATTACATCTGAACTATTATGAGCTGATTGATCGACCTACCTGGCCATCCACTTGTGAAATGAAATTAAAGATGAGTGGTGATCTGAATTGGACGCGTCCCACGGATGATCAAAATGACATGTGATCTGCCTCTAGCTAGCTAGCTGGATCGATGGTGATGAGCTAGAGAGAAAAAATAGACTGCTCATGTGCATGCATACACGGTCAACTTAATCAATTGGGTAGACCTGCAGGAAGCACATTATGTTGTGTCAATTGGGTAGGTCGAAATGAGAGGACCCCATTTCGGGTTCATTTGGGTATAAGGCATGCAACATGTAGTTTACTATTGTGCCTTTACATGCATCTTCTCATGTTCAATGATTCACTCAGTTTGTGTGCAATATGCATGCATGAGCTGCTTGGGTGTCTCGGTGAAAACTAAACTGAGATACGTGGGATATTTTCAAGTGAGGTGACTCAGCTTGAGAGGGTTTGCAAGGGCATGCATTTACACTTCGATAGTTGTTCTCCGCCCGCATCAGTTCCACACACGCATCAATGAGCATAATTTCATTATCAGATAACAGACTTGACAAGTAACGTGCATTGACGTGTTTTTTCACCATAGCATTCCAATTTCAAAGCCATTGTCAGACACATAGAGCAATTTTGCTTGTAGAAAGTATATTTTGAGGGCACAGAAGGAATAAAAATGAATAGCATGAGAGAAAAATACACAGACACAATGTTAAGCCCACCCCACAATTTCAACAGAAACTGAGCCCACCGTTAACAACATTTTTTGGGACACTATTAGATATTTTTTGAGATCTCTACCATGATATTTAAAGATATTAGAATTTATATGACCACATGTGTATGCACACAAAAACATATGTATACATTATAATTTATGCAATCTTCAAAAGCTCATTCAAAGAAGACATTTGTTACAACAATAATTAAAATTTAGAAGATTCACTTATATATATATACACACACACACACACACACACACACACACTATAGCTACATATATAACCCATAATACTTTAATTACTCACTCTATATCAAAATATAGGACATTTTTGGTACAAAGAGAGTATCAAAAAATGTCTTATATTTTGTTATAGAGGGAGTAATATTTTTATGTGGTTAATTATCTCAAGTACGTAATAAAAATTATACTAGTTAAGTATATAGTATGACCAAACAAAACTTTAGAAGACATAAAAATTTAGTATAAAAATATTTTTAAAATTTTTGTAGTACTCATACAAAAATTATTAAGAGTAGTACCAAGAGTGTTAGGGAATGGTGCTTTGACCGCAAGTTGAATCATAAGCGGAAGATGTGGGTGGGAGAGAGGAGTGATGTAAGCACCTTGACCGACCAAAAATGGAAAAAGGGTCACACCGAGTAGAGTGAGAGAATTGTGAATATGTAGATAGAGGGAGGTGGTTTAATAGGTGTATGAAACCGTGTTCATCTCGAGTTGGGAGATAGGCAGCATGCGACCCCAAATGTTTTGTATGACATCACTTGAGATGATAAATGATCTTAATTAGTTTTGCCATAAAATATTTTCTTAAGGAAATGATTACCTTTATTTTGAAGTCTTTATTTTAATTGTTTATTGGTTGTTTCCGTATGATTTAGTTCATTAAAATTCATATAGTTATTATCTTCAATCCTTTGGCCCAAATTCATCCCAATGATCATGCCATATAGTTAAGACCTAACAATATTTTTATTACAATTTATTTTGTCCAAAAATAATTAAACCCATTATCTTTTGCAAGACCCTAAAATAGAGCTTCAAACTAAAAATATTTATTTTTCTAAATTTTTTATATTAAAATCATTTCCAAGGTCTATCATATGTAATACTACTACTATTCCATTAAAAAATATTAGTTGGAAATTTATTTATGTATTTTATTTAAATTCTTTTTGACAAGGCCAGAAATGACTTTTAAATAGGTAAAAAAAATACTTATGTTGTTTCAAAATTTTATCCAAGCATCTTTGGACCATTTTGATCATCATAAACTTTTCGCGAGATGGTCCTATGTATCATCTTGTCCAAACAAGCATCAAACACATTTTGGTAATGTCTAGGGTTTGAATTTATGCTATATCCAAACTTCTGCTAAAAATCCCAATAAAATTACCATAGCATCACCTTGATTCCATCTTTACCCAAACCATTTTTCACCGAGTAGAGGTTGGTGCAGCTAGAGTGAAATCACACCAAACACCTTTTGCTATTAGTTGTAGTTTGTTGTTTTGGCATTTTATCTTTCTTGTAAATTCCTCAAACAATTACCACAACTCCTGTTTGACCTCTTTTACCACTGGTAGTAATCCCATGGGTGGGAGCATCCAAGGCAAGGGTGAAAACCATCTCTCTCTCTCTCTCACTCTCTCTCTCTCTCTCTCTCTCTCTCTCTCTCTCCCTCCCTCACTCTCTGTCCAGTCATGACATCTCTTTCTCTCCTCCCATTTCTTATCCTGGCTATGACTAAGCTCCTACTAGCCCTAGGACAATGTTTTCAGCCCTTGGACACAAGTGGCCACGCTAATCTATATCTCTCTCTCATGCCCGCCATTGGCAAGCTCTGGACACGCTTCAGTGCACTCCTGCACTGTACCCGAACTCATTTCGACCACCCTAGCAGCCTTAGTGCTCTCCCTCTCACCAACTTGTTCATCTTGATGTCTACAACAAGGTTCTCTATTGGCCCCGTAGTTTCTTCATCTCTCCTACTCGCCCGCCAGCCTACTGATCTCTTTCGCTCTTGGCCACCACTGTCCGAAGCCGATCAGCCCCTTCCCCCTGACTCACTGACCCCGCTCCTCGCGCTAGCTGATGTGGAAGCTTCCCTCATGTCTCCCTAGCCTCTCTCATGAGCCAGTCCATCCCTCTACTCATTACCACGGTCATCTGAATCACATACAAACATGTTGCAAACCAGTGGTGGTGGACTGCCACTTGCTCAGTCGCACTCCCACTTTGCCGGAAAGAGCTCTCGCCCCAACTGCTGCTAACAGCTTGGCTCATATGTCATATGGTGGCATCGCAATAGTTGCGTCTTCGATGGCACCTCTCCCTCCCTGCGACGATTATGCTCGCTCATCCAGGACAAGGCCCGCATGTGGCTAGGACTGGTTCCTTTGTCTTGGCCAATATCAACCCGAGTAGTCACCTTGTAATCTCCCCACACCCACTCTTATGTCACGCTAGGACTCCAATTACGGTTCCTTAGGTGGGCACGTTGTATAACTCTATCTTCTACGAATGAAAGATACGCAAGCTTTGCGTATTCGCAAAAAAAGGACGCCGATAACGCCCACACATGGGGCATATTAGACATCCACCCACACACCATGTGGCGTAAGCAGGAGGCAGCCCACACAGGTCATGTGTGGGCGAACATTAGAACTGCCCACACGTGTGGGCGCAGCTACTTCGTGCCACACGCCCAACAAGTATTACTCATTCCCACCCCGCGCGTGTGGCACGAAGCAAATATGCCCACACATCCCGGCGCAGCTACGTTAGTTACCCGCGGGATGACGCTTTAGTTACCCCAGGACACTAGTAGAAAACAGGGTACTAGTCCCGGTTCCAGAGGGCCTTTATTCCCGGTTCTGGAACCGGGACAAATCAAACGGGACTAATGCCCAAAACCTTTAGTCCCGGTTTGCTTACGAACCGGGACCAAGGGGGGGCCACGTGGCCGCTCAGGGGCGCCCAGGGAGGAGGACCTTTAGTCTCGGTTGGTACCACCAACCGGGACTAAAGGGCAGCCACGTGTCAGCAGCTCCCAGGCTCTGGGGTTTTTCTTTTATTTTTTTGAAAGGGGGGGGGGGGTTTATTAGGGGTTTTGGATGGTTTAATTAGGGGTTTCATATTGTGTTAGCTATAGCTACTACATATAGAGAGAAGTGACCTCTCTTTCTCCGTGCTTGGTCGACGCTAACTACTACATATAGAGAGAACTCGACGGTACTAAGCAAATGGAGGAACCATTAATTACACAAGATCGTCATGAACATATACAGAGAGAAGTGACCTCTCTTTCTCCGAGATTGGTCAAACAACAAGTTTTCGTATTTCTATCTGATGCTACTACATCTTTCCCTAATAATAAAGACTCCGTGGGTTCACCGTCGCGCCACTTTTGCAGAAAAGTCCTTATGTTTTCCGGTAAGTCAACCCGCAGTCCTTTCTTAAGTGGAAAAAACGCTTCGTATAAGAATTTTGCAAACAAAGCCCTATGGTTTTTGGTATTTGGTCCGCGGTCCTTGTAAAGTGAGAGAGCGTTCTCTTCCTCCTCCGCAACCCCCTCCATCACCGTCTCCCACAAATCGCCGCCACCGACCAACTCCTAACTCCCACACCTCGGCGCCGGCCCTCCCCTTCCCCTCCTCTTACCTCGCAGCTTCGGCAGCTGCCGGATCCGCCGAATCCCCACTGATCCATCCCTCTAGCAGCACATCTCTCCCTCTCTCGTGTGACCCCTCGTGCCGCGACCAACGCCGGCCGATTCCGCCAACGTCCACCACTGCGCTGCAGACTCACGAGCTGCTCTCCGACCCCTCCGTCCGCCAAGACGGCTGGATCCGCCGCTCCCGGTCACCGGCGCTCGCCCCGCAACACCTCGCCCATGGCTGGGGTTACAGCCATAGCGTCGCGTACATCACGGGCGTGTCTCCGGTGGCGACTCTCCGTCGCAAAAAGCGTCCCCTCACGCCCTCTCCACCTCTTGGATGGCGCTCCCTAGCTCGGCGCGCTCGCACGCTTTGGACTAGACGCCGGCGACGCGTCCTCCTCTGTCACGTCTCCGACGCAGCTATGCACATGTGGCGACCTCCTCTGCCTCGCGAAGGCGGTGGCCAACCTTCGCTGCGACCGCTGCATTTCCTATAAACCGAGCAGAACATGGGTGTTCTGGAGCAGATGCTACTCGGTAGAGCAAGCACAGACGCCATGAAAGGGGAAGAATAAGAGTTCTTGCACATAACATGTTTGATGTGGAATCTCTTTATATCTGGGCGCCGCTGCCCCTCGCCCCCCCATTTTAGATATGGAGGATTGCTTGCTCCACTTCTGGGAGTCGCCTGCGAGAGAGAAAGCTAGGGTTCATCCCTCCTTTTCATGGTGGGGAGGGAAAATCCGGGGGGATTCTAGATCGTTTGCTCAAGTTGTTTCGTCTCCTCCCACCAAGCCTGCGGTAGATCCCAGTCCCGTACCACCTAAGATGAGGGAAGAAGGGTTTGGTGCTGGCCGCCATGGCCGCGGCGCGGGCCGCTTCAACCGCGGCGAGGGGCGCGGTCGTGGGGATGGAGGCGGTCGCGGGCGCGCGGGAGGTGGCGGTGGGGGGAGAGGGCGTGGCCGGGAGAGCCATGTCTGGACTCGCAAGACGGCCGGGGCTTCCTCCTCCAACGCCCCGTCCGGATCTGATGAGACTGGATTCGATCGATGGGAGAAGGCTGCGGGGGCCAGCCAAGATGCCCTTGCTCATCGGGAGCGCTGGGGCGCTGATGGGGGCGACAAATCTCTTCACAACTCCGACAACTCCGCGCCTCCTGTTAAGCTGCGTGAGATTCCTCTTAATCTTGATCCTCTGGCTGCTTCTTCTGAATCTTGTCAAATCTGCAATTTATTGGGCCATCCTACTGCTAAATGCCCTCAGGCTCTCTGTGTTAGATGCAAGAAGAAGGGTCATCTCTCTGTTATCTGTACTGACTTCCTTCCTTGGGAGTGCATACCTGCGATGTGTGCTTTCCAAGCCAAAGGGCAAGGATTTCATTATATTCATGATTACTCTGTTAGTAGTCAGAACAATGATAGGATTGTTAAGGTCATCATTACCATAGTAGAGGGGGAGATTACCACCAAGCAGCTAGTAGATGAGTTTGAGAAGTACATTGGGCAGGGATGGCGCTGCTCAGCTCATCTGATTGCCCCTAATCAGTATGTGATGCGATTTCCCAATCAGAGAGAGGTGGATAGAGCTGGTTTTGTTGAATTCATTACTCTCAAATCTTTAGGAGTAGTTGTCCGTATCACCCCGTGGTCTGAGGATGTGGAATCTGAGGGTTTGTTGGAGGTGGGTTGGGTGAAGATTAGCAAGATCCCCCCCAACAAGCGCTGTGATAAAAATGTTGCTTTTGTTGGAGGCTTAGTTGGGGTGACCCTGGACATAGATATGTCTACCCTCCACCGTCCCTCCTCTGTTCGTGCTAAACTGGGATGTCGCGACATTGATAAGCTTCCCACGTCTGCTGAAGGGTGTCTGGGAGGTCGTTTTTATCGTTTTCAGTATGAAGTTGAGGAGGTTCTGGTGAGGAATGTGGTCCAGGAAGAAGAACCTGTCCAGATCCCACGCTATGCTGGACAAAAAGTTATGACACCCAAGCGCAAACGAGATGATACGCCACCTGATGAGAAAAGCAAGTCCTCTGACAAGAATGATTACAGGAACACCTCTTCTTATCGTGGTGGCAAGGCCTGTTGCATGCCGTCACCTGATGAGAAGAAGAAAATTCATGAAGATAACAACACCTCTGAAAGTGAAACTAGTGGTACTAATGGTCCTCTGCTGATCGAGGAGATGGCACTGGAACTTGCTGCCACCTACCCAAAACAAGATGTTTCTATGGTAGCCCCTTCTAGGGATGAGTGTGATCATGATCCTGATGATCATGGATCTGACTATGATCGAACTCTGAAGGTGACTACTGCTGTTACTTCACCTTCCTATGATTCTGTTACTAGTCCTATTTCTAACACTGATCAGATTTCTGAGGTGGTGGGAGAGGGGGAAGAAAACATGAAGACCTCCAAGGATTACACGGTACAACTTCCTCATCCTGATTGCGAGGAGATTATTCCTACACCACCACTTGCCCCTGAGCTGCATCTTCGGTTCAGCCAGCGCAACACTCATCTTCAGCACATGGATATGGAGGCGAGAGCCACTCACCTGGCCATTGTCAAAAATCTGAAAGGTAACACCAATCCCATCAATCACAATGCGTTTGCTGCCTTGGCTGATTCTGAGATTATTAGTCGTGCAACTAAGATGGGGGTGTTAATTCCGGATAATGACTTTTCTTGTGTTGATATTTTGAGGGAGCTGGAATCTGTTAGGGTTAATTTGGTAGATAAAAATACCAATCCCCATGATGATCAGGGGGGTGATATGTTTATTACTAATGGGTTGGGTAAGGACACCCCCCTGAACCTAACATGGCTTGATGAGGATGAGATTGTTAATGAGAAGCTAGTGAAATCTAAATCTGCTAAGAAAAATAGAAAGAAAGTTGATGTCAGACTTCCTAGGCCTGTGACTAGGAGTCAGAAAAAGAGGAATGATACTGTTGCTGAGATAGGTGGCTCTACCCTGCTCCCTGGTAGGGCCACCAGAGCCAGAAAACAAACCAATCGTTCCAAATGAGAGGTCTCATTTGGAATTGCAGAGGGGTGGGCAAGAAAGGAATGGCCACCTGCCTCTCTGACCTTATTAGTGACCATTCCATTGACTTCCTAGGTTTACAAGAGACTTTGAAAAAAGACTTCTCTCCCAATCTTATAAAGAGAATTGACCCCTTTGGTAATTTCCATTGGGAGTGGGTGCCTGCTGTAGGTAGGTCTGGTGGTATCTTGTGTGGTATCCGCACCAACACCCTGGAGGTGATGGGTTGCATCAAAGGCAAGTATGTCTTGCAGATGAACATCAGAGATTTTAAAACCAAAACTGCATGGAGCCTCTTAGTGGTTTATGGTTCTGCTCATGAGGAGCACAGGGAGGACTTCCTGAGGGAATTAGCTTCCTTTTGCCATAACACAGATTTACCCTACATAGTAGGTGGGGACTTTAACATTATTAGACATAATGGTGAAAAGAACAAGAAGATGCAGCACTCCAAATCTACTGACTTGTTCAATGCCATTATTAATACTCTTGGTCTTAGAGAGATTTATATGAGTGGGGGCAAATATACCTGGACTAACAATCAATCTCATCCTACGCTCGAGAAGCTGGATAGGGTGCTGATGTCTGACTCCTGGGAACAATTGTTCCCCTTGGTATCTATGAGGAAATTGGTCAGAGAGCTCTCTGACCACAACCCGCTCCTTTTGTATACTGATGAGGATAAGAGGGAACCTTCCAAAACTCGAGAGTTTCGTTTTGATCTCTCCTGGCTTAAAGATGATAGGTTTCTCGATTTGGTTGCTAGAATTTGGAATAGGAAAGTTGCAGCCTCGGACCCCATTGATATACTTAATATTAAACTCAAGAGATTTAAATCTTACTTCAAAGGATGGGGTTCGGATAAATTTGGGCATGCCAAAAGGCGCAAAGAAGATCTGAGGATCGAACTAGAAATGTTGGAGGAGGCAGAAGAGGATGGCCCTTTGCCTCCTGAGCTTTATGGCAGAAAGGTTGATGTGTGTGTCGAGCTATACGAGTTGTTAGCGGCGGAGGAGATATACTGGCTCCAGCAATCCCATGAACGCTGGCTCTTGAGAGGAGACCGCAATACGGACTACTTCCATAAAATAGCTAATGGCCATAAACGAAAAAACACTATCCATGCCCTCAATTGTGGGGAGGTGGAGATCGAAGGCACTGACAACCTTCTTGCCCATGCCACTAACTTCTACAAAGAACTGTTTGGCCCGGCCCCTGGCAATATGTTTCACCTTGACCCTGATACTTGGGCTGACAATGAGAAATTGTCAGCGGAGAATAATGCCAATCTTACTAGGGAATTCTCTGAAGAGGAGGTCAAAGCTGCTCTGTTCGACATGGAAGTCAACAGGGCCCCGGGCCTGATAATATTCCTGCTGAATTTTATCAGTGCTGTTGGGATATAGTTAAAAATGATATTATGCATATCTTTGATAGCTTTCATAAGGGTACCCTGGATGTGCAGCGCCTTAATTATGGGATTATTACGCTGCTACCCAAGCTATCTGGGGCTGATCGTATTCAGCAATTTCGGCCCATTTGCCTGCTCCGTTGTCCGTACAAGTTAATCACGAAAGTCATGGACAGGAGGGTTGCTAGGTACGCTGACATACTTATCAGTCCTACCCAGAATGCTTTTGTGAAAGGCAGAAGCATTATGGATGGGGTGCTAGCCCTACATGAACTCCTCAACTACACTCATGTCAAAAAAAGGGTTGGGGTAGTGCTCAAACTTGATTTTGAGAAAGCGTACGATAAAGTTAACTGGGATTTCCTGTTGGAATGCCACAAACTTCGAGGTTTTGATAAAAAATGGTGCGGTTGGGTCGAGCAGATTCTCTGCAATGGCACGGTTAGCATCAAACTTAACAATTGCGTGGGACCGTACTTCCAGAGTGCTAAAGGGGTACGGCAAGGGGACCCCCACTCCCCTTTCCTTTTCAACCTTGCTGTTGAGTGCTTGACTAAAATGATAAAAAATGCCCAAAAAAACAACCTTATTGTAGGTTTGGCCCCTGACTTGATTCCTTATGGGGTCGCGGTCTTGCAATACGCGGATGACACGATCATTTGCTTGGAACATGATTTGGAGAAAGCTGTGAACTTAAAACTGCTCCTGTACACTTTCGAAATGATGTCTGGGCTCAAAGTTAACTTCCATAAAAGCGAGATTCTCACTGTTGGTGGAGATGATCATATTAATAAAGCATATGCAGAACTCTTTAACTGTGACATAGGTCATTTCCCTCTTAAATACTTAGGGATGCCTGTAAGTTTTACTACCCTAAGGAACTCAGACTGGGAGTTCATTGTTGATAAATACCTAGTTAGATTTGATGCTTGGGTTGGTAATGCCGCTTCCATGGGAGGGAGACACAACCTGTTGGACTCGGTGGTCACCCAACTTTCTCTCTACCATATGTCCATGTGGCTGATGAACAAAACCTTTGTGGAAAAGCTTGATAAGCATAGGAGGAGGTTTTTCTGGCAGGGATGCAATAAAAAACGTCGTTACCATCTGGTCAGATGGAGCAGAATTTGTAGGTCCAAAGATAAGGGTGGATTGGGCATTAAAGACTTGCGCAAGCAAAACATTAGCCTTATGCTCAAATGGTGGTGGAAACTTGATACTCAAAATGGGATTTGGCAAGATATCGTGAAAGCTCGATACCTACGTAATCTGACAGTTGCGACTGTCGGGCCTCGCCTCAATGATTCACCCTGCTGGAAAAGTCTTTTAAAAATCAAGGAGCTATATATGATTGGAAGAAAAATCCATACGGGATCTGGTAACCTGACTCGGTTATGGAAAGACTCCATCAATGGGCTGCCCCCATTCATGGATCAATTCCCTCATCTTTTCAGTATCTGTGTAGAACAGGACTGCACTGTGGACAAACTGGAGTCTGTGGTCTGTACTGACTTCTTTCGTAGAAGACTTGACAACGAGTTAACAGATCAATGGTTGAAGTTGAGAAGCTGTCTTCACAGGATGAATCTGTCAGGCGACAGAGACTCTGTTTACTGGAGTCTGAACAAATCAGGTAAGTTTACAACCAAATCCATGTACAAATGGCTAGAAAAACCTCTCAGTGGGTGCAATTACAAATGGATTTGGAAAGCCAAACTTCCCCTTAAGATACAGATCTTCCTTTGGCAACTCTCTCAAGATGCGGTGCTTACTAGGCATGTTATGCGCCAGCGAAAATGGCCAGGGAACCCTGTGTGTTCCTTTTGCCATCAAATTGAGACATCCCAACACTTGTTCTTTGATTGCTCTGTGGCCAAGGTTGTCTGGCGATCGATTGGGGTCACCCTCGGGACAGATTTATGTCCCCGTAATTACTGGCAGTTCTTTGTTTGGTGTCATTCCTTCCTGCCGGGATGTGACTCGTTCTATACCGTGGCTCTTGGGGCAGTCACTTGGTCCATCTGGCTGGCTCGAAACAAAGCTACCTTTGAGAAAAAAATGATCAAATCTCCTTTTGAGATTGTCTTTACGGCAGTTTCTTTTCTCTTGTATTGGGCAGGTCTGCAGGCTGGAGACGACGTCAAGCAACTTCGAGCGGGTGCTGAGATGATTCGCAACGGGACCCTGCTGCTGATGAGGGCCTGCGACGCGTCCAAGGGTGAAAAGTGAAGTTGCAGCGCTTGTTCTGTCATCATTCTCTTTTGGCAACTGTTCGCTGGGTGGCTTCGTAGTAGTAGCCGCGCAACAAAAGACTGTTTAGCCCCTGTGCTGTGATGACTTCCCATCTTGTTATTGTAATAGGACTAGTGTTATTCTGGTGCTGCTTAGGTTTTCGCCCCATAGCACTCGTCTCGATGGCGGGCGAGTGCGGTGGGTTTCCTAGCAGTGCGTTGAACTCGCTCTCCCCTTCTCCCTGTTCTTGGACCTTGTTTCAGACTTTGTATTTCCGTTCTAAGTAATGGAAAGGGGGATAGCCCGGTTCAAAAAAAAAACATGTTTGATGAAATACAGGCACCACAAATTGAACTCATCTCCAAGCTATGCTTTATGAGAGGCTACAGATTGTTACATTATTTTGTCCAGTCCATGATGCAAGATTCATTCATTTGTGATTGTTGCAACAACGGTTATTGGCCAAAAGCATGGTTGTGTGTGGTTCCTGCTGCTGTACTGTGGTATTGGTTTTCTTCCGCCTGCCTGATGTGGTGATGCTTTGTTGTGCCTATTGTTACCAGAGATTAACCAATATTTGGGAGATGAGGTGGCTCACCCGATCAGAAACAGAACAAGATGAAGGAGCTTAAGTATAGCCACATCAAGTCGACCTGGGAGCAAGGAAGTTTACCTGTGATAGGAGATGATCGCCATAATCTGGGTGCTAAAGGCCTTTGGAAACAGAACAAGATGAAGGAGCTTAAGTACGGCCACATCAGGGCGACCTGGGAGCAAGGAATTTTACCTGTGATAGGAGATGATCGCCATAATCTGGGTGCAAAGGCCTAGGGGATTATAACATGGTTTTTTTATAGAAAGGTGACTAAAACTTTTTTTTTACTTTCTGGGTCTAATTTAGTTTTCCTATGTTTATAGTCTCTTGTCTGTATAGAGAGACCAAGTCGAGTAGGCCATCAGTATTGTCTTTATGGTAAAATTAATTAAATGATCATAAGCTCTAATTTTTCGTTCTACGATTCTTATGTGCATCCAGGCTGTGAAAACCTTCCGGCATTGCCAGAGGAAGCTTACACATCTGCTCATGTCATAGTGTTCTCTGTTTTTGTTGTTGCTGCAGGATGCTCATGCCGTAGCTTACAGTACCAAGCAACAATTTTCTGTTGATTACAGTGCCAAAAACTCCAGCAGGCCGCGGGACACCTACGCCGTTGGCGCCTGTCAACGTCGCTGCCGACGCCCTGCATCCGATTGGCTGCCAAGGAATCCACCAAACCTTCCCAATACACGTCTGTATCCCACATCATGAGCTCCTCGAAGGTGAGCAGCTGGCCCAGCCTCGCCATGTAGCACGCGGTCTTGGTAGTGGAGATGTTGTCATTGTCATTGCGGTCGAAGGTGTGGAGCGTAGGGCGTGAGCACCGGCATGATGGTGTGCGCCAGCTCGTCGAACTCGTAGGCCCGCTGACATCTGCGTCGATGGCCAGCAGCAGAAGGACTCCTCACCCGGCAGTCGCAAGCTTAGGGGGGTGGAGCAGGGCATCGAGCTTGAGATCTGCCGGCTCCTGTCACGTCATCACTGACTCAGACCAGAAGAGTTCTGTTGTGTTCGGTGCGATGGTGATCACGATGCCCCTGCAGAACGATGCGCCGACGCCTGTCGCTGCCCTGCGTCCTGCTCCGCGCTGTGCCCAGTGCTGCCACCCTGCTCTGTGTTGTGCCCTCGATAGGCGCCATCCTTGGACGCCATCTCTTCCAACCTCTTCTTCCCTTCCGGATTGATACCAGCGCCCAGCTTAAAAAAAGATCCGTGTTGTTGGCACCATTCCGAACTGAAATCAATTACATACTCAAGGCAGTTCTAGATGTCTGCAAGTTTGTGATCTGCAAATATTATAGTCAAAAGGATTTCAATTGTGATAGGCCGTAGCTTCACTTTACATCCTCAGGTCAGTTCTAGATCTCTGCAAGTTTGTGATTTGCAAATATTATATTAAAAAGGATTTCAATTATGATAATTCATAGCTTTACTAATCCCACTGTTATACTATGTGTGCTCACTGATGCATGTGTCTTCAAATTATGATAGGCTCTGTAGCTGGATCAGGTGAATCTGTTTTGTCGTGTGAATACCCGTAAAGTGAAACAGAAGCAGCACACAGGCGCGTCTTCTTGCTTTTTTTTTTACTTGCCGTAGCTGGATCATTATCTTGAACGCAAAGCATTCTAGCCTATTCTTTTCCCCCGTGATATCTCTTATTAATTTGGTAGATCATGTTTTTGCAAGATGACAGCACCATATGTGTAGTTGCTGACTGTGTTTATATCGCAAAAATATTATGGTTTCAAGCATCTACCTGTCTCTTATTCTTAATGAAGGACCCATCCTATTATTTGATTTTAAGTTGTCAGATTCATCATATAGTATTTAAGATTGGCAGATTAAATTTCGAACATGACTATTGAGGACGAAATCACTGTTCTGACCTTATACCGAAAGAATTGCACAAATGAACTCGTCTGGAAAGTATTTCACGATCTGACCCTTTTAGCAACGCCAGAACCCGTGGCGTTTCATTCCAACGTAGAAACGCCGAGCTAGCTAGCGTTGCTGCCCTAAACCGAGCACGCGCTGCTCGCTGACGTGGCAGGTCAGAAACGCCAAGCTAGCTAGCGTTTCTGGAAACGCCAGAGACTATGGCGTTTCTGGTCTAAATAAATTGCAAGGAAACAATCAAAGAAAAATATTCGCATGTTGGCCAGAAACGCCAAGAGACATGGCGTTGCTCAACTTCATGAAAACGCCATGATGCATGGCGTTGCTGGCTTGCATAGCACAGCATAAAGCAATTCGACAGTACAGTATTAGTCCAGCAACGCCAACGGTCATGGCGTTTCACGTATGGGAAGAAACGCAATCTAGCTTGGCGTTTCCATGTGGCGATGCAACGCAGTCTAGCTCGGCGTTTCTAGGTTGTGAAGAAATGCCACGGGTTCTGGCGTTGCTAAAAGGGTCAGATCGTGAAATACTTTCCAGACGAGTTCATTTTATGCAATTCTTTCGGTATAAGGTCAGAACAGTGATTTCTCCCGACTATTGATGTTCTTAGCAAAAATTTGAAACTTTTGCTGCTGGCATTTGCCATTCTTGGAGAGATTCTAAACTATTTTATTTTTGATTGTAATATACTAAAGCCATAGTGCAGAATTAATACGTAAGTAAACAATAGTAAAATTGTGTATCTTACAATACTACATTTTAATTGTACTCATGCATACATTAAAGGGGACATGTCATCCGGTCGAATTACAAGTCTGAAAAAAGGGGCACGTGAATGCAGCATGCTATAGTGTAATGGCCAATGTCATCGCCTTGGAATTGATCATGTTTACCGTGATTAGGTGGAAATTATGACCACCATCGACGAACGGGAGAAGTGTTTGCCGTGATTAGGTGGAATATACATGACCACCATCGACGAACGGAAGAAGTGGCAAGACCGATGTGTCGCTAGTTACATGTAAGGTTTTTGTTCACCCGTTGCAACGCATGGACCTTTTTGCCGGTATATAGTACAATATAACATATCTTACGATCCCTGACATCATCTACCGAAAGTCAGCTTCAATTTCCACATGGTATTCTCCGTCTTTATGTATGACGTGGTCAAAAAAGAATTCCGCCAATTCCTCTTGAATTGCTAGTATGCGATCATGTGGTAGGAGTTCATCCCGCATCTGCCACATCTAATTTAAAGAAGGGGGTCAATACATACATGCACACACACACACACACATATATATATATATATATTCTTCACCCGAGGTAATCTTACGATTGCTTCCTAAATAAATTACGATTAGAATATAAATAGTTACATGTATACTGATTCAATATGTAAAATTTGGTATAAAAAACCAAAAATATAGGTTATAACACCAGAAAAATCATATTTTATGTATGTTTCACACTATATTTTTACATTCGTAATTTTACGTAACATAAAATATTTTTTACGGCGAGTACATATTTTCTTACGTTCTCTTTTTATGTATGAAATAAGACAAAATTTACGAAACGTAAAAATACGATGCATTGATGTCAAAATAGAGAGGGGGTGAAGAATAACTATTACTCACCCAGGGTGACGAATAGCGCGACCCTATATATATATATATATATATATATATATATATATATATATATATATATATATATATATATATATATATATATATATGAAACTCAACACAATTGATGGTAATAAAATAAAATTATGAATATTATTGTTTACGTACTTCATATTGTTTGTTAGAGTAGCCCCGCTCAGAGGTCGAGCTGCGAATGAACTCGCAAACGTACTATCCACATAAATGATTCCCACCTTCCTGCCACAAGCACTTTACGAGAATAGAGTTCAATCAAACTGATAATCAAGCATGATAAATGGTATTGATGAAACTAGAATCAATGAGAGATGCGCGAAACTAGCTAGTACTACTTTGGGGGTGTGTAAATCGCAGCTCCTTCTGCAGACCCGGAACCATTCCGGTGAACTTTTTCCAAACCCTGCCAGGCAAAGAAAATGATTACTTGATATCAGGAAATGAACGAAAGTTGCCGATATGGTGCGATAATGATTGAACTTACTTCTGGAGCATTGCAGTTATGCCCGCATACTCCTGGGGATCTTTACGTCTCGAGTCTAAGACAGTTACTACTCCCCCGTCAAGCTTATTCTCTAGCAGAATAAAGTGGAACCTGCGCACGCATAACTCATCAATTACATTACTTAACCTCGAGTAAGCGAAACCGAATATGCACAAGACAGTAACACTCACTTGAAGTTGTAAGGAAAGAGTATTTTCCCTTTGTTTTGATGTCGAAGGAATGATCGTAGCAAGTTTTTCTCAGTATCTTTGACTCTCTCTTTTATCGACCATTCATTTACGGTATTTGGGCTAATGAACCCAATGTCATAGATTTGTCCTTTTTTGCATTCGACGATCTTCAATCTGCATAATATAGTGAGGATAATTATATATACATGCAATGAACGAGCTGAGCTAGAGACTTAATTACAGAAGTAATACTTACAGACAGTAGCAAGTGATGAGTTGTTTGTCGAGGGCCTCTTGATTGAATAACTGAAATAACTCCACAAATTCAACAGGCAACACCTCAACTCCAATGAGGTCATGCTCCTCTTTAATTCTCAGCAACATACTGTCGGCCCCACTCTTCCTGCAGGTATCCATGTACCATTCATGCAATCTTCGCATGCTCCCGTGCTAGAGGAGAATGATCAGGTTTGACGAGAGGCTTCCCGTGCTCGTCCTGAAGATCTCTACTGTCTCTAACGTTTCAAACAGTACATCATCGCCCAGGTAATCACCAAGATTGGTACCGGACAGTAGCCCCGGATGATTAGCGACGATATCGCTAGACACCTTGAGCGGGGGGCACGATTGCTTTGCCTGTTCATCGAGCTGGGGAATTATTTTCCCACTTCTTCGTTTTGCTTCTCTTGCAGCACTGCAAGTACTTCCCGACCGCTGCGCTTCCTTATATGTCCTTTCAATAATGCGCTCATAGTTGGATTGCGGCGGAGATGGTGGTGGTCGCTTAAGGGCATGCAGAGTGCGCTTCACTTTCACCTGATCTATTGTTTCCTTCGGAGGTGGAGGTTTCCGTGCAAAATGGGCCTCCACTTCGGCAGCACTGATTTCCGCGTTTTCCTCGTCGGTCCTCTCATATGGTAACTTTTCCAGAGGCTTGAGGCTTGGACCGTATTTGTATTTCTTCCTGCCTCTTGTACTGCTAGCCGCCGGAGCGGCACCGTCTCTCTTCCGCCACTGCTGACGCGGCGGAGTCCGCTGACACGCCGGAGGAGGCGGAGGAGGAGGCGGAGTGCCCTCATGCGCCGGAGGAGGCGGAGGAGGAGGAGGAGTGCCCTGATCACTCGCCGAAGGAGGAGGAGGAGTGCCCTGACTCACCGGAGGAGGAGGAGGAGGCGTCCAGTTTGGAAGCTTGATGTACTCCTTCCTCCATAGACAGGTACTCCTTAAAGCATAAACCAGATGAATCTCCCCTTCACCTGTAGGGTAGTCAAGCTCCAGCTCCTCAAATCCCTCCATTATTTCATCCACCGTCACAACAGCATAGCCATGTGGAATCGGACGACAATGACAAGTTCCCTCAGTTTGAGGAGGTAGAACAGAGCCGATGGCCGCCTTCAAGGTCAGGTTCTGGCATTTCGTCATTAGCTCGCAATGTTCAGCCTCCGTGATACTATCCACATGGTAGCGAGGAGCCGTGAAATCAGGCTGAACGAGCTCCGTGGAAGCCACGCTGCTTCTCCGCTGAGATGGTGGGGTAACTTCTGGGGCAGCGTCGAAGCAAGGATCTTCGTGTCGCTGAGATGGTTGGCCGGTAGCTCGCTGGCTCTCAAGTTCCTCTAGCTTTGGTATTCTTGCATTGAGCTTCTGCATTTCGCTTGCTTCCGCTTTCCTCTTTCTCTCTCGGCTTCTGTAACCACCGCTGTCGGGAAACCCATGCACTCACGGAATGGGGCCTGGTGTGCCTCTTGTTCATCCAGGGTGCTCAGGATTCCCGAGGGCCTCTGTCAGCTCGTCCTTCTCTCTGTCGGGAATGAACGTCCCTTCCTCCGCTGCCTTGATATATTTCTGAAGCTTCGTGATGGGTATTGCAAGTTGCTCGTCCATCCAAACACACTCCCCTGTTTCTGGGCCCAAAGTTCCCCCAACCCCGAAGAACCAAGTCCTTGAAAGATCTGGCCAGTTCAATGTCGCTGGTTGGACCCCTTTAGCAAGCAGGTCTTGCTCAGCTTTGTCCCACAACGGCCGGGATTTGTAGTAGCCACCTGACCCCGTGTGATGGTGATACTTCTTCTTTGCAGCATTTTTCTTGTTTGTCAGTGACCTTTTCTTACCCATCTTCGATTTCTTGTAGGCCACAAATGTGGGTCAGTGATCTCTTATCTTCTCATATCGACCGATGAATTCTAGAGGCTCCTTTTTCTCGACAAACTTTGTGTTCAACTCTTTCTTCCAGTTCCTGAATAGTTCTGCCATCTTCTTAAGAGCAAACGCCTTAACCTTTCGCTCTATAACCGGGTTATTCGGATCCTTCTCTGGCGGTAGGCTGAAATTTGTCATCAGCGAGGTCCAAAGATCATCTTTCTGTCTATCATGGACATAAGAAACTTCAGGGTCCTTATTCTTATTCCATTGCTGGATGCTGATCGGGACGCTGTCCCTAACAACAACTCCGCACTGATGTACAAATGTGTCCTTGGTCCACTTGGGAGCAATCGGTTGGCCATCTTTCGCGACTTCTGTGATCGTGAACCTTTCATCCTGGCGCAACCTTTTCTTCGGGCCTCGTCTCCTTACGGAAGTTTGGCTCGATCCGGAGGGCTAAAAGAAGAAAGAAGCGTTAATATATGTACATACCAAAACAATTAATGCATCAAGTCAGCACAGGCTTAATTAATATATATATATATATATACCTCGCCGGACTTTGCAACAGCTCCCTCCTCCGTTCGGTCACCGGAGCCGTCATCATGATCTGCTTCCTCTGCCATTCGGTCACCGGAGCCATCATGATCTCCTTCCTCCTCCATTATTGGATCACCGGAGCCGTCATCCTCTCCTTCCTGACCATCGGTGTCGTTGAGAAACGACAAGGGATCACCTCCGGCGAGGATTATATCCCCCAACAACTGTTCTTGTTCTAAGTCTCTTTCCATAGTTTTTGCAAATATTACAATATGGCAATATACAAACATGAGAGATGGATTAGTGGCAAACATGGACCTATAGCTAATCACAACAGGAATCATATGCATATATGAGCAATGGATTAGTTGCGGACCGCCTCTCTCATGCATGTCCGACGTCCCCCCTCATGTCGAAGTTATCGGGGAGGGGGTAGATCGACAACGATGCTCTTTCTTCTAGGGTTTGGGTGGCCTCGATAGTTGGTCGGGCGAGCGGACCGCCTCTCTCTCATGCATGTCCGACGTCCCCCCTCATGTCAAAGTTATCAGGGAGGGGGTAGATCGACAATGATGCTCTTTCTTCTAGGGTTTGGGTGGCCTCGATAGTTGGTCGGGCGAGCAGACCGCCTTTCTCACATGCATGCATGTCCGACGTCCCCCCTCATGTCGAAGTTATCGGGGAGGGGGTAAATTTTAACTTAGTGAGTCTTTTAATTAACTCATTTTGAATATATGAACATTTTAACTTAGTAACTTAGTAACTTGGTAAGTTATCGGGGAGGGGGCTCGGCGTCGCGGCATACATCCATGGATCATCATTGCTCATATATCCATGGATCATATATAAAAACTTTCTATGAACAAAAAACTTTCTATGAGCAAAAAAAGCAAACATCAATGGACAAAAAAATTCTATGAACAAAAAAAATCATACATCAATGCATACATATCCATGGATCATACATACATCTGCATATACATATACATACAATATCCATACATACATCAATGGACAAAAAAATGTATGAACAAAAATAAAGGCAGAGAGCAGGCCGGGGCGGCGGCGGCGGCTCGCGGCAAGCAGAGCAGGGGCACGGCGCGGCAAGCAGAGCAGGGGCGGCGGCGCGGGGGAAGGGGGGCTCACTGGGGCGGCGTCGGGGCAGGGCAGGGGCGCGGGGAGCGGCGCCGGGGCAGGGAGAGCGTCGGGGCAGAGGGCGTCGAGGGCGTCGGCGAGGGCGTCGACGGTGAGGTGGAGCAGCCTGACGGCGTCGACGGGGCAGAGGGCGGCGACGGCGACGGCGTCGACGGTGAGCTCGAGCAGCCTGGCGGCGTCGTCGGGGGCAACTGCAGAGATGAAATCTGAAAAACGCTAATTGTTGGCTTATATAGCAAAGCCTTTAGTCCCGTTTGGTGGCACCAACCGGGACGAAAGGGTGGCATTGGTCCCGGTTCGAGCCACCAACCGGGACTAAAGGCCTGTGCCTGGCACAGCCGCGGTGCGGTTGGATGTTTAGTCCCACCTCGCTAGCTGAGAGGCTTCGACAATGGTTTATAAGCGCGGCTGCGCCTACCACTTCGAGCTCCTCTCTAATGCAGGCCTACGAGCCTATACACACTCTCTCTGCCTGTGGGCCTATTGGGCCTTCTGCGGGCCTGCATCCTGGCCCAACTAGCGTGTTGGGTTTCTAGTCATATGCAGGCCGTGGTGGACCAGTAGGCGGCATTTTTTTAATTTTTTTCCAGTATTTTTGTTTTGTTTTTACTTTATTTATTTTCTTTTGTTTCTAGTTACAGCTAAATACTTAGAGTTTTTGAGTAGTTCTTTTTTCTTTAGGTCACAAAAATTATAAACTTTCTGTTAGTGCCATTAGTTTTCACTAGTTTAAATTTGAATTCTTTGAAATTTGTGCGAATCACTAGTTTGCGAATAACTTTACTTTAAAAATAGATTTTTGAGTGATTCTTTTTCCCGCTATTTAATATTAGTGTGTTTTACCATTATATTCAATTTGGTAATTTTTAGGTTAATTTAAATGGGTGTTTTAATCAAAAACAGATTTTGTTATTTTAGTTTTCTATTAAAGTTTTCTAACAAAAAAATACTTTTATTAAAACTTTGTTTTTTTTTTATTGAAAATTCTTTTGCTATTAATGTTTTGGAACAAAAAATACTTTGATAATTTTAGTTGCATAAATTTTATATAATTTTAGTTTAAAAAATACTAGAGGTTCATAAAATCTTTTTAGTTGATTCTTTTTGCTGTCGAAGAATATTATAGTTTGTTTTAGTTGATCATAATAGAATATTTTAATTGATTCTTTTTAGTTCATTCTTTTTTGCTATTAGAGTTTTATAAAAGTTTTCTAGTTCATTCTTTTTGCTATTAGTTCATTCTTTGAGCTAAATGACCCTGAAATTGAAAAGCACTACAAATGAACTCTGAAAAGGTTGAAAGTTGGCATGGTATCATCATTTCACCCACATAGCATGTGCTAAAAAGTTGAGAGGGTTACGACAAAAACTGAATGCACTTCGTGTACAAAATGGACAATCTCTTTCGAAGTATCAGGGTTTCGAACGAAAACTCATCTGTTACAAAGGGATTTCTTTTTTTTTGAACTTATTTGAACTCCAGACTTTTTGTGTGTTCAAAATGCATCATTCAAAGCCACATCATCAATTTTCAACCCTTTCTGACCTCATTTGGTATTTTTCATGCTTTTACTGATTTTTTTTGAGCTAAATGACCCTGAAATTGAAAAGCACTACAAATGAACTCTGAAAAGGTTGAAAGTTGGCATGGTATCATCATTTCACCCACATAGCATGTGCTCAAAAGTTGAGAGGGTTACAACAAAAACTGGATGCACTTCGTGTACAAAATGGACAATCTCTTTCGAAGTATCAGGGTTTCGAAAAAAAACTCATCTGTTACAAAAGGCATTTCATTTTTTTGAACTTATTTAAACTCCAGACTTCTGTGTGTGTTCAAAATGCATCATTCAAAGCCACATCATAAATTTTCAACCCTTTCTTACTTCATTTGGTATTTTTCATGCATTTACTGATTTTTTTGAGCTAAATGACCCTGAAATTGAAAAGCACTATAAATGAAGTCTCAAAAGGTTGAAAGTTGGCATGGTATCATCATTTCACCCACATAGCATGTTCTAAAAAGTTGAGAGGGTTACGGCAAAAACTGGATGCACTTCGTGTACAAAATGGACAATCTCTTTCGAAGTATCAGGGTTTCGGATGAAAACTCATCTGTTACAAAAGGCATTTCATTTCTTCACATGTAACTGCAGTGATATTCTAGATCAAAGGCATCATCAGAATAGTTGTGGAGAGAAAGTCTTCACTTTTTCTTCGCTTGTGTCCTTTGATTATTGCGTCGTAACCATGGATAATCTTCATCGTTTAACAGGGTGCTTGGGTCAGCCTTGACTTTGAAGGGAGGAATTTCATGAAACTTTTCATAATCTTCAGACATGTCTGTCTTGCCCTCCACTCCCACGATGCCTTTTTCCCTGAAAGAACTATGTGGCGCTTTGGCTCATCGTATGATGTATTCACTTCCTTATCTTATCTTTTTCTCGGTTTGGTAGACATGTCCTTCACATAGAAAACCTGCGCCACATCATTGGCTAGGACGAATGGTTCGTCTGTGTACCCAAGATTGTTTAGATCCACTGTTGTCATTCCGTACTATGAGTCTACTTGTACCCCGCCTCCTGACAGATTGACCCATTTGCACTGAAACAAAGGGACCTTAAAATCATGTCCATAGTCAAGTTCCCATATGTCCACTATGTAACCATAGTATGTGTCCTTTCCCCTCTTGGTTGATGCATCAAAGCGGACACCACTGTTTTGGTTGGTGCTCTTTTGATCTTGGGCGATCGTGTAAAATGTATTCCCATTTATCTCGTACCCTTTGTAAGTCAATACAGTCGAAGATTGTCCCCTGGCCAACGAGTACAGCTCACCAGAAGCAGTTTTGTCACCCATGAGATGTGTTTGCAACCAACTGCCGAAACTCCTGATGTGTTCACATGTAATCTAGTCGTCACACTGCTCCGGGTGTTTGGAGCGTAGAATATTCTTGTGTACATTGACATACGGGGTCACCAATGTAGAATTCTGTAGAACTGTGTAATGTGCTTGAGACCAAGAATGCCCGTCCCTACATATTATTGAGTCCGCTCCTAGCGTGCCTTTTCCAGTCAGTATCCCCTCATACCGCGATTGAGGGAGACCAATCTTCTTAAGGTCAGGAATGAAATCAACACAAAACCCAATGACCTCCTCTGTTTGATGGCCCGTGGAGATGCTTCCTGCTACTTCTTGAGCTTGCGTTGGTTTTTCCCTTGAATAGGAAAGGGTGATGCAGCAAAGTAGAGATAAGTATTTCCCTCAGTTTGAGAACCAAGGTATCAATCTAGTAGGAGACAACGAACAAGTCGCCGAATACCTGCACAAACAATCAACAACTTGCACCCAACGCGATAAAGGGGTTGTCAATCTCTTCACGGTTATTTGCAAAGTGAGATCTGATAGAGATAGATAAAAGGTAAAGTAAATATTTTTGATATTTTTGGTTTATGGAACGGAAAGTAAAAGATTGCAAAATAGTAGATTGGAAACTTATATGATGGAAAATAGACCCGGGGGCCATAGGTTTCACTAGAGGCTTCTCTCAAGATAGAAAATATTACGGTGGGTGAACAAATTACTGTCGAGCAATTGATAGAAAAGCGCATAGTTATGACGATATCTAAGGCAATGATCATGAATATAGGCATCACGTCCGTGTCAAGTAGACCGAAACGATTCTGCATCTACTACTATTACTCCACACATCGACCGCTATCCAGCATGCATCTAGAGTATTAAGTTCATAAAGAATGGAGTAACGCATTAAGCAAGATGACATGATGTAGAGGAATTAACTCAAGCAATATGATGAAAACCCCATCTTTTTACAATCGATGGCAACAATACAATACGTGCCTTGCTGTCCCTACTGTCACTGGGAAAGGACACCGCAAGATTGAACCCAAAGCTAAGCACTTCTCCCATTGCAAGAAAAACCAATCTAGTTGGCTAAACCAAACCGATAGTTCGAAGAGAATTACAAAGATATCAAATCATGCATAAAAGAATTCAGAGAAGATTCAAATAATATTCATAGATAAGCTGATCACAAATCCACAATTCATCGGATCTCGGCAAACACGCCGCAAAAAATATTACATCGAATAGATCTCCAAGAACATCGAGGAGAACATGGTATTGAGATTCAAAGAGAGAGAAGAAGCCATCTAGCTACTAGCTATGGACCCGTAGGTCTGTGGTAAACTACCCACGCTTCATCAGAAGGGCAATGGTGTTGATGTAAAAGCCCTCCATGATCGAATCCCCCTCCGGCAGGACGCCGGAAAAGGCCCCTAAATGGGATCTCACGGGTACAGAAGGTTGCGGCGGTGGAAAAGTATTTCCGTGGATGCCTCTGTTGGTTTGGGGATATAAGAGTATATATAGGCGAAAGAATTAGGTCAGGAGGTGCACGAGGGGCCCACAAGGGTGGGGGGCGTGCCATACCCCCCCTGGGTGCGCCCTCCATCCTTGTGGCCGTCTCGTGGCTCCTCCGACTTCATCTCCAAGTCTCCTGGTTTCCTTCTGGTCCAAGAAAAATCATCGCGAAAGTTTTATTCCGTTTGGACTTCGTTTGGTATTCCTTTTCTGCGAAACTCAAAGACAAGGAAAAAAACAGGAACTGGCACTGGGCTCTAGGTTAATAGGTTAGTCCCAAAATTAATATAAAATAGCATATTAATGCATATAAAACATCCAAAACAGATAATATAATAGCATGGAACAATAAAAAATTATAGATACGTTGGTGACGTATCAAGCATCCCCAAGCTTAATTCCTGCTCGTCCTCGAGTTGGTAAATGATAAAAACAGAATTTTTGATGTGGAATGCTACCTAACATATTTATCCATGTAATTTCTTTATTGTGGCATGAATGTTCAGATCCGTATGATTCAAAACAAAAGTTTAATATTGACATAAAAACAATAATATTTCAAGCATACTAACAAGGCAATTATGTCTTCTCAAAATAACATGGCCAAAGAAAGCTTATCCCTACAAAATCATATAGTCTAGCTATGCTCCATCTTCATCACACAAATATTTAAATCATGCACAACCCCGATGACAAGCCAAGCAATTGTTTCATACTTTTGATGTTCTCAAACTTTTTCAACTTTCACGCAATACATGAGCGTGAGCCATGGACATAGCACTATAGGTGGAATAGAAGGTGGTTGTAGAGAAGACAAAAAGAGGGAGATAGTCACACATCAACTAGGCGTATCAACGGGCTATGGATACGCCCATCAATAGATATCAATGTGAGTGAGTAGGGATTGTCATGCAACGGATGCACTAGAGCTATAAGTTTATGAAAGCTCAAAAAGAAAACTAAGTGGGTGTGCATCCAACTCGCTTGCTCACGAAGACCTAGGGCAATTTGAGGAAGCCCATCATTGGAATATACAAGCCAAGTTCTATAATGAAAAATTCCCACAAGTATATGAAAGTGACAACATAGGAGACTCTCTATTATGAAGATCATGGTGCTACTTTGAAGCACAAGTGTGGTAAAAGTATAGTAATATTGCCCCTTCTCTCTTTTCTCTCATTTTATTTATTTATTTGGGCCTTCTCTCATTTTTTTTGGCCTCTTTTTTTTCGTCTAGAGTCTCATCCCGACTTGTGGGGGAATCATAGTCTCCATCTTCCTTTCCTCATATGGGACAATGCTCTAATAATGAAGATCATCACACTTTTATTTACTTATAACTCAAGAATTACAACTCAAAACTTAGAACAAAATATGACTCTATATGAATGCCTCCGGTGGTGTACCGGGATGTGCAATGAATCAAGAGTGACATGTATGAAAGAATTATGAACGGTGTCTTTGCCACAAATACGATGTCAACTACATGATCATGCAAAGCAATATGACAATGATGTAGTGTGTCATAATAAACGGAACGGTGGAAAGTTGCATGGCAATATATCTCGGAATGGCTATGGAAATGCCATAATAGGTAGGTATGGTGGCTGTTTTGAGGAAGGTATATGGTGGGTTTATGGCACCGGCGAAAGTTGCGCGATACTAGAGAGGCTAGCAATGGTGGAAGGGTGAGAGTGTGTATAATCCATGGACTCAACATTAGTCATAAGAACTCACATACTTATTGCAAAAATCTATTAGTTATCGAAACGAAGTACTACGCGCATGCTCCTAGGGGGATAGATTGGTAGGAAAAGACCATCGCTCGTCCCTGACCGCCACTCATAAGGAAGACAATCAAAAAAATAAATCATGCTCCGACTTCATCACATAACGGTTCACCATACGTGCATGCTACAGGAATCACAAACTTTAACACAAGTATTTCTCAAATTCACAATTACTCACTAGCATGACTCTCATATCACCATCTTCATATCTCAAAACAATCATAAGGAATCAAACTTCTCATAGTATTCAATGCACTTTATATGAAAGTTTTTATTATATCCCTCTTGGATGCCTATCATATTAGGACTAAATTTATAACCAAAGCAAATTACCATGCTGTTTAAAGACTCTCAAAATAATATAAGTGAAGCATGAGAGTTCATCAATTTCTATAAAATAAAACCACCACCGTGCTCTAAAAAGATATAAGTGAAGCACTAGAGCAAAATTGCCTAGCTCAAAAGATATAAGTGAAGCACATAGGGTATTCTAATAAATCACGATTCATGCGTGTCTCTCTCAAAAGGTGTGTACAGCAAGGATGATTGTGGCAAACTAAAAAGTAAAGACTCAAATCATACAAGACGCCCGAAGCAAACCACATATCATGTGGTGAATAAAAATATAGCCTCAAGTAAAGTTACCGATAGACGAAGACGAAAGAGGGGATGCCTTCCGGGGCATCCCCAAGCTTAGGCTCTTGTTTATCCTTGAATATTACCTTGGGGTGCCTTGGGCATCCCCAAGATTAGGCTCTTGCCACTCCTTATTCCATAGTCCATCAAATCCTTACCCAAAACTTGAAAACTTCACAACACAAAACTCAACAGAAAATCTCATAAGCTCCATTAGTATAAGAAAATAAATCACCACTTTTGGTACTGTTGTGAACTCATTCTTTATTTATATTGGTGTAATATCTACTGTATTCCAACTTTTCCATGGTTCATACCCCCCGATACTACCCATAGATTCATCAAAATAAGCAAACAACACATAGAAAACAGAATCTGTCAAAAACAGAAGAGTCTGTAGCAATATGAATTGTTCTAATACTTATGTAACTGCAAAAATTCTGAAAAATTAGAAAAACAGAGGCAATTTGTATATAAATCTTTTGTAAAAAATTCAGGGTTTTTCCATGCCCAGTGAATCTAAACAATTCTGTGACTGGACGCAAAAGTTTCTGTTTTTCAGCAAGATCAAATCAACTATCACCGTAAGCCATCCCAAAGGTCTTACTTGGCACAAACACTAATTAAAACACAAAACCACATCTAACCAGAGGCTAGATGAATTATTTAATGCAAAACAGAACCTAAAAAGCAAAAGCAAAAAATAAAATTGGGTTGCCTCCCAACAAGCGCAATCGTTTAACGCCCTTAGCTAGGCATAAAAACACGAATAGATCTAGGTATTGTCATATTTCGTACGCAATTCTTCAGTTGCACACTTATAAACCTTAGGAGATTCTTTGGTTTTATTAATGATCAAACTCCTAGGCAAGAAATCAAGAAATTCACTCGTGACAATCGGTTCCTTAATAATATTGAAAAAATTGGGGTGAACACTTATTGTTTTGAGATCTTCATTTTCTTTACTAGAAGATTCACCCTTATTCTTAGGAACATAAATAAACTTGGCAGTCTTAGTAGGCGGAAGATTTTGAGTAGTTTTAACGGAGGAAAAAGCGGAACCCAAGTTGGTAATAATATCCTCTAGTTTGCCAATTCTAGAATCTCGATCTATCTTTTCATTAACTATGGGTTCCTTTTCTCTAAGATTCTTTAAAGTAACTCCTACCTTAGATCCATATTGAGTAATCTGATTATGAATCTTTTTATCCAAATTTTCAATCAAATCAATGGTAGCAATTTTATTCTCAATAATATCAAGCCTTTGCATCACATGTTCCAAGGTTAAAACAGTTCCATTGATCAAAAGAGGTGGTGGGCCTAACAAATCTATCATGGCATTATAAGAATCAAAAGTATGGCTCCCCAAGAAATTCCCCCCGGTAATGGTATCTAGAACATATCTATTCCAAGGAGTAATACCCACATAAAAATTGCGAAGAAGAACGGCAGTAGATTGCTTTCGAGTAGATCTATTTTGAGCGTTGCAAATTCTATACCAAGCATCTTTTAAATTTTCTCCTTCCCTTTGTTTAAAATTGAGGACTTCATTGTCAGGAGTGCTCACAATAATGGGAGGATTAGCCATTAGAGCGAAACAAGCGATCAAACGTGCGAGCATACAGAAAGCAAACAAAGAAGACAAAAGGAAGAGGGGCGAAGAAAAGGCAAATCTTTTGAAAAATCATTTTAGAAGTGGGGGAGAGGAAAACGAGAGGCGAATGGCGAATAATGTAATGCAAGAGATGAGAGTTTATGATGGGTACTTGGTATGTCTTGACTTGGCGTAGATCTCCCCGACAACGGTGCCAGAAATTCTTCCTGCTACTTCTTGAGCTTGCGTTGGTTTTTCCCTTGAAGAGCAAAGGGTGATGCAGCAAAGAAGAGATAAGTATTTCCCTCAGTTTGAGAACCAAGGTATCAATCCAGTAGGAGACAACGAGCAAGTCACCGAATACCTGCACAAACAATCAACAACTTGCACCCAACGCGATAAAGGGGTTGTCAATCCCTTCACGGTTATTTGCAAAGTGAGATCTGATAGAGATAGATAAAAGGTAAAGTAAATATTTTTGGTATTTTTGGTTTATGGAACGGAAAGTAAAAGATTGCAAAATAGTAGATCGAAAACTTATATGATGAAAAATAGACCCGGGGGCCATAGGTTTCACTAGAGGCTTCTCTCAAGATAGAAAATATTACGGTGGGTGAACAAATTACTGCCGAGCAATTGATAGAAAAGCGCAAAGTTATGACGATATCTAAGGCAATGATCATGAATATAGGCATCACGTCCGTGTCAAGTAGACCGAAACGATTCTGCATCTACTACTATTACTCCACACATCGACCGCTATCCAGCATGCATCTAGAGTATTAAGTTCATAAAGAATGGAGTAACGCATTAAGCAAGATGACATGATGTAGAGGAATTAACTCAAGCAATATGATGAAAACCCCATCTTTTTACCCTCGATGGCAATAATACAATACGTGCCTTGCTGCCCCTACTGTCACTGGGAAAGGACACCGCAAGGTTGAACCCAAAGCTAAGCACTTCTCCCATTGCAAGAAAAACCAATCTAGTTGGCCAAACCAAACCGATAGTTCAAAGAGAATTACAAAGATATCAAATCATGCATAAAAGAATTCAGAGAAGATTCAAATAATATTCATAGATAAGCTGATCATAAATCCACAATTCATCGGATCTCGGCAAACACACCGCAAAAAAGTATTACATCGAATAGATCTCCAAGAACATCAAGGAGAACATGGTATTGAGAATCAAAGAGAGAGAAGAAGCCATCTAGCTACTAGCTATGGACCCGTAGGTCTGTGGTAAAGTACTCACGCTTCATCGGAAGGGCAATGGTGTTGATGTAGAAGCCCTCCGTGATCGAATCCCCCTCTGGCAGGACGCCGGAAAAGGCCCCTAGATGGGATCTCACGGGTACAGAAGGTTGCGGCGGTGGAAAAGTGTTTTCGTGGATGCCTCTGTTGGTTTGGGGATATAAGAGTATATATAGGCAAAAGAATTAGGTCAGGAGGTGCACGAGGGGCCCACAAGGGTGGGGGGCACGCCCTACCCCCCTGGGCGCGCCCTCCGTCCTTGTGGCCGCCTCGTGGCTCCTCCGACTTCATCTCCAAGTCTCCTGGTTTCCTTCTGGTCCAAGAAAAATCATCGTGAATGTTTTATTCCGTTTGGACTCCGTTTGGTATTCTTTTTCTGCGAAACTCAAAAACAAGAAAAAAAACAGGAACTGGCACTGGGCTCTAGGTTAATAGGTTAGTCCCAAAAATAATATAAAATAGTATATTAATGCATATAAAACATCCAAAACAGATAATATAATAGCATGGAACAATCAAAAATTATAGATACGTTGGAGACGTATCACTTCCTTCTGGCCTAGCACGGTTACGAACATATTTCTTTAAGACTCCCATGAACCTCTCAAAGGGGAACATATTGTGTAGAAATACAGGGCCCAGAATGGCAATCTCGTCGACTAGATGAACTAGGACGTGCGTCATGATATTGAAGAAGGATGGTGGGAACACCAGCTTGAAACTGACAAGACATTGCGCCAAATCACTCCTTAACCTTGGTAGGATTTCTGAATCGATTACCTTCTGAGAGATTGCATTGAGGAATGCACATAGCTTCACAATGGCTAATCAAACGTTTTCCGGTAGAAGCCCCCTCAATGCAACCGGAAGCAGTTGCGTCATAATCACGTGGCAGTCATGAGACTTTAGGTTCTGGAACTTTTTCTCTGCCATATTTATTATTCCCTTTATATTCAACGAGAAGCCAGACGGGACCTTCATACTGAGCAGGCATTCAAAAAAGATTTCCTTCTCTTCTTTGGTAAGAGCATAGCTGGCAGGCCCTTCATACTGCTTTGGATGCATGCCGTCTTTTTCGTGCACACGTTGCTGGTCCTCCCGTGCCTCCGGTGTGTCTTTTGTCTTCCCATACATGCCAAAGAAGCCTAGCAGGTTCACGCAAAGATTCTTCGTCACGTGCATCACGTCGATTGCAGAGCAGACCTCTAGGTCTTTCCAATAGGATAGGTCCCAAAATATAGATTTCTTCTTCCACATGGGTGCGCGTCCCTCAGCGTCATTCGGAACAGATAGTCCGCCGGGACCCTTTCCAAAGATTACTTGTAAATCATTGACCATATCAAGTATGTGATCACCAGTACGGACGGCGGGCTTCTTCTGGTGATCTGCCTCACCTTTGAAATGCTTGCCTTTCTTCGACATTGATGGTTGGTCGGAAGAAATCGACGATGTCCCAGGTACACATTCTTCTTGCATTTGTCCAAATATATACTTTCGGTGTCATCCAAACAGTGCATGCATGCGTGGTATCCCTTGTTTGTCTGTCCTGAAAGGTTACTGAGAGCAGGCCAATCATTGATGGTTACAAACAGCAACGCATGTAGGTCAAATTCCTGCTGGTCGTGCTCGTCCCACACACGTACACCTTTTCCATTCCACAGCTGTAAAAGTTCTTCAACTAATTGCCTTAGGTACACATCAATGTCGTTGCCGGGTTGCTTAGGGCCTTGGATGAGCACTGGCATCATAATGAACTTCCGCTTCATGCACAACCAAGAAGGAAGGTTATAGATACATAGAGTCATGGGCCAGGTGCTATGATTGCTGCTTTGCTCCCCGAAAGGATTAATGTCATCCGCGCTTAAACCAAACCATACGTTCCTTGCATCACCTGCAAAGCCCCCCCCCCCCCCACGTTCTCTCGATTTATCTCCACTGCGACCCGTCAGCGGGTGCTCTCAACTTCCCGTCTTTCTTATGGTCCTCTTTTTGCCATCGCATCAACTTGGCATGCTCTTTGTTTCTGAACAGACGTTTCAACCGTGGTATTATAGGAGCATACCACATCACCTTGGCAGGAACCCTCTTCCTGGGGCGCTCGCCGTCAACATCACTAGGGTCATCTCGTCTGATCTTATACCGCAATGCACCGCATACCGGGCATGCGTTCAAATCCTCATACGCACCGCGGTAGAGGATGCAGTCATTAGGGCATGCATGTATCTTCTGCACCTCCAATCCTAGAGGGCATAGAACCTTCTTTGCTCCGTACGTACTGTCGGGCAATTTGTTATCCTTGGAAGCTTCTTCTTCAATATTTTCAGTAGCTTCTCAAATCCGTTGTCAGATACACCATTGTCTGCCTTCCATTGCAGCAATTCCAGTATGGTACCGAGCTTTGTGTTGCCATCTTCACAATTTGGGTACAACCCTTTTTTGTGATCCTCTAACATGTGATCGAACTTCAACTTCTCCCTTTCACTTTGGCATTGTCTCTTTGCATCAACAATGACCCGGCGAAGATCATCATCGGGCACATCGTCTGGTTCCTCTTGATCTTCAGCTTCCCCCGTTGCAGCATCACCGTATTCAGAGGGCAGATAGTTGTCATCATCCTCTTCTTCTTCGTTGTCTTCCATCATAACCCCTCTTTCTCCGTGCTTGGTCCAAACATTATAGTGTGGCATGAAACCCTTCTCAAGGAGGTGGATGTGAAGGGTTTTCGAGTCAGAGTAAGACTTCGTATTCTCACATCTAGGGCATGGACAACACATAAAACCATTCTGCTTGTTTGCCTCAGCCACTTCGAGAAAATTATGCACGCCCTTAATGTACTCGGAGGTGCGTCTGTCACCGTACATCCATTGCCGGTTCATCTGCGTGCATTATATATAATTAAGTGTGTCAGAAACCATTACAGAACATCATGAATAGAGAAGTGACCAAATTAATAGAAGTTCATCATCACATTAAGTTCATACATAGTTCTCATTGAACAACATATAGCTGTCTAGAGCATCTAATTACAACATACATTGAAACTATGTAAAGCATTTAAATGCAACAACAAATGCGATCATAATCGCAACTAAGGTAACAATTGATCCAACGGCATAATGATACCAAGCCTCAGTATGAATGGCATATTTTCTAATCTTTCTAATCTTCAAGCGCATTGCATCCATCTTGATCTTGTGATCATCAACGACATCCGCAACATGCAACTCCAATGCCATCTTCTCCTCCTCAATTCTTTTCAATTTTTTCTTCATGTAATTGTTTTCTTTTTCAACTAAATTTAACATCTCGACAAGAGGGTCGGTTGGAATTTCTGGTTCACATACCTCCTAGATAAAAACATCTATGTCACGTTGGTCGGCATAATTGTCATAAACACTAAATGAAACAAATAGTTATAAAAGATAATATACCACATCCGAATCATAGACATGACGAGGGCCGACGGGGGCGGATACCAAAACCATCGCACTATATAATAACAAACAATAATAAAAGTAAGAAAATTAGACAAGTATCTATCTAAATCATACAAGTAAGAATTTTTTCTTTTAGAAAGAAGATAAGAACAAGAGGCTCACCACAGTGGTGCCGACGACGAGATCGGCGCGGGCGATCGACGGCGGTGAGGACGGGGACGGGACAGGACGGACCGCCAAACCTAGACAAATCTTGAGGAAAATGGAGTTTGGACAAGGAGCTTCGAGAGGAGAAAGCTTAAGTGTGGCTCGGTCATTTCATCGAACACCTCATGTGCATAGGAGGTGAGCTAGAGCACCACACACCTCTCCCACGGCTGGCCAAAAAAACAGAGCAGTGGCTCTGTTCGCGGGCAGGGGGGGTATATATAGGCCTCTCTTTAGTCCCGGTTTGTGGCTAAAACCGGGACTAAAGGAGAACCTTTGGTCCCGGTTCCAGCCACCAACCGGGACTAAAGGTGCTGGGCCAGGAGCGAGGCCCATTGGTCCCGGTTTGTGTCTGGAACCGGGACCAAAAGTGTCAGACGAACCGGGACCAATGGCCCCTGAGGCCCGGCCGGCGCCCTGGCCTCACGAACCGGGACTGATGCCCCCTTTGGTCCCGATTCGTGAGTGAACCGGGATTAATACCCTTACCCAGGCTTCAACCAAAGCCCTGTTTTCTACTAGTGGGATGGCAACTTTAGTTATCCGGGATGGCAAAATGTAGTTGTAAAAGCATGGCAACTCTCTCTGTTTTGGTTAACTATAGTTGCCATATCTAATTTATGGTAGTTCCCGTGTGTAATCAAACCATAGTGCCGTGTGTGATTAACTACTTGCCACATGTGGTTGAACAAATAGTTGGCATGTGTGTTTAACTAGTTGCCACGTGTGGTCCAATCATAGTTGCAATGTATTGTTAATCATAGCTGCCATGTGTGTTTACCTGGTTGGCACGTACGCTCAACTGCAGTTGCCACATACGTGCAACTGCAGTTGCCATCTATCACCGTACGAGCGTCGTGTGGGCGAAGAGCAGTTCACCCACACGCGCGTGGACTGGATGGTGACTGTGTGGGCGGGAAATGGTTCGCCCACACAGTGAAGCTGACAACCGCGCGCTGCGAGTCGTGTGGGCGAGCGCTCTAGCGCTCACACAACACGCTATGCCTATGTGGCACTGAAATTCCAACAGATTCCTTTAGGATTCGTGCAAAACAGAATCAATGTGGATCAACGCGTGTGGGCGAAGTGCAAACATGCCACACGTGTGGGCGTTATCATTTAGAAAAAAAATCTATGTAAAAAATAACTACATGTTAAGAGAAGTTTTCCAGAAAAGTCCAGAGTGAAATTAGCAGTCGATAGATTGGTACACACATTAGAAGGTCACCGTCATAGTATTTTTTGTAAGATATTATAAATTATATCATCGTCTTTAATTCAATTTGGCGTATTTTTACGTCATTTTTATCAGTAGATGGTGGGTGGGGCTATTTTGTCTGACTATATAGTTTTTTTGTGGGTGCCCGACTATATAGTTTAGGGCGACCCGTTCAAAATGAGTGTCAATAGTGATGAATTTTCATGGACGGAAAAACCATTCGACCTAAAATGTGTACAATACTTGGGTTACATCTCAATCATGCCATCATACACCAGTATTTACCAAAAGAAGAACCTAACAAATTGGAATTATTATCACCTATGGATCATCAATTTTCCATACTCCCAGAGGGATCCATGTGCGTAGTATAATTCAAGCACATACCTCTTCTAGCACTGGTAGATGATAGCAATAGATCGATCAATTGTCGCCTTAAATTTAGCTATACTTACATGGTCCCATAAAAAGATCACCATATCATAATATTGCTTTCTGATAGATCATTTGTTTTCCACTCACCATGCATTATCTTCTACAATTTGGCATGTCTTTCAACTTTTTATTAGGGCATGTAGTACGGGGGCATCACCCTGATACTGTCTCAGCTCTTAATCTAATCAAAACGTAATGAGACCACCGTTTGTGAAAATTTCTGGCCAACCGAGGCAACACTCTATAGCAGGCCCACCCTACAACATCTCTCGCTTCACATGCATAGAGTTTTCCTTCCTCTCTCCTCGCATGCATCAACGTAGCTTCTCCTTTTTCCTTTCTCTCAGCTTTTACACTCGAAGAGGCTAGCTCTTCGGCAAGCCACACTAGCTCGTGCGAGACTACAACTCTGCGTCCCAACCATGCTTCAAGCCTACGTGAACCTGCGGGGCAGCACGTTGAGGCTATCTATTGGCCATGCCCTTATTGGGATTGTAGGAGGTCTATCTCATCTTTTTTTTTTAACCACACTGTTAACCCGTGTGGCCCTCTAAGCATGGGTGCCCATCCATTCTTGATGGTTTCCTTGCATAGAAAAATTAATCGCCCAAGCTAAAATATCTACATCGTTATAACCAATGTGGCCCTCTAAGCATGTGTGCCCATCCATCTTAATATTTTTCGATCTTGGACAGGAAAATTAATCGTCCAACCTACCTAAAATATCTACAACCGCATGTGATCGACATCTCCATCACACACTGTAGCTAGTGGGATCTTCACAATGAACAAATAAGGATAAATGCTTCTTCGATTCGATCTGCACTATTATGAGATGATCGGCCTACCCGGCCTGCCATCCATCCAACCCGTGAAATGAAATTAAAGTCGAGTGGTGAATGAAATGGACACGTATGATCTGAATCACATGTGATCTGCCTCTAGCTAGCTAGATCGATCCATGGTAATGAGGAAGAAGAAAAAAAGGTAGGTTGCTCACGTGCAATCAGTGATCTCATACTATGCGTGCATGCATGGTCAACTTGATCAAAAGGGTGCATCTTAAGGAAGCACATTATGTAGCGTCAATTGGGTAGGTCGAATGAGAGGGCCCCGTTCGAGTTCATTTGGGTAGGGCATTCATGCAGGGTGCATGTAATTATTAAAAATTGCGGCTATGGTTGATGCATGCATCTTCTCATGTCCAATGATCCTGGGAATTCGTGTGCATGCACCCATGAGATGCTGCAGGGCGTCGGCGAACACTAAACTGCAGGGCGTCGCCACAACCAGTTTTGAAGTGCTTGCAGTGGCACTTCGGCGATTGTTTCTCCAGACGTTGTATGAGCTCTCAATGAAATAGTTCATCGACACAAAACAGATTTGCAGGTTAAACTGAGCTGTCTTTTTTCTGCCATGACATTCGAGTTGCACAACGAGTAGCTTTTGCCAGATACGTAGAGCAATTTTTCCCCCAAAATATACTACTGTTATTTTACTGAACCAGTTTCAGCTTGTGCTTCAAGCACGGAACGATCGAATATAAAGACGAACAACACGAGGGTAAGAACAGATAGAAAGTCAAGCCCAATCCAGAATTTGATCAAAAAGTTGAGCCCAACTAAGAAATGAGGCCGAGTTCTAGGCCGAAATGCTAAGCTGCGTTCGGTGTGGAGGTATCCAAAACGTAGGATTGAAATCATTAGTAGGAATAGAAGATGACTGCAGCTATAAAACAGAGGAAAAAGAAACCAGATGAAAGCTTACGACCAGGCGTTCGGAGCAGTAACGTGCCAGACGAATCGTGGGCCCAATTCAGCTTTCCTCAATTTTTTATTGGGCTGTGCACCTGTGTCTATCTCAGCCCATGGACATGTTCCATTTTTTTAATCCGCTGCATGCTGCCTTCCCGTGCATCACCTCGGGCATCAGCGAAAAAATTGGTTCGGAGTAGATATTGCAAATCCCGTGAAATTTGTAGGAATGTGAGTACTTTCCTATGTTGTACTGTTGACCATTCCTTTACTCCGAACGCAGCTAAGGTGGAAAACCCTGTGGAACTATATCCTCCAAAGTTTCCTCTGAAATTCCTGTGAACCGAATAGGCTGTAAATGTTTCCCTCTTCCTCCGTAATCCTGGGGAGCTCCTATACAGTGCGTTAACCGCCGGTTCACCTTCTTGGCACCCACACGCGTGGTCAACTGCACCGGCCCGTTAAAAGCACAACACTCATCCTTTCTAGATCGCACTCACTCAAAGAAATTCGCTCTCGATTGCGCAGGCAAGTTCGCTCTCGATCACACTCCCTCAAACAAGTTTATCAATTTTGAAGAAAAATTCACAAATTTGAAAAAAGTTCATCGATGTTGAAAAAAGTTCATCGATTTTGAAGAAAACTTCACAAATTTGGAAAATTTTACCGATTTTTAAAAAAACATCATCGATTTATAAAGAAATCATTGATTTTTAAAAAAAGTTCATCACTTTTG
This sequence comes from Thinopyrum elongatum, assembly GCA_011799875.1. NCBI lineage: Eukaryota > Viridiplantae > Streptophyta > Magnoliopsida > Poales > Poaceae > Thinopyrum > Thinopyrum elongatum. Next base: position 690,563,387 of record CM022303.1, read on the forward strand.
AAAAAGTTCAACAATTTTTCAAAAATTCACAAATTTTTAAAAAAGTTCAAAAATATGAAAAAAATCATCGGTTTTGAATTAAAAAGTTTGCAAATTTGAAAAAGTTCATCGAACCAGGAGAAGAAAAAAAATGAAAAAGAACAATGAAAAAAGATATACGTGATCACATCAGCGTGAGGTGGCTGGGTGCTTACTGAGGAGAGCATTGAACTAGGAAGCCTCTGGTTTGCATTTTATACTGTAACGGGCGCTTTAAGCATCGTATAGGAAATGCCGTAATCCTGAGAGGTTCGCCAATTATTTTTCATTTTTCCAATTCTTGTCGTTATTGTGGGTTTATTTTTCAATTAATTTTCCCTTTTATTTATTTATTAGTTTCCTTTTCTCCCTTCACTTATATATTTTTTGTTATCTTTTTTCGTTTTATTCACCAAAAATTACAAATATTTAACATATGAATATAATATTCCTATATGTGGTGAATTTTTTAATCTCATATGCAGTAATTTTTTAAAACAAATCTATGAACTTTCTAAAACTATACATACCTTCTGACATATTCAGATAGTTTCTCTATACACATAAATATTTTTCAAATATACGATGAATGTTTTATTTCATATATATATGAATATTTTTTTAAACATATTACCATTTGTTTGATGTTTTGAATACATGAATTTAATACATGATGATTATTTTATCTCATATGCGTGCAACCTTTTTTATTTGGATGATAGAGCTGTTGGCTCGCTCTGTGTGCAGTAAGAACATATAGAAAGTTAAGCCCCACCCACAATTTGAAAAAAAAAAAGATGAGCGCAACTAAGAAAGGAGGCCCATTTCTACGCCCGAAAGCTAAATGTTTTCCTCCTCCTTGGTAAATCCTGTTCTGCGGTTATTGACATACATAGGTGAGCGGTTCGGCCGGTTCTCTCTCTCTCTCTCTCCTCTCTCTCTCTTTGTTTCTTTGTGTATTTTTGTTCTTCTAGATTTTTTTTCCTTTCACATTTTATTTTTATTTGTTTATCTTTTTTCCTTTTGATTCATCAAAATTTGAAAAACTTAGACATGAATATACAATTTTTATATATGAACATTCTTAATATTTGGTGATTTTTAAAAATCATAACATGATTATTTAAAGAAATCCCTGAAATTTTTAAATTATGTAAATATTTTTAACATATTAAATAGTTTTTATACAAATAAATAATTTTAAAATATATTCTAATTCATTTCATTCAGATAATGACTATTTTAAATAATAAGAAAATACTTAAAAAAACTAATACATGAAATTAATTATTTTATATGACAATTTTCTTCTGCCCTATCACCATTTTATTTAATATATACCAAAGTTACATGACTCCGGCTACAACCAGTATTTTTTTAATGCATAACATTTACAAAAATATGTATATAGATTTAATACATGAACATTTCATTTCATATGCATGAATATTTTATTATTTTGTGTACATGAATACTTTTTCATTTTTTCAATGTACTTTTAATGACATTATTTAAACGAAGAAAAACAATCTCATTCTTGGTTACTAAGGGCATCTTCAGCGTTGACCCCTAAAACGGACACTGTATTCATCTGCAAAATATTTAAACAGATCCTTTGAGAAGGGTGTAAGTGACATCAAGGATTTACAAGAATGATAGACTATTCATATCAACAAGATGCACCATCTTTTCCGGGAGTCCACCCGAAAGGAATCTCACAGTTTAAGCGTGCTTCACTTGGAGCAAATTGAGTATGGGTAAATGACTGGGAAGTTGATCCTAGACTCACATGAGCGAGGACAAAATGTGCAGGAAAGACGAGTGTATGTCTAGATTCCAGGAGTTACGGCCAGAAATCAGTCGGTTTGATCGAGGCGTTATGCTAATCAACATCACACTCCTAGAAAAAATGGCCCAAAAAAGGCTCAGCTTGAGCACCATAAAGTACCGGGCCTTAAAAAGCTGATATTTCGCAATTGATTTCATTATCTAAAAACATACAAAAGTTGCCATTTGAAACTACTACTATGACATGATAAATAATTCAAACACCACGATGTAAAAAATGCTGAGACTACAAAAAAATCTAGAGAAAAAATTGCACAAAAAATAGAATGCATTGCAATTTTGTACTACTATTTAGCTGTAGACCTCTAAAACTGTAAAAATATTATTTGCAATGATATACTCCCTCGGTCCCATAGTGTAAGACATTTTTGCAAACTAACATAGCTTGCAAAAATGTCTTACATTGTGGGACGGAGGGAGTATATCATAAATTTGCCATGATGTATAACATTACCAGATTCACTAAATTTTTTTTGTGGAAAACGAGAACAAAATTAACACACACACACACACACACACACACACACACTTCTCATGATAAAACACATACATTTGCAATGATAGATAATAAACAGTATTACAAAAAAAAATAGGGTAAACACACACAAAATTGCCACAATATATAGCATAACATTGCCCCATGGCTATAACCAAACACATCATATGTTTCATTAATTTGCCATGATTGTAGGATTTTTTCCCCCAAATTTTCCATGGCAGTAGTGAAAAGCTTTCCTACATTTTCTGTCATAAAAGATTGGCAAATTTTCATAAACATGCCATGTGACAAGTACAACAATTATCTTGGACAGGAAACCAGTTTCTTACTACTAGAGGGGCACAAGCAAGTTTTTTTAGGGGAGGCACAGGCCAAGTAGCAGGCTGGGGGGGGGGGGGTGCTACTGGGCTGACTTCCGAGGGGCCTAGGTTTCCCTGGTCCATGCCACCGTGGATTCAGAAATGCAAAATGTGTTCAAGATTTGGCAAAAATGCCTAGGAATTTGAAAAGGTTAATAAAATTCTTTAAAGTTCACAGATTTGAAAAAGAGGGCGCTGCTACGCGTCGGCAGACGGATCTTTGATGGATTGAGCGATCGAGGGTCACCTTCTATCACTGCAACATATGACGGGCTGCAGAAAATTTCTTCAACACGGGTTATGTTGCGGAAAATTTTGCAACGTAGGTCAAGTTGCAGATTATTTTGGCAACAGATGTCTTGTTACAGTTTTTTTTGCAATAGAGGTGTTGTTACAATTTTGTTGGCAACAAAGGTCTCGTTGGAATTTAATATGTTTTGTTCTTGTTACAGTTTTTTTTGCAACAGAGACCTTGTTGCAGAAATTCGTTGTAGCAAGCAGCGACCACGTCGGTCGAAAGAAAGGCCGATGCCCCCTCGGGATGGTGGGGCAACGATGGACGTAGCTCCTCGCGGTGGATGTGGACGCCGATGCTTCCGTAGGACGGCAGATGCAGCTTGAGTTCGGGTGCACCACGACAACCGAGTTCATGGTGAAGGCGGGCGGCAGCGGCGGCACCCACGCCGATGACCTCGTCGCCGTGCTGCCGGCGGCGAGCGTCGGTGCCGGTGGTCAAAGCAGTGCGAGGAGGCGTCGCCTTAACATGGAATTCGGGAGGAGCGCGTGTGGCCACTGCTCTCGTGGGGATCCGGATCCAAATCTTGCAACACACCAGTTATTGCAGTGGGGGAAATTGCAACACCGACTAAGCTGCAAAACCTAGTCTAGGTAATACGTTGCTCCTAGCCATCTGATTAAAATCAGATCTAACGGCCACGACGGCGATAGATGCACGCGTTGGTATCTGTCGGGTGATCCCAATCATTTCCCCCCAAAAAATCATGAACTTGTAAATATATCACAAATTTGAAAATATATTCATGTATTTTAGAAAATATTCATGTATTTAAAATGAATCATGAAATATAATAACAAAAAAGAAAACAAGAAAATAAAAACACCAAAAAAACCAACAAAAAGCAAAATGAGTAAAGAAAAAAAAACAAGCCAAAATACTTCATTAAATCGGAATAGAGGGATGGGGCTAGATTGTATTTGAAGCGCAAAATGGCCAGATTGGGCGCCTGGACCTCTGTTTCGGCCGGCCCATTCCTCGTTTCTTCCCACATTGGGTTTGGAAGGATTCTAGAACCATCTCTGATGCTGATTTCTATTTATTTTCCTTTTTATGTTTTTTCTTTTTCCTTTTTGTTTTACCTTTATTTTAGTTTTAAATTTTCATTTTTGTTTTATCTTTTACCTTTTTTATAATTTTTTCATTCTTCTTTTGCTTTTATTTCTCATTTTGCAAACATCTCTCAAACTCATTAACAGTTTTAGTAGTTATGAATATTTATTGAATTATTGAATATTTTTTATTGTTGCCAAAAATACTTAAAAATTCATAAATATTTTAAAAAATTGGAACATTTTTGGATTCACCAACATTTTTACAAATCTCGATAATTTTTTTGCGATTGAGAATATTTTTGGGAAACTCATGAACATTTTTCCGAATTTAGAGCATTTTTGAAATATCGGAACAATTTTTAAATTGACAAACATTTTCTTGTTCTGATGTACAAATGTTCAGATGCATGATTGTTCTCGAATTCTTGAACATTTTATGAAGTGATTATTTATTTTTCTGAAATTTGGAATTATGTTTTGAAATTCACATAGATTTTTGAGTTTTGTGGACATTTTGAAGTAATTCATTGACATTTTTTGAACACATGGACTTTTTTTTAACAATAATGAACATTTTTGTCATTTCTCAAACAATGTTTTGCCAAAATCGTGAACATTTTTTAATATGTGAACATTGTTTGAGTCGCGAATATTTTATGATTACCCAAACATTTTTTTAAACATGGACATTTTTTTCGAATTCAAGAAGACTTTTTTCATGTACATATTTTCAAAATTCACGATTTGAACCTTTTGTAATCCTGAATTATTTTAAAGAAGAAAAAAAAAATCAGAAAAGTGAAAAAAAGCAAAGAATGAAATGAAAAACATAGAGGGCATCCAACCCCACACATGGGCCAGCCCAAAAAGGCGCACGGGGGAGGGGTTTGGCATTCCGCCTCTTTGCGCGTGCACATTGCCAAATAGGCGCTCCCGCGCCAAATAGCATATTCCTGAGCCGTACGTGCGTGAGCGAGCTGTGTCAAGTCAGCGATTTAATGCGCCGTTCCCAGCATAGGGCTGTCACACGTGGAATAGGTCTCCCTTAGAGCATCAACAACCAGACGCCCCATATCCGCCCAAACATCCAGACGGTTTACCCGGTCACTACCTGGACAGAAAAATGTCACCCTACCAGACCAGGCAAATCAACCCAAATGTTCGGGCTATCTGGCGACCCCTATACCTGCCACATAGGACTGACCGAAATGGCCCGGGCCAAATCGCTTGAAGACATCCCCCTCCTTGCCCATCCTGCCTGTTCCTCGTATTTTCTATTTTATCCACACAACAGTCACCGTAGCTCCGCCACCCTTGTTGCTCTGTCGTCGTCCCCAACTCACAGTGCCACCACGGAGGCCCCAACCCACACGCTGCCAACCATGCCGCCACCGGACAAGGTCACCGTCACCGGACGCCACCCCGATACGTCCAACTCCTCCGGATATACACCCCAGGATAGGATCGCCAGCGCATGACTTTTGTACATTGACTACTTCACACTGGACACAAGATACCATGAAGGTTTCTTATGATGTCGCTTCCAGATGAGCAGATCTATGTTCTTGCGCGCAGTGACTACCTTGGAGAAGTCTAATGACAATTTCAAGCTGAGGAAGGATTGTTGTGGCAAACTTTCCTTCTCTCCTCTGCAGAAATGCACGGCAGCTCTTAGGATGCTTGCTTATGGTAAGGCCACAGATGCAAATGCAATTGATATAGAAATCAAGATGTGAGAGAGCATATGCTTGAAGACTACAATGGAATTCGCATGCACCTTGGTGAAGGTATTTGGACCAGAGTACCTGGGAGAACCAATTTTAGAGGACGCAGAAAAATTGTTGGCAATTGGAGCACTCAGAGGATTCCCAGGTATGCTCGGTTTAGTTGATTGCACACCCTGACAATGGAAGAACCACCCCAAAATTTTGCGTGGGCAGTACCAAGCTCACACCAAAGAAGCCACCACCATACTTGAAGCAGTGGCATCGAAGGACTTATGGATTTGGCATATTTTTTTTGGCACCCCAGATTCTAACAATGATACCTGCTCCAGTGATCTTCTTTGATCAAGTGACCTTGTGATGGGGAAGATACGTCGTGCAACTACACCTCAACGGGCACAACTACAACATAAAATACTACCCGATGGTATCTATCCTCCATATGAGCGGCGTTTGTGAAGACTATATCTGATCCTCATGGTAGGAAACAATGTCTCCTTGCACAAGCACAAGAAGGTGCTAGGAAGGATGTGGATAGGGCATTCGAAGAGTTCCAAGCTCGTTAGTGTATTGCTTATGGATTTGCAATGATATGGGAAGGTGAGACACTTTGGCAGCTCATCACATGTTGTGTAATCTTGCACAACATGATTGTCGAGGTTGAGGGTGAAGAGGCAGCCCACACGTATGATTTTGAGAAGCCCGGAGTTCAGGTCCGCCTCCCGGAACAAGAGGCGGAGCATATCACAAACTTTCATGAGATGCATCGACAACTTCGAGATCAACAGACGCATATGGAACTTCTCAATGATCTTGTGGGCATATGTAGATCCACTCCAGAAATCACTGAACTATGTTTTTATATTTCAATTATGCACTATAAACAAATTTTATGTTTGGACTATGTTTGGTTTATTTATTTTTATATATGAGTAATTTGTATTTTTTTTGCGGTACGCATCGTTTTGTGTGTGATGATCATCTTGCATGTGTTTGCATGAATTTGAGGTTTAAATTAAGGGTTATGGTTGGGGTCATTTGAGGGCCGGACCGGCTCTGTCCATGGGTGCATCTGGGCGCTTTTTGCGGACGTATAGAGGGGTGGATTCGCTCAGTCTAGTTGTAGATGCTCATAAGACATCTTCAATGCGACCATCAAATTTTTTCCAGACGGTACATACATCAAATGGCCGTGGACTGGTCCGTAAGCGTCCGGGCGTCCGCGCAATGTCAATTGAAACCTGGCCACAAATCCATTTTTCGCTCTCCCTCCCGTCTCTCTCCTGATTCCATTGAAGGAGCGGATGGTTGGCTACCGTTTCACTACCTACAAACACGTTGCCACGGACAATTGATGAGATATGTTTGTTGATTCGCGTTAGTAATGCCCTTGCAACACCAAGTGCTGTGACAACAGAGGGCCACGGCTCAAGGGAATCTTTCTCATATGGCCCATCAAGCAGTACTATACATATACGTAGCAAATGCTCTTATTAGAGAGAGGGTATCGCGGCTCATTCACATCTCGTGCATTGTAGTATCACCGTACCATGCATGCATCATAGACGCTGAGTCACGAAACCAGCCTAGCCGGTTTTGTCGCCTCTCATTGCATTAGCTATGTGCTGATGATCCGCGAGAATCCCTTCCCGACGTATCCTCGTCGTCGAGGAACCAGACAGGAGGAGCGCCAGGGCCATGAATGTGGTCGAGGAGGCCGACGCGCTGTGGTATCCGGTCTCCATCATCCAGGAGGCAGGTGCCGTCTGGCTGGGGCCGCAGGCGGGTGGGCAGCCGCCGCCCCCGCCCTCGGAGGAGAGAGGCCAAGGTGGATCTGATGGTGCAGGGCTTGGAGGCTGTGGGCCATCTGGTGCGGATAGTCAGGCACGACCGCGCGTCTCCGCCATCCCGGGGCTCGTCGGGGGCATCGGCGCTAGCTCATATGCGTCAACGGGAGTTTCAAACTGGCATCTAGGACAGTGAGCAGAGGCAGGAGATTGGTGGGGGCCCAGGTGGGTGATACCTCTCCGTCGTATCTATTTTTTCTAACGCTTTTGCTTTTGTTTTGGACTCTAATTTGCATGATTTGAATGAAACTAACCCGGACTGACGCTGTTTTCAGTAGAACTACAATGGTGTTGTTTTTGTGCAGAAATAAAAGTTATCGGATTTGGACGAAACTTTTTGAAGAATTATTTTGCAATAAATAAAAAATACTGGAATCAAGACCCACTGGAGGGGGGCCCTGGCTGCCCACAAGACACCAGGGCGCGCCACCCCCTCTGGCGCGCCCTGGTGGGTGGTGGGGCCCTCGAGGCCCCGCTGACCCTAATTTTGATGCTATAAAATCCTATTTTTCTAGAAAAAGAGAGGAGAGGAAGTTTCATCATGTTTTACGATATGGAGCCGCCGCCACCTCCTGTTCTTCATCGGGAGGCCAGATCTGTAGCCCGTTCGGGGCTCCAGAGAGGGGAATATTCGGTCTTCGTCATCATCAACCAACCTCCGTCATCAATTTCATGATGCTCACCGCCGGGAGTGGGTAATTCCTTTGTAGGCGCGCTGGTCGGTGAGGAGTTGGATGAGATTCATCATGTAATCGAGTTAGTTTTGTTAGGTCTTGATCCCTAGTATCCACTATGTTCTGAGATTGATGTTGCTATGACTTTGTTATGCTTAATGCTTGTTACTAGGGCCCGAGTGCCATGATTTCAGATATAAACCATTTATATTTTCACCATTATATCTATGTTCTAGATCTGATCTTGCAAGACATATGCACCTATTACGTGTTATGATCCGTAAACTCCAAAGTGACAATAGTTGGGATACTTTCCGGTGATGACCATAGTTTGAGGAGTTTATGTATTCACTATATGTTAATGCTTTGTTCTGGTTCTCTATTAAAAGGAGGCCTTAATATCTCTTAATTTCCTTATGGACCCCGCTATCACGGGAGGGTAGGACAAAATATGTCATGCAAGTTCTTTTCCATAAGCACGTATGACTATTTATGGAATACATGCCTACATTATATTTATGAAGTGGAGCTAGTTCTGTGTCGCCCTAGGTTATGACTGATATATGATGAATATCATCCAACGAATTAACCGATCCAATGCCTACGAGTTTTTCACATATTGTTCTAGCTGCGTTACTATTGCTATTGCTACTGTTACAACTGCTACAAAAATGTTACTGATGTTATTGTTACCACTGCTATCGTTACTATCACTATCAAACTATCATATTACTGTGCTACTGATCATTTTGTGCAGATATTTAATCTCCAGGTGTGGTTGAATTGATAACTCAACTGCTAATACTTACAAATATTCTTTGGCTCCCCTTGTGTCGAATCTATAAATTTGGGTTGAATACTCTACCCTCGAAAACTGTTGTGATCCCCTATACTTGTGGGTTATCAAGATCTTTTTCTGGCGCCGTTGCTGGGGAGCATAGCTATATTTGTTTAGTCACTTGGGATTTATATCTATTTATCACTATGAAGATTCTGAAAGATACCAGGACCAAGATTTTTCCCTCTAAGACGAGGGGAGGTAAGAAACTGCCATCTAGCTCTGTACTTGATTCACCTTCGGTTCTGAATAAACTTGCAACACCACCACATGCTATTAATCATGATATGTCGTAAGTTATTGATGATGCTACTTCTGCTATGAATGATGCTTATGATGATACTAGTACCTTGCTTGATGATAATGTGCCACTAGGTGAATTTCTTGATGAAGAAATTGCTAGAGCTAAAAATATTGAGGATGCTGAAACTGATGAAGTCTTTGAATCTGAAAATTATGAAACACCTATTAGACCTAGCTCTCCTAGATTTGAATTGCCTAAGATACCTGGGGGTTATGTTATGGACGGAGAGGTAGCTAGAGACTTTCTTGCTTGTAAGGATAGAGATGATCTCAAGAAATTACTATTCAAGTTGAAAGAAAAATCCTTGAATGCTAGAATGAAATGTGATCCTAAGTTTGCTACTTCACCTATCTGTGTTACCGATAAGGATTATGAATTCTCTGTCGACCCAGAGTTAATTACTTTTGTTGAATTTGATCCTTTCCATGACTATGAAGCTGAAACTGTAGTGGCATATCTTACTAAACTAAATGATATTGCCACCCTTTTTGCTCATGATGAGAAAATATGCTACTACTATATTCTCAAGTTATTTCCATTCTCATTAAAGGGTGATGCTAAGATATGGTACAATACTCTTGCTCCTGGTTGTGTGCGTAGCCCCCAGGATATGATTTATTACTTCCCTGAAAAATATTTTTCTGCTCATAAGAAACAAGCTGCCTTACAGGAAATATTTAACATTGTGCAAATTGAAAAAGAGAGTCTCCCACAAGCTTGGGGGAGGCTTCTCCAATTACTTAATGCTTTGTCTGATCATCCTCTTAAGAAAAATGAAATACTTGATATCTTCTATAATGGACTAACTGATGCTTCTAGGGACTTCCTAGATAGTTGTGCTGGTTGTGTTTTCAGGGAACGAACTGTTGAACAAGCTGAGGAGTTATTGAATAATGTATTGAAGAATTATGATGATTGAACTCTTCCTGAACCACCGCCTAAACCCACTCCGAAGAAGAGGGGTATCTTATTTCTCAGTCCCAAAGATATGCAAGAAGCAAACACTAGTAGAAAGAGGCCCATTTGTCCCGGTTCATAAGGCCCATTTGTCCCGGTTCCCAAACCGGGACTAAAGGCCCCCCTTTAGTCCCGGTTGTGTTACGAACCGGGACTAAAGGCCCTCCACGTGGCCGCTCTCTGGAGCTCCACCTTTAGTCCCGGTTGGTAACACCAACCGGGACTAAAGGAATTTTTTTGAAATTTTGTTTTTCTGAATTTTTTTGAAAAAAAAATTGAATTTTTTTTTGAATTTTTTCTTATTTTCAAATTTCTGAATTATTTGACAATTCAATATCTAATCACCCACTCTAATCACCCCTTAATTATAAACCACTCATTACAAATCGTCTAACTTCCCGGTCGGTCACCCATCCTCTCACTACTTCAGCCTGAGCACGCTTAACTTTTGAGTTCTATTCCCCCTAGTTTCCAAGTCTGCACTTGTTGTTTTCCTGACAATACTAAGCTGTCAATCCTATTAACCCTTAGGAGTTGAACTTGAGCATTAAGCACCGTTTGAGTTTGAAACTATTATTCTAAAAAACAATAATTATTTATTAACACTAATATTTCTTGAATAAGTAGTTTGACCATAGTTTGACCATAGTTTGACCAGATTTGACCATAGTTTGACCACAGTTCGACCAAAAGTCAAAAAACTAAAAATAATTATTTATTAACACTAATATTTCTTGAATAAGTAGTTTGACCATAGTTTGACCGGATTTTCGTGCTGATTTTTTTGATATATTATGCGGTTTTTTTCGACATCGTATGCAAAAGATATGGCCGTTTTACTTTTTCATAACACTTGTTTTTCTTTTTTTGTTGTTTTTTCCGGTTTTCTTCCAGAAAATTCCCAGAAGTTTCCAGAATGATTCTGGCACCCTCCAAGAATTATCAGGCAGTGCCGAGAACAATTTGACTATATGGTATCCTCTGAAACAACTTTTCAGTTTCACCGGAACTCATCTGGTGACCTCTTTGCGGAACCTTTCCGCTGTCCAAAACTTTTTCGGTGTCCGAAACTTTCGGTGATTTTCTCTCAGACTCCCTGTCTAGTATTCAGCAGATAGATGACCCTAAGCGTGTGACCCTATAGGTTCGGTGAGAAGCATAACATGACCTGGAACCCCTTCCGATCAATGATCAACATCGGAGCCGTGGACACCCATATTGACCCCATACCCACACGAATGAATATTCGAGTGAACCTCCAGTTGCCGTGAGCTATTCCTGTTGCTTCGCAATATGTCACAAACACCCGAGGTGAGATTTATTGCATTCCTGTGGATCAACAATTTGTCCATCAGCAAGTTACCTCGTTTACCGGTTTTGTTCTCTTTCTCGTTTCCGTGTTCCGGCATCCCAATGATCAAATCACAAGTTGTCTAGCCAGACGATGATGGATACCGTAAAAACCGAGAGGGCCCGAGTATATCTCTCCATCGTCGGAGGAGCAAATCCCAATCTTGAGCTATCTCGTTACTTGCCATACTTTTCCGTGAACCCGTAAGCCGCCGTAATAGCCACCCAGTTACGGATGACGTTTTAACAAACCCCAAAGTTCATGAAGCAAGTATGAAGGAACTCGATACTCTCATGGTCTAAGGAATTATGCAAACATTAACTTCTCTGTGTTATAAACCATAAAATTGTGACGAAAGAATCTCATAGCATAACAACAATTCGGGTTGATCAACACAAGTGTTCTACCATCAATTGTGCTCTCAAAATTGCTGGCATAGACATGCCCATGATCAGGAAAACATAATCATCATGCAATACTTGAGCTAGTCTTAGAGGCATGACTAGGAATACATATCACTGTTATTATCCCACACGTGCACATGGGTTTTCCTCAGAGCCTTTATGGATATACGGGCTCAGGAGCCACAGCAGTTATAGCATGGAACATAAACTTTCATACAAAAACAGGAGATACAAAATAACTGTTGTTACTGCCTCTAGGGCATATCTCCTACACTCCACTTTTCTGAGGTGTTAAGAGCCATATATCTTTGCATGGGGAGTTCATTAAGCTTCCTAAAGCTAATGTTCAACCTTTCGATGATTACAACTGGAAGTGGTTTGGTGATGCACTTGGAGCATTAGATGGCTGTCATGTAGATATTTGTGTTCATGTGGTGCCCAAGGAGGGTACAGGAATAGAACGCAAGCTATCACTACTAACATGCTGGATGTGGTGGACTAGAGCATGAAAATTCTATACGTCTTACCTGGTGGGAGAGTTCAGCTTCCGACTCTAGAGTGTTGCGGGATTCCATGAGAACTAACCGCCAAGATGCGTTTGTTGTACCTCATTGTATGGCTATTTCTCTTGGAATTTTGTTCTCTTTAATTAGATATGGTACCTAATGACTTTGTAAAAGTAGGGAAATATTACTTGGCTGATGCAGGTTACACGAATGGGCCTGGATTTCTAGCTCCATTCAGATCCAATCGATATCACTTGAAAGAGTGGGCATCAAGTCAACAAACAACCTCAAACTGCCAAAGAGCTATATAATTTGGCGCATTCTCGTGCTAGAAATGTAGTAGAGAGAACTTTTGGGTTGTGGAAGAAGAAGTGGGGTATCGTTCGCACCAAAGTTTCTTTGACATAGAGGACCAGGTAACATATGTCCATGTGGTGTTCTGATGTTGCTTGAACTACGTCGGTATTTCCCCAAAGAGGAAGGGATGATGCAGCACAACAATGGTAGGTATTTCCCTCAGTGTGATGAGACCAGGTTATCGAACCAAAGGGAACCAAGCAACACTACGTAAACAACACCTTGCAACCCGACGTGTTAAAGGGGTTGTCAATCCCTTTCGGGTAACGGCGCCAGAAATTGGCAAACGGACGGGAGAGATATTGTAGTAGATTGGATAAATAGATCGCGAATAAAATAAAGTGAAGCAAAATATTTTTGGGTTTTTAGAAATATAGATCTGAAAATAAAAGTGGCAAAATAATAAAAAGGCAAATAGCAAAATAGATCTGAAAAAATATGATGAGAAAATAGACCCGGGGGCCGTAGATTTCACTAGTGGCTTCTCTCGAGAAAATAGCATACGGTGGGTAAACAAATTACTGTTGGGAAATTGATAGAACTTCAAATAATTATGACGATATCCAGGCAATGATCATTATATAGGCATCACGTCCAAGATTAGTAAACCGACTCCTGCCTGCATCTACTACTATTAATCCACCACATCGACCGCTATCCAACATGCATCTAGTGTATAAGTTCATGGAGAAACGAGAAGAGTAATGCAAAAGAACGATGACATGATGTAGACAAGATCTATTTATGTAGAAATAGACCCCATCTTGTTATCTTAATAGCAATGATACATACGTGTTGGTTCCCCTTCGTCACTGGGATCAAGCACCGTAAGATCGAACCCATCACAAAGCACCTCTTCCCATGGCAAGAAAAATCGATCTAGTTGGCCTAACTAAACCAAAGATTCGAAGAAGAAATACGAGGCTATAAGTATCATGCATATAAGAGATCAAAAGACTCAAATAACTTTCATGGATAAAAGCATAGATCTGATCATAAACTCAAAGTTCATCGGATCCCAACAAAACACACCGCAAAAAGAGTTACATCAAATAATCTCCAAGAGACCATTGTATTGAGAATCAAAGAGGAGGAGGAAGCCATCTAGTACTAACTACGGACCCGTAGGTCTACAATGAACTACTCACGCATCATCGGAGAGGCACCAATGAGGTGATGAACCCTCGTGATGGTGTCTAGATTGGATCCGTGGTTTCTGGAACTTGCGAGGCTGGAATTGATTTTCGTCGACTCCCCTAGGGTTTCTAGAATATTGGGGTATTTATGAAGCAAAGAGGCAGTCGGAGAGGTGGCCGAGGTGGGCACAACCCACCGGGTGCACCTGGGACCCCAGGCGCGCCCTGGTGGGTTGTGCTCCCCTCGGAGCCCCCCCTCAGGTACTTTCTTGGCCCAACTTGTGTCTTCTGGTCCAGAAAAAATCACCAAAAAGTTTCGCTGCGTTTGGACTCTGTTTGGTATTGATTTCATGCGAAGTAAAAAAACAAGCAAAAAACAGCAACTGGCACTGGGCACTAGTTCAATAGGTTAGTCCCAAAAAATGATATAAAGTTGCTATAAAATGAATGTAAAAAATCCAAGATTGATAATATAACAGCATGGAACAATAAAAAATTATAGATACATTGGAGAAGTATCATGTTCCATAGGTCTAACTGAGTGACAAATGCTTACTTTAAAAAAACATTATTGCAGATTCGAATCATAATGCTGTTGGGTGGTACACAACTTTGCGAGGGATAGGCAACATATGATGGAAGACTTGTTGGCAGGAAGTGGATAATGAACTTGCTGATCAAACAATTGAGGCTGATTATGCTGACTCGATACAAGTGTTAAGTCACTAATGAATGGACCAACTTCAGAAACCAATTATCTGAGACATGTTTGCTGAATATCTTGTGGCCCATGCAAATTTTACAGCCGTAGTATGACATGTGGATTAGCTAGATGATGTCTTTTCTTTTGTGTAGCTTGATGAGAGTTAGCGAGATGATGTCTTTTCTTTTGTACTAGCTAGATGTGGATAGCTAGATGACATGCTATCTTGTGCATAGTTTTTAGATGGTGACTTTGGATATTTTGTACATCATCATCGTAATGAGAAAGAAAGTAATATATGTTCTCTTTTGTTTGTCAAATATTATTCTTTTTTATTGTAGCACCATGGTGAGGAAACAAAAAGAAGTATAGTAGGGATTGCTTGACATGGACAGATGAGATGGATAAGGTATTGTTGGATGTGTTTGTTGAACATCACAACACAAGGTGACCATGCCCAAAATGGATGGAAGCCACATGCCTACCATGCTGCTATAAAGGCAATATGTGATAAGTGTGGACTGCATGTCACAAAGGATAAAATATGTTCAAGGATGAAGACTTTTGACAGGCATTATGCTACTATTAGCAACATTCTTTCTCAGAGTGGATTTGGATGGGATTGGGTCAATAACAAGCTACTCATGGATAGTGATGATGTGTGGAACAAATATGTCAAGGTAAAAAAAATGAAGTTTAGTTAATTTATTCTATGCCATATATACATGCAAGTGATTTACTTTGTATGTGTGTGTAGGCAAATGTGAAGGCAGTGTTACAAGAACAAAGAAGTAAAGAATTGGGAGGCAATCTGCACAATATACTCCAAAGATCATGCAACCGGTGAAGGTGCAATGACAGGTGCTGAATGTGATGCTCAACCAACAAAACCAAAACTAGTAGCCGTCGAAGCCTCTCCAGAATTGCCACAAAAAAGACAGGAACAGGTGATGCTATCTTGGCATGCTTGGAGACATGAAGGGTTCTTTCCAAGATGCTTTAAAGTCACCTGAGCTACTAGAACTGCCCAAGGTTACCCTCCTCTTGAAATCTTGCTGCCCTTGAAAAGAACCCAGATTTGGCTCATTCAGACATGTTGCGAGCATATGGTAAACTCATCCTTAGTGAACGCTATTCTGAGCGCTTATGGAGTTGCCCATGGAGTTTAGGAAGGAATGGTTGTTGATGCTCAATGAAAGAACAACATTTGATTAGTTTCAAGTGCTTATGTTGTGGTTGCTTTGTTCCATGTAATAGCTATGAACTTGTTGGACTATTTCCTAGTATTTGTAATGATGGAAAAACACATTGACTATGTGCTTCATTTCATCAGACTTGAATTTCCTATGTTGTATGAGACTTGAATTTCCTATCTTATGTGTTGGTGTGGCTAAGTGCTGCTGATTTATAAGTGTTGCTGATGTATTAGTGCTGCTGTTGCTGTATATGTGTTGCTGCTGCTGTATAGGTGTTGCGTTTCTGTATATGTGCTGCTGTACAAGTGTTGCTGCTGTATATGTGCTGCTGCTGTGTCTATGTGCTGCTGTTGTTAATAAGTGCTGCTGTATAAGTCATGTCGTTGTATAATTGTTGTTTTGGGTAAGTGCATCAGCTGGATAAACTGCTGCGATGTATTCTTCATATATAATCATTCAAAAAAATATACATATTGCATAAATTCAGTTTCAAACATTACATGAAAGTTCAATTTTGATCATAAGACAAATGAGCAATTCCAATGTAGTAGAGAATGACCATCCAAACAAGCTTCGAATTGATCCTCTCATGCAAATTCCAAGGGGCATTCTATGCACATCCAAAAAACAGAATACGGGTTCAATATCAATATCAAAGTCAAGGAGATTTGATATTGGGGCCAATTCAATTCCATGGCCTGAATATCAACATCCAAACAGAGTGTTAGGGTGTCCCTCAGGATAAAGTGGTTCCTGAGTCATTTTGCCTCCTCTAGTTGCTAACTCTAACAGCATAATCATTCATATTATGTTCATTTCAATAAGTAGTTCTCTTTGATATTTAGCAACTTGTTCTAACTGAGTTTGAACCATAGAGGCATGTTTTCCTACACCTCTAACATCATTAGTGATTCTAAATAACAAGTCACTCAAGCGAGCAATCATATCAGAATTTGTTTCAATTATTTCATAGCATTTGCATTGAAGTGATCTTGCTTCATAACATAATTATCAAATTCATATAGGCATTGACTAGGATGTTATTATAAGGGATGTCACCTCATCAAACTTTAATAAAGAATTTACCTCTACCATCTATGGCGGTGGTGTGTTCAAGTATTATTTCTTCAATAAGTGGTAAATTCTAACATCTTCAGCTTTAATACCTTTTTCTTCATACATTTCTTTCACTAGTAGAAAACAGGGCTTTGGTCACAGCTCAATACACATAGTCCCGGTTGCATCACGAACCGGGACTAATGTGAGCATTAGTCCCGGTTCGAGCGGCTAAGGCGTCGGGAAGGCATTAGTCCCGGTTCAATGGGACCTTTAGTCCCGGTTTGAGACACGAACCGGACTAAAGGGTGCGATGCCCTTTAGTGGTTCGTGTCTCAAACCGGGACTAAAGGTAGACCTTTAGTACCGGTTTGAGACACGTACCGGGACTAAAGGGTGTGATGCCCTTTAGTCCCGGTTCGTGTCTCAAACCGGGACTAAAGTTCAAACTCTACCCCCCCCCCCCCCACCCCCCCCCCCCCCCCGTCGTGTATCGCCTTTTCAGTTTTGAAAAAACAAAGAAAATAGTAA